>JAQQAC010003801.1:3250502-3640246 GCA_029783875.1 Phataginus tricuspis
TGAAAGGGCGGATGGAGCCACTTTTTCCCATTGCATATATATTTTCTTTTTTGTTTTAATTGTCTTAACAGTGAGCATGTATTACTTTTACACACACACACACTCACTATAAACTAAGGGCTGAAATAAGGACCTCAACAATTCAGCACTACTATACAGTAATTAATAGGCTAAGCCAATGCCAACAGTCTGTCAGTAATAGGTGGCTAAAAAAAAAAACTGTAAGTTAAAGAAGGCACAGATGTCTATGTTTCCACCCTCAGCACGGAGCATAACAGACTTGATAATGCCATGCATCAGGTTGTAATGACCTCAATCTGATTCTCCTGGCGACCAAAAATTATAGAACTGTGTGGATAAAGCAGCACTGTTTGAGAGGCATACCAACCAGAAGGAGAAACTCTGCTAGGAACTGCAATGACACTTCACACTTGCCGAGTTGCCATTTCATTCTTTTTTATGGATGGGTGAGAAGGTAACTCAGTTACAATCAAGTTAATTGCAGTTTTTAATAATTCTTATCAACCATTTCATCAAGTTAATTGTAAGGTGTATCAAAGTTCTCACTGTGACAAGTATGTTGTCAAGCAGATACTCAGAAGCAAATACAAAGCTACTAATCATAGTTATCAACTTGTATCAGCAATCTGTGCCACTTAGTTTAGAAGAGTCAAGTTCCAGTTTGTGAGGACTTCCCCAATGACTCCAGTCCTCACCGACATCCTGAGTTCTTAAAATCCTAAAACACTCAGTTGTCTGTATTGTAGTTATACTATCTTTTCATTTTATACCACAGCTCATACTATATAATAATCAGTTCAACAAATCCAAACTGATTAAAATTGAACACAATGAACTGATGCACATGCTCATAACCCACTGCCCACAAATCTGAATTCCAAAAGTCTCTGAAAACCCAAAAATGTTGTCACTAATTTGGTGGCAAAACCACTTACATTGATGCAGAAACACCAATGTGTTTGATGAAGGTATTCGGAAGGGGAGCACCCACCAACCTTGTTTGGAAAATTATAGAATAGTTTTGCAGCATACCACTTTTCTAAGATCTGAGAAAGTCTGAATTCTGGCCCAAAAAATAGCAGATTATAGACTTTTATTATTGGTAAGATAACTATCCACATCACTGTTGGTAAAGATTTATAATCAGCAAGAGCTACACAAGGAGTTTTTAAGTCTAAAACATTTTATTTCTTAAGCCAGGGAATAACTGTACACTTCTTTTTGCATGTCTGAAACATTTCATAAATTTTCAAAGTTTAAATGGAGAATTGTAGGTACTCACTGTTTTACTTCTTTAAAATAACAACAGCATTTGGGAAGCAGCAAGTTTTAAAATGGTTATGTTAAGGGTCTTAAAAATATTCCTATCTTTTGATCCAATAATTCCACAAACAGGGAAACCAACCTATTAAAATCACCCAAAATGTAAAGAAAACCAACGACACTATCAATTATGATACACCAACTTCAGTACTCATTCAACTGGGTAATGTTTAAATGAAATCTTTATTATTTAACATGCCACCTACAAAAAAATGTGTTATTTACAACCAATGTCTTACATATAAAATGTGTGTAACACAGTAAATGAAAGTGAATAAACATTTTAACATACAATATACTTTCAATTTTGCAAATATACATAGAAGAGAGCAAAAAGAAAGGGAAGACATCTGTTTACTTTCATAATAGTCAAAATTATCCTAATTTTCCTTTTTTTTTTAAGGAAAAATGTTTAAAAGATTTAAATAGAAACAAAAGGAAAAAGGCACCAAGTAAAGTGCGCACTCCTTCCTTTTAGACCTGGTCTCAAAATCCTTCCTAACACAGCACTTCAGCTGTCAGCACCAAATGTAGCTGGCACAAAATATCAAACATACCTGTTGGGCATCATAAAAATATTTCATTATTTGTAATAGTACAGATGTAAGATGTCTAATATTATTTCTGATCTGGGTGATTAAACAGGAAACTATAGAAAGCAAGATTTCCTAGCACACACTGGGTATACAACAGATGGGATAAGCATTTTTAAAATGTTTCTCCTGTTCTCCAATATACCTGAGGAATGGCACACTGACAGATAAAATGCACAAGATGAGACCTGAGGAAAAGACTGGAAAAAGAATTTGCGGAGCCATTAAAAACCATAAATTCCTTTCTCTTTGACCTGAGAGAGTCCATTTTTCTCCCCTGTTACCATCCTTCTCTGAATAAACTCTACCGAGGGAATTTTCTACAATCACAATTCTTTACATGTATATACCCAAATGTAGAATTAGAGACCCTTAAATTCTACAGATTTAACAGAGTACTGTGAAATCATAAATTTAAGAATATCCAGAGATTCGATCAGAATTCAGTAGTTACTGGAACAACCAAGAAAAAGAGGTTAGACTGTAATACATTTCAAAGTTCCAGAATTAAAATAGATTTTCTATTACAAAGTGTACTGAAGTGAAACTTTACAATAGAAATACCATGTTACATTGCACATTTATAAAGCATTTAATGTAATATGTAGATCATAATGAGCATTCATCAGTATGAACAATAAGTGTATTCCATTTTAAGATATACTTTTTTTCATAAAGTTTCTGAAATTGGGATTCAGCTTATAACAACATATGTAATTAAAAACAGTTTTTTTCCCCTAAGAGAAAAAAAGAATAAATTATTAAATTGATGGTACACTCCACAAGAAAGGATAATTTAGAGATAAAGGAGACATGGTATTACATGTGGTAAATGCCTGCCACAGTACTTCCTTTAACCCTTCCAGCAAAACCTCTTAGTGAGAAAGATTATCCCATTTCTGAGTAAGGATACCAAAGCTTAGAAAGGCTCTCTAAGTTGCCCAAGATCATACATCTGACTCTTAAAATCAGGCTCTTAACCACTACGATTTGCCACATGCTTATCTATTTTACTCTCACCAGATGCATTTATAGATTTTCTTTTAATGGAGCACAGAAAAGAACATCAGTTTGTCCAAAATCACAAACTTGTTTTTTATCTCCACATTCTTCACAGTCCCTGCCATCTAGCTGTGTGTTTCCATACCTCTCCCCTGAGCTCCATATCTGAATTTCCAACTATCAGGTGAATGCACTGGGTTACTCCAGAGCTGCCTTGTTCAATATGCTTAGCCACCAGTTCACACATAACTTGCTGAGCACTTGAAGTGTAGTTAGTGAGACTGAGAAACCAATTCTTTATTTTATTTCATTGTAATTAAAAGTTAAATTTAAATACTGATACTTAATTCAGTTACTGGAAAACTTTTAAGCATGTTTGAAACTAGCTAGGTAGGTGATTCCACTTTTTTAACTGTAAATTTTTTTAAATCTAAATACAGATCAAGTATTTCTGATAAAAACTTACCATCTGAATTAAGACATGTTGTAAAAGAAATACATACAACTGACTCTCAAGACTTAGTATGAAAAAAGAATGTAAAATTGCTCATTAATATTTTAATTATCATATATTTTAATATGTCAAACTGTTATTTTGGATGCATTGGGACAAATAAAATATAAAAATTATAAAACCTAACAGTTCCTTTTCACTTTATAATGCAGCTACTAAAATTTTCATTATATATGTGGCTCATATTATGTTTTAATTGGACAGTATTGTCTAGAGGTTCCTGTTGCCCCGACAATAGCTCAATGAATGGCATCACCATTCCTCGAGCTCAGTGCTATCCAATGCAGTAAAACCTTCTCTTATTATGGAAATGTTACGTAACTGGTGAGGACTGGTGGGGGTTGGAGGGACACAGTGATGGCTGTGTCTGACTCACAGATTCCCTTAGGATGCTGGGAGCCAGAGTTCTCAGAAGAATGGAGGATACTTCCTGCTATTTTGACTTCCCTCTAGGGGAAAAGGTAGTAGGTACCAAAAACTAAATACCAGTGCTGTGCAACAGAACTTTCCGTGACAATGGAAATAAATGTTCTGTCTCTGCACTGTCCAAACACAGAGGCCACTAGTCCTAGCTACCTACTGAGTACACAAATACAGCTAGTACAACTGAAGAACTGAATTTTAAATCTTATTTCATTTAATGAAAGGCACATACGGCTACTGTATTGGACAGCACTGCTTTTAGCCTATCTGCTGCTGCAACTCAACTTGGTCTCCTCCCTTCCCATCAACTGTCTTTCTCCCATGAATGCGTACACACACCGCAGATACTGAATTACCCAGTCCTGTGTGCTTGAAAGCTTCCAATTCTGTGTGTTTCTCTATCCCCGCTGTCACTACTGTGACTTTCAGCCTTTAGCGGGGTTAAGGTACAGCCTCCTCATAGGCCTCACTTAGACCCCTCCTATCTACTCTCTGTAAAATGTAAATATAAACTTGTTATTTCCTACACTCAAATCTCCAAAGTCTTGCCATTGCCCCAAGGTAAAATTCCAGACTCTAACATGATTTACAAAGCCCTTCAAGATCAAATCTCCAGCCTAATCTTTCACCACTCCTTTCCACCTTTCAGTTCTCACCCCTATTATTAACACTTATCACACTCTATTAAAATTGCCTGTTTTCTTGTCTCCCCTCCCAGACACTAGCATCCTCAGAGCAGAGACAGTGTCTCAAACATTATTTTGCTGAGATGGAGCACAATATAGAGTCAGTACATTAATGAAGTACACTAGATTTTCCATTAATTTTTTTTTAAATGACAGAAGAAAGGGAAAAAAGAAACAATGGAAACAAATACTCCCAGACAATAAACACTTTGTAAGGCAAATATTTTTGTTATAATATTTTAAAGAATTTTAATATGAATTTAACTAAAGAATCACAACCCCAAATTTTGAAATTTTTCAGAAACCCTGACTGATGCTTTAAAAAATACACATATCTACTTGCTCTGTAGAAATATACATTCATATGGTTACCTGCACTTGAGAATCTAAACCAAAGAAAAACATATCCATTTTCAATTAACTTATTTTTAGTAACAACCAGAGAAACAGATAAAAACTCATGCTCTATTAAGACTAAGCATTAAGCATAAAAATAAGCAAATGATTCCAGAATGGACCAAAAACATGTTATTACTATAAAACTGACAATCAGCAAACCACTAGAAAAATCACTAGAAAAATCAAGTGAAATGGCCATTAACTCTACTTTCAGTAACTCTTTCTATTCAGTAACTTCCCACTTATGCAGGGGAGGAAAACATCAAGCAAAGGCTCGGCCAAAGCTAATATAGCAGTTTAGAAAAGGGACGCAAAACTACTTGAAATATTTAAAATTTCCTGCCTCTAACGAAACTGAAGTAAATATTGAAATGAAGGATAGAAAAGCCCCTGGGTGGCATCTGAAGGAATGTATCCTAAAAGATATGGAGGGATGTACTCACAATGAAGTAAAACATAGATACTTATTTCAGAAAAAACCCTATGAGTCTTAGATCTTTAATAACTTCTTAGTGATTAATCTTAACTTAAAATTAGTTTTTCTTCCTTGAAATGATTAGCAATAATAAACTCTGTAAGTAAAAGGAGAAAATTACACACACACACACAGGAAAAAAGGCAAGCAGCCAAAGAGAAGAAAGTATCGGTAATTTTTTTCAAGTAAGTGAAAGCTTTTAATGGGGAAAAAAATGCTTAGAAATTCTTTAACCAGAAGAAATGAATTTAAAAATCGATGTAATTAGCCACATTAACAGATTAAAAGGGAAAAAATATTTGGTTGTCTCAACAGATACAAAAATGCCTCAGGTATATTTTAACATTTGTTATTGATTAAAAATCTTTACAAATTAGGGGTCGAAGGAAACTTTCTTAATCTACTAAAGGATATATGCAAAAGCAAGTGAGTATCTGCAGGGGAACGGCTCTGTTGTCCCGTATCTGGTGACCTGCAGCTTGAGTTGTGGCAGATGCCTTCTGATCCGCCCCCTGAACAGGACAGGATAGGAGGCCTACAAGGAAAAGCTACCAGTCCATCTCTATCTCCCTTGGAGGTTGTCATGAGACGTTTCCCATCACTGCCTGAATTAATGAGGCGTGGGTCTTTCAGCCCGGCCCATCTCAGAGCAGAGCTATAGACTATAAAACTGCTTAATGGGATCCTCCTCAATAGGGTATCCCACAACTCACACTGCAGTCGTGAGCAACAATTTTATTTTGATATCATTCTTTTTGGTGTAGGAGACAAAGGTCACAGATGGCTGGTATCTTTGGCTTATTCGCCTTTCCACTGCCCATGCAGGTGATAAACTGCCTAAATGTAAAGACTCACTGTATCTATACCAGTCAGATCAGTCAGACCTGGGCCTTGCCTTGTCTTATGCGTATGTGCTTAACATTATGATACTTAATAGTGAAAAGCTTAACAATTTCCCTCTGTGATGAGAAAATAAAAAGGTGGTCTCCTATCACCACTCTATTGAACCACATGCCAGAGACGCTAGCCAAAAATAAGAAAAAGGTGTAAGAATTCCAAGGAAAGATACAAAACAGTCATTACTCATAAATGACATGATTATGTAAGTAGGAAATCCAACATAATCTACAGATAAAATTATTTGAATTCATTATATTTTGGCAAAATAGAGTCAATATTTGAATTCAATGTTATCCCCTATACCAACAATAAATAGAAAATAAAATTTATTTTAAAATCCCATTTGTAGTACCATCAGCCTAGGACTAAATATACAGAAGACAAGTAAGAATACTACAGAGAAAATTATAAAACATTACTGAGAGATCTGAAAAATATAAATAAATGGAAACCCCATATTCTGTGACTCCATATTATAAAGAAGTGATTCTACCCAATTAATTAATCTATAATTACAATGTAATTTCAATCAGTATACCAACAATTTATTTTTAATGGGACAAACTGATTCTAAAATTTATATGGAAATACAGCAGGCCAAGAATAACCCAAATGTTTTTTTAACAACTTTATTAAGTCATAATTTACATACCATAAAACTCATCCACTTTAAGTGCATAGTTTGATGAATGTTAGTAAATGTATGCAGTTGTGCAACCACCACCACAATTCAGCCTTAGAACTCATCCATCACCTCAGTAAGTTCCCGTGGGCACATCTGCAGTTCACACTCCCAACCCCAACTCCAGCAACCACAGCCTTTTCTAGAAATTTCATGTAAATAAAATTATAAACTGGCAGTTTTTGCACTTAACAAAACATTTTGAGATTCATTTATGTTGTTAAATTTACTCATAGTTTATTCCTTTTTACTGCTCAGTAGTATTCCATTATAGGAATATACTGTATTTTATCAATTCACCAGCTGATGGGCATTTGTGCTTCCAGTTTTTGCTATTATGAATAATGCTGCTATAAATATGTGCATATAACTATTTGTGTTTCCAACACCTAAGAGTTGAATAGTTGAGGCTATATAGAAAACATGTTTAACTTAACAAACTACTAAACTGCTTTCCAAAATACCTGCAAAATTTAACATTCCCATCAACAATGCTTCTCCACATCCTTGCAAATACTTGGTTACCTCAAACTGTTGATTTTAGCCATTCTAGTGGGTGTACAGTGGTATCACACAATGTGGTTTTAAGTTGCATTTCCCAAGTGACTAATGATGGTGAGCACAAGTGCTTATTACCACCAGTATATCTTTTTCGGTGAAGTGTCTATTCAAATCTTTTGCCCGTTTTGGGAAGAGGGGGTTGTTTGGCTTATCATTTAGTTTTAAAAAAGAATTCTTTAGAATTCTGGATTGAAGTCTTTTATCAAATACATTATTTGCAAATATTCTCCCATTCTGTGGTTTGTCTATTTTATTTTCTTATTGGATTCTTCTAAAAAGCAAAACTTTTTAATGTTGATAAAGGCCAGTTTATCAATATTTTTTTTTTATAAGCCATGCTTTTCATGTAATATGTAAGAAATCCTTTCCTAACCCAAGGTCTCAAAAATTTTCTCCTGTGAGGAAATGATTGAGTTATTTTTTTTCTTTGTTTGGCTTATCAGTATCCAGTTGTTGTGTTACCTTTTGTTGAAAAAGACTATCTTTTCCTCCACTGAATTACCTTGGCACTTTTGTTGAAAATCAATGAACTATATAAATGTGTGGTTTACCTCTGGACTCTCCTCTGTTTCACTTGTGCATATATCTATCCCTGCGCAGATGCCACACCATCCTGACTACTGACCATGACCGTCATGGACAGACACTGAGTGTCAAGAAGACATTCTTGGGAAGAAACGAGGTAGGAGCACTTCCCCTGCCAGTACTAAGACCCACTGTAACACCACAGTAACGAAGAGTCTGACAACCGGACCAAGATAAGGAAACTAGACTAAGGAACCCTAATTTATTACAAAGCAAAGCTCAAAGACAGCCTTAATTTATTGAAAAGGGAACTGTCAAAACAAATAGGGCTCAGAAAATCAGCTAACCATGTGGAAAATCAAGCTCAACTCCTACCTCACAGCATACACAAAAACCAATTATAGACAGATCATAGTGCTATATGAAAACAGTACAGCAATGGCACCTGCTATAAATAACAAAATAATAAAGGAATAACTTTATAACCTTAAAGTAGGGAAAGATTTCTTAAACAGGACATAAATAGCACTAACCATAAAAGAAAATATTAACTGAACTAATCTAAAATTAAGAACCCTGTTCTTCAAAAAACACTATTAAGAGAGCAAAAGCAAGTCACAGAGTAGAGTGGAAATGTGTGCAATACAAATAACCAATGAAGGGCTCATATTCAAAACGTGCAACTCCCATAAATTAGTTAGAACAAGAAAGACTATCAAACAGAAAATGGAAGATATTTGAATAAGCACTTCACAAAAGGCTTTCCAAATGAACAAGAACATAAAAGTATTCAACTTAATTAGTAATCAGTGAAATGCAAATTATAACCATGGGAAACCACTATAAATCCACCAGAATGGCTGAAACTAGTAACACTGACAACACCAAGGATTGGTGGCCAAGGATATAGAACACGAGGAATTCTCAAATACTGCTTGGGGACATGTACGTTTCTACAAACATATAGGAATACCGTTTGGCAATTATACTAAAATTTACTCTTTGACCCAGCGCTTTCATTCCTGGCTAATACAGGCATCAGAAATATATTCACCAAAAGACTTTTACAAGAACTCTCAGAGCAGCACAATTCATAATGCTGAAAAACTGGGAATAATCTAAGTATCCATCATTAATATAATGGATAAATTAAGGTATATTTATACAATGTAATACTATTTAGCAATGAAAATGAACAAACTACAGCTTCACACAACAAATCGAAATCTCACAAAATGCTGATTCAAAGCCAGGCATAAAAATATGTATACAATATGATTCCACGTACATAAAGTTAGAAAACAGGCAAAACTAAACTACCAGTTTACATAAAAGCAAGAAAACGACTGCCATAAAAGTCAGCACAGTAGTTACCTTTCTGGGGCGAGAAGTGGGTTGTGACTGGAAAGGGGCAAAGAAAGATTCAGCAATGCTAGCAAGGTCCCAGTGTTTGATCTAAGAGATGGTTATACAAGTGCTCATTTCAAGAGTTGTTAAGCTGTACTTCTGTCCAGGTCCTTTTTTATATGTACATTACAATCAAAAAGGGCTTACTTCAAAGGAGGAATTAATCCCTTCAAACAATAAACTATATTCCTGTAACATATGTCTAAGATCCAAACTTTTACTCTGAAATATTTTCACAATTTCAGAGATGTTTAACTGAGGCTCAGACAATCTTTTTACAGTAGTTATCTGATTTTCATATGAAGGGCTTTCAAATAAAAAAGGAAAAAGTGAAAGTAATATATATATATATAGATATATAGATATATATATAAAGAGACTGTCAGATGAAAAACATTGTTCATCACACAGCACACACTATTAAAATTAAAAGGAATACAAGATTTCATTCTTGGTGAACCACTAAAAATGAGAGTGCCTATGGACTTTGGGTGATAATGATGTGTTAGTGAAGTTTCATCAATTATCATAAATGTACCACTCTGGTAGGGGGATGCTGATAATGAGGGAGGCTATGCATGTCTCCATACCTTCCACAATTTCGCTGTGAACCTAAAACTGCTCTAAAAAATAAAGTTCTTTTTTTTTTAATACATTCAGGAGTTTCTACATCTCTAAACTACGGCTCTGATCATTTGTTTCCTAATAAAAAATCTTCACAAGCTACCAACATCTAGTATCTCAAGTATCTGAAGATTGGAAGGAAACTTTACACTCACCTAGCAAACATTCATTCAATGCTTGGAACCCAACAAGGGATGCACTACCTCAAAAACATTCACACCATTACCGCACAGCAATAACTTCTACAAAATCAATACGGAATACTAAAATGGAAGGTGGAGGAGAGGAAGAAATCAAGAATTAGATGTGAGGTTCCAGGAAGATGGCAGCGTGAGCAGGACAGCAGAAATCTCCTCCCAAAACCATATATATCTATGAAAATACAGCAAATACAACTATTCCTAAAAGAGAGACCAGAATATACACGACAGCGCACAGCCTGCATCTGCACCTGAGACCTGAGAGGACTCGGCACCCCGCAAGGCGGGTAAAATATGGAGCCACGACCCAGCGGGACCCGAACACTCCCCCACCCCAGTGCACCAGTGGGAGGAGAGGATTCAGAGCCGGGGGCAGTTGAAGTACAGGCCCGCAAATTAACCAGCCCTGGTGATCTGTGCCAGGAGCGCTGACACACATTGCGTGGTGTATCGGATATTGGAGAGGCAGAAGTTGCAGGTTTAGAGCTGGGAAAGCGCCCGGGTCCTTGCAGCAGGCTCCCCGGGACAAAAGAAAAGCGTGCACTTTTTTTGGTGGTCTTAAAGAGGCAAGGGCCCAGGATCATCCGAGCACACTCAGCCCAGCAGGCTGGGAGTCCTGGGGAATTTCAGACCCCTTGGCTGGCGACTGGGAAAAAGTAGCCACACTGAAACTTCACATAGAGAACAACAGCCTCCCAGTCATTCCAACCCCGGCCAAAGCTCCAAAGGGCCCTGCGGAGCTGCACGGCCGCAGCTGCAGAATAGTGGAGCAACAGCGCCATCTACAGCATCCTTACAGAATCTACTCCCGGTGGGGATTTTTTTTTCCTTTCTTTTCTTTCTTTCTTTTCCTTCTTTTTTTTTTTAAGTCTTAAAGAGCCCAGCTGACATACGTGGCACCTACCAGCGACCACTTCTATCGCCATGAAGAGACAGAGGAATATGGTATAGACCAAGTTCACTGAGACCCAGACAACACCAGAGAGGGAGCCTGAAGGGATGGAAATGCACAATTTCCTGAAAAAGCACTCAGAACAAAAGCCATAACCATGCTGATGGATTTCACACAAATATGCAAGAGCTGAGGGAGGAAGTGAGGGAAGTCAGGAAAGACAATGCAGAAATGAGACAAGCCATCGACGGGCCTAGCAGCAGACTGGACGAGATGCAAAAGGCTGTTAATGGAATAGAAATCTGAGAACAATGATACAGAGAAGCTTATGCAGAGAGAGATAAAAGGATCTCTACGAATGAAAGAATATTAACAGAACTGTGTGATCAATCCAAACAGAACAATATTCACATTATAGGAATACCAGAGGAAGAAGAGAGAGAAAAAGGGATAGAAAGTGTCTTTGAAGAAATAATTGCTGAAAACTTCCTCACGCTGGGGAAGGAAATAGTCTCGTAGTCCACGGAAGCCCACAGATCTCCCAACACAAGGGACCCAAGGAAGACAACACCAATACAAGCCCAAGACACGTAATAATTAAAATGGCAAAGACCAAAGGTAACGACAGAGTATTAAAGGCAGCTAGAGAGAGAAAAAAGATCACCTACAAAGGAAAACCCATCAGACTATCATCAGACTTCTCAACAGAAACCTTACAGGCCAGAAGAGAATGGCATAATATATTTAATGTAATAAAACAGAAGGGCCTCGAACCAAGAATATTGTATCCAGCACAATTATTATTTCAATATGACAGAGGGATTAAACAATTTCCAGACAAGTGAAAGCTGAGAGATTTCACCTCCCATAAACGACCTCTACAGGACATCTTAAAGTAACTGCTCAAGAAGGAAGCACTCCTAAGGCTAAAAAGAGGTCACCAGAGAAAATAAAATCATAGAAAAGAAAGCAGACCATCAAAATACTAACTAAAGGCAAAGAATAAAACACCTACCATATAAAGAATGGAGGAACAAGAATAAGAAGGGAGAGAAATAAAGAAACATCAGACTATGTTTACGATAACTTAACAAGAAAGTTAAGTTAGACTGTTAGAGAGTAAAGAAGCAACCCTTGAACCTTTGGTAACCACGAATCTAAAGCCACCAATGGCAAAAAGTACATATCTATCGATAATCACCCTAAATGTAAATGGACTGAATGAAGCAATCAAAAGACACAGAGTAATAGAATGGATAAAAAGGCAAGACCCATATACATGCTGCCTAAAAGAAACTCACCTCAAACCCAAAGATATACACAGACTAACAGTGAAGGGATGGAAAAGATATTTCATTTAAACAACAAAGAAAAAAGCAGGTGTTGCAGTACTTGTATCAGACAAAATAGACTTCTAAACGAAGAAAGTAGAAAGAGATAAAGAAGGACATTACATAATGATAAAGGGGTCAATCCAACAAGAGGATATAACCATTATAAATATATAGGCACCCAATACAGGAGTGCCGACATATGTGAAACAAATACTAACAGAATTAAAGGACGAAATAGAAAGCAATGCATTCATTTTAGGAGACTTCAACACACCACTCACTCCAAAGGATAGATCAACCAGACAGAAAATAATTAAAGACACAGAGGCACTGAACAACACACTAGAACAGATGGACCTAACAGACATCTACAGAACTCTACACCCAAAAGCAACAGGATACACATTCTTCTCAAGTTCACATGGAACATTTTCCAGAATAGACCACATACTAGGCCACAAAAAGAAACTCAGTAAATTCAAAATTATTGAAATTCTACCAACCAACTTCTCAGATTACAAAGGTATAAAACTAGAAATAAATTTTAGAAATAAAACAAAAAGGCTCACAAATACATGGAGACTAAACAACATGCTCCTAAATAATCAATGGGTTAACGACCAAATCAAAACAGAAGTCAAAGAATATATGGAGACTAATGACAACAACAACACAAAGCCACAACTTCTGTGGGACGCAGCAAAGGCAGTTCTAAGAGGAAAGTATATTGCAATTCAGGCCTACTTAAAGAAGGAAGAACATTCCCAAATGAATAGTCTAAAGACACAATTATTGAAATTGGAAAAAGAAGAACAAATGAGGCCCAAAGTTACCAGAAGGAGGGACATAATAAAGATCAGAGAAGAAATAAATAAAATTGAGAAGAATAAAACAATAGAAAAAAAATCAATGAAACCAAGAGCTGGTCCTTTGAAAAAATAAACAAAATAGATAAACCCCTAACCAGACTCATAAAGAGAAAAAGAGAACCTATACACGTAAACAGAATCAGAAATGAGAAAGGAAAAATAACGACGGACCCCACAGAAATATAAAGAATTATAGGAGAATTATTATGAGAATCTATATTCTAACAAGCTAGAAAACCTAGAAGAAATGGCAACTTCTTAGAAAAATACAACCTTCCAAGACTCACCAAGCAAGAAACAGAAAAACTAAACAGACCAATTGCCAGCAGCGAAATTGAAGTGGTAATCAAAAAACTACCCAAGAACAAAATCCCCGGGCCAGATCACATCTGAATTCTACCAGACATATAGAGAAGAAATAACACCCATTCTCCTTAAAGTTTTCCAAAAAATAGAACAGGAGGGAATCTTTCCAAACTCATTCTATGAAGCCAGCATCACTTTAATACCAAAACCGGGCAAAGAACTCACTAAAAAAGAAAATTAAAGACCAATATCCTTGATGAACATACATGCAAAAATACTCAACAAAATATTAGCAAACCGAATTCAAAAATACATTAAGAGGATCATACACCATGATCAAGTGGGATTCATCCCAGGGATGCAAGGATGGTACAACATTCGAAAATCCATCAACATCATCCACCACATCAACAAAAAGAAGAACAAAAACCACATGATCATCTCCATAGATGCTGAAAAAGCATTTGATAAAATTCAGCATCCATTCATGATTAAAACTCTCAACAAAATGGGTATAGAGGGCAAGTACCTCAACATCATAAAGGCTATATATGACAAACCCACAGCTAACATCATACTTAACAGCCAGAAGCTGAAAGCTTTTCATCTAAGATCAGGAACAAGACAGGGATGCCCATTCTCTCCACTGTTATTCAACATAGTACTGGAGGTCCTAGCCACGGCAATCAGACAAAACAAAGACATACAAGGCATCCAGATTGGTAAAGAAGAAGTCAAATTGTCACTATTTGCAGATGACATGATATTGTACATAAAAAAACCCTAAAGACTCCACTCCAAAACTACTAGAATTAATATCTGACAGAAATCTGTTGCTTTCCTATACACTAACGATGAACTAACAGAAAGAGAAATCAGAAAACAATTCCATTCACAATTGCATCAAAAAGAATAAAATACCTAGGAATAAACCTAACAAAGGAAGTGAAAGGCCTAAACTCTGAAAACTACAAGACACTCCTAAGAGAAATTAAAGAAGACACTAACAAATGGAAATTCATCCCATGCTCTTGCTTGGAAGAATAAATATTGTCAAAATGGCTATACTACCTAAAGCAATCTACAGATTCAACGCAATCCCTATCAAACTACCAACAGCTTTCTTCAATGAACTCGAACAAATAATTCTAAAATTGATATGGAACCACAAAAGACCCCGAATAGCCAAAGTAATCCTGAGAAGGAGGAATAAAACAGGGGGAATTACGCTCTCACTTCAAGCTCTACTACCAAGCCACAGTAATCAAGACAATACAGTATTGGCACAAAAACAGACCCCACAGACCAGTGGAACAGAATAGAAAATCTAAACATTAACCCAAACACAGTCAATTAATATTTGATAAAGGAGCCTTGGATATGAGGAGATGACAACCTCTTCAGCAGCTGGTGTTGGCAAAACTGGATAGCTACATGTAAGAGAATGAAACTGGACTACTGTCTAACCCCATACACAAAAGTCAACTCAAAATGGATCAAAGACCTGAATGTAAGTCATGGAACAACTCTTAGAAAAAAATATAGGTAAAAATCTCTTGGACATAAACATGAGCAACTTCTTCATGAACATATCTCCCCAAGCAAGGGAAACAAAAGCAAAAATGAACCAGTGGGACTATATCAAGCTGAAAAGCTTCTGTACAGCAAAAGACACCATCAATAGAACAAAAAGACATCCTATAGTATGGGAAAATATATTCATAAAAGACGTATTTGATAAGGGGTTGACGTCCAAAATATATAAAGAATTCACGCACCTCAACAAACATAAAGTAAATAATCCAATTAAGAAATGGGCAGAGGACATGAATAGACACTTCTCCAAAGAAGAAATTCAGATGGCCAACAGGCACATGAAAAGATGCTCCACATCACTAATCATCAGAGAAATGCAGATTAAAACCACAATGAGACATCACCTCACACCAGTGAGGATGGCCAACATCCAAAACACAAACAACAACAAATGTTGGCGAGGATGTGGAGAAAAGGGAACCCCCCTACACTGCTGGTGGGAATGCAAATTAGTTCAACCATTGTGGAAAGCAGTATGGAGACTCCTCAAAAAACTCAAAATAGAAATACCATTTGACCCAAGAATCACACTCCTAGGAATTTACCCTAAGAATGCAGTAGCACAGTTTGAAAAAGACATATGCACCCCTATGTTTATTGCAGCACTATTTACAACAGCCAAGGAATGGAAGCAACCTAAGTGTCCATCAGTAGATGAATGGATAAAGAAGAGATGGTACATATACACAATGGAATACTACTCAGCCATAAGAAGAAAACAAATCCTACCGTTTGCAACAACATGGATGGAGCTAGAGGGTATTATGCTCAGTGAAATAAGCCTAGCCTAAAAAGACAAGTACCAAATGATTTCACTCATATGTGGAGTATAAGAACAAAGAAAAAAACTGAAGGAACAAAACAGCAGCAGACTCACAACCCAAGAATGGACTAATAGTTACCAAAGGTAAAGGGACTGTGGAAGATGGGTGGGAAGGGAGGGACAAGGGTGAAAAAGGGGCATTATGAATAGCAGATATAGTGTTGGGGGCACACGGGGAGGGCTGTACAACTCAGGGAAGACAAGTAGTGACTCTATAGCATCTCACTACACTGATGGACAGTGACTCTAATGGGGTTGGTGGGGGGACCTGATGAAGGGTGTACTTTAATCACCATAATATTGCACATTTAATTGTAAATTAATGATACCAAAATAAACTATTAAAAAAAAAACATTAGATGTATTTCTGGCTTGAGCAACTGGTGGTGTTGAATTAAGAAACTGGTTAATGAATTAACAAACAGCAGAGAAGACCAAGAATCATACATTTAGCTTCAGATGTGCTGAGTTTAATCCAAGTGGAAATACTAAGCAACAATGGTTCTTAGACTCAGGTGACAGGTAAAAGCAAAGACCACAAAATGAATACTCAGCATACAGGTGAAAAAGTAAATAAAGGAGATGAGATCACCCACAGAAATTCAAACATTTGATGAATGGATAGAGAAAGATTCAGCAAAGCTGTTTAAGAAAGAGAACCCAAGGAACTAGGAAGAAAAACAGAAGACCCCAAAAGAAGTGGGAGTTTTACAGAGGAAGGAGAAATCAACTGTGTGAAATCTGCTGTGGCAGTGGCAGATAACCTTGAAAATGGTTCTGAATGATCTCACTCTGAGTATTCATGCTCTTGTTAATTCCCCTTGCATGTGTTGGACGTAAGGTTTCCCTTCTAATGAAGAGAATACAGGAAAAGTGAAAGAATGTCACTTCTGCAATTAGGTTACAAAAAGATTCTGGCTAATATCTCACCTCCTCCTCCACAGAGCTCTCAATGTAGAGGAAGCACAGAACCACGTTACAAGTAATCCTATGCTGAGACCCAAATGGCAGAAAGACTGATTTCTCCAGCAAACAACCAACAAGGACCTCAGGCCTGCCACCAGACATACGAGTGAGCTTGGAGGCAGATCCTCCCCGATTTAAGCTTTGAGATGACTGCAGTCCTCGTCAACATTTGCTTGGAGCTTGATGAGTGACCCTGAATCAGACACAACACACCAAGATGCCCAACCCATAGAAACTGTGAAACAATAAATGTCTTAAGTTTGGCGTAATTTGTTGCATAGAAATAGACAACTAGCAGCTGCTAAGAGGTTAAATAAGGAGATAGAAAAATAGCCATTTGCTTGAAAGACATAGTAAGCCCAGCAAAACAATTTTGGCCAAACTGTGGAGACAGAAACAAGACAGAAAAGAAAATCGCAGGTGAAGAAATGAAGACAAACAGCAAATGTAGACAATTATTTCAAAAAAGTGTGGCTTTAAAGCAGAGAGCAACTTACAAGACAGACCAAGTATGAAGTTGGAAAAGAGTTTTTTGTTAAGATGAGACAGACTTTTTAAAATTTAAGTAATGATAATAAGAAACCAATAAGGTGGGAAAATATACTCTCAAAGAACTTAATTCCATTATCAAGAAATTCCTCTAAAAGTTCTCACTACCTCTCTGCCTTAAATGAAAACAGGACACCTCTTCCCATATACCTCTTTCAAGTGGGGCTTTTAAGTATCTCACACTCCATACCCACTATTGGGAAATCAGGCTGGTACTCTTCTTCCATCCAATGCTACCTCCAGACCATTATTCCTGAGTCCTCATGTAACATACTTGTTATTCTGATTCTCATGCTATTTAGCATCACAGTCTTCAGCCTCTTTACTACATATCAGCTAATGATCACCTGGACATCCTCCACACTCAGGGAGAATAAGCTAGCAACTTAGTTCCTAGCTTAGTTCACACTGTCATTACCTTTATGTCACCACCCCTGGGTCATTCAATACACACATGGAGGAGTCATCTAACACCAGTTCCTCATATCCATCATCCTTAGAGTAAGCACCCTATTCTCTGGGCATAGCTATTCACACCCAGTCATGAATTCACTTAACTGAATTATTATCCATTCACTAATCAAATATTTAGTAAGTACCTATTACTTCCTCAGTAGAGAACACATGACAGACAGTCCCTGTTCTCATGAGATTTAGGATATAGTTTTCATATCTTCCACAAAGACAGCATGAAAAGATCTAGCTAACATCTACATACAATTACTACGTTTCTTTTATGTATCAGTCTAGGAGCCATGTCAATTCTATAGCCTGATGTGATCTAGTGAATCCATGGTGTATCCTATTGATCACTATTCCCCTTGAGAGGCTTCTAAAACTACCTCTTAAATAATGTATTCTAAAATATTGCCAGAGTTCAATATTAGATTCATCAATCTATAAATGTGTGACTGTGCTGCCCAATACAGTAAGCACCAGTCACAGTGGCTATTTAATTTTAATAAATTTAAAATTTCAGTTTCTCACCCTAGCCACCTTTCAAGTATTCAACAGGCACATCACTAGTGGCTACTGTATCGGACCATGAAGATACAGAACATTTCTACCACAAAAAATTCTATTGGATAGTGCTGGTCTCAAGTTTTTGATATTCACTTCCTTCCTCCCAGATAAAAGTTAAAATGACAAGCATCATTCTCCAGTCTCCTGAGAATTCTCTGGGGCTCCACAATATCCAAAGGAATTCCACACATCAGGAAATTTCATTACTGCTATCACCACCACCACCACCACCACGACCCTGTTGCCACCATCAGGGCAGATGATTTTCACTGAGTACTGAACTATATTCCAAGCACTTTATTAAGAGCTTTATAAGTGTTTTCTCATGTATTCTTAACAATCACATAAAGTAAGAATATTAGACCCATTTTGGATGAGAAAATTAACTGAGTTTTTTTCACAATAAAGTAATTCACCCAAAGTTATACAGCTATGAAGTGACAGCAAGCCACAAAGAGTTGAAGCAAATTAGTAATGTAATTATTTTGCCTTTTTAAGACAACACTCTTTTTAACAGAAAGGGGTGATACCAATACCTCACACTAGCACTCAACATTCCAGCCAGACCAACCTATTTCCCATCACTCAATTTGCCCTACAGCTTTCTTGCATTTGGGTTCTATACACGCTGTTCCCTCCGCTTGCATCCTTTTCATTTAGTCAAATCCTATTTATCCTTAAGATCACATCTTAGATCTTCCCACAATCCAGTTTGGGGATCCATCCTATGAGCTGACATAGAACCCAGTATCCACCTATGGAAACACTCATCACAGCAGACCACACACAGACTCCTATAACCTTTCCTCTTTCCCCACTAAAATGCATCTCCTTAAGAATAAAGGACCCTATTCTTATTTATTACAGAATCCATCTAGCCTACACCAGAACTTGGAACACAAAAGGTAATCAATAAGTACTTGATAAATGAAGAAATAATGAAAACAAGACATTTAGATAATTAATCATTTCACAAGTATTCACTCAACCAAATAAAACATTACCCAATTTAACTTTTACATGAACCTAAGATTCTGTTCAATCAGAGCATATTAAAAGTACACACTCTTGTGGCTTCACTGCCATTTAGTTACTAATACAGTATTTCATTTTTCCCTACATAACATGCAAAACAATACTTAAAAAACAATCTGTCAGAGGCATGACTACTAATGTGTTTGGGGCTTCTTTTTGGAGTGATAAAAAATATTCTAAAATTGCAATGAGGGTTGAACAAAAAAATTGAATTATACACATTAAAAGGGTGAATTGTACGGTATGTGAATTATCCCTCAATAAAGCTGTTATAAAACAACAAACAAAAGGTGTGCAGGTAGCTAGACTTAAATTAGGAAAACAAATACTAAGCCAGCAAAAAAAAAAAAAACCTAGGAGATACAATACTTATATTTATGCAATTTCAAAATACTTAAATGCCGTATTATTGCACAAAATTTCACTGGCCAGGAAAAACAAGAAACTGGAAATAGTAATTGCCTTCAGGAATAACTGGATGGGATAGAAGAGACTTCCTTTTCCCTGTGTACTCTTTTATACCTTCTGATTTGGTATATGTATTACCTATTTTTAAGAAATAAGTGTACATAAGATTAATAACAACGAAGTCATATCTCTCCTTAAAAGTATATACTCCCAAACTGCCTATTTTGTTCTGAAAATAAAGAATGAATTTTTCTTAATGAATCCAGTCAGGTACCTGAAGATTTTTGTCTCATCTTACACTAAAAAGAATTTAGCCATTTTTCTGTTATTAGACATTAGAGTCAAGCATTATTCTCTCTTACCCAACACTCTGACACATCTTTAAACAATGACACAGTTGATCATTCCCTCCTCTTTGAAAACCTCCTTTCCTTCACTTCTAAATCATCATACTCCCCTGTTTCCTCCTAACTCAATGACTTCTTATCAAGCTCCTCTGCTGGATTCCTCTTCATTTCCCCAGAAGGGAAGTTCCATGGCAGGGACTTGTGTCAGCTCTGTTCACTATTACATCCCCAATGACAAAAAAGTATCCAGAACCACACTCAATAAATAACTGTTGAATGAATAAATTAACAAATCAGTGCCCCAAGGCTCAGATGTTAAAGAGCCATAGAAATAAATTATAGTCCACATAACCTTTATGCTGTTTATTATATTTCTCCACAAACTGAAAACCAATATATTATTTGATACTATTTGATATTATTTTAACCAAAACACTTCATTCTCTGGTCTTCCTCCAGCAATGACACACTATGTACAAAATGAACATTTAACAGCTCTTACTCTATTTGTAAAAGCATAAAGAAAAAGAGCAGCAGTTGCCATGAGAACCTTCACTTTTGTTGCCAGTATTGCTGTTGAATTAACAAGTTGACATACAGTTGACCCTTGAATAACACGGGAGCTACAGACACCAACCCTCCATGCAGTTGAATATCTGATATTCTTTTGACTCCCCAAAAACTTTACTAATAGCCTACTGTTGACTGAAAGACTTACTGATAATATCAAGTCGATTAACACATATTTTGTATGTTATGTGTATTATACACTGCATTCTTACAATGAGGTAAGCTAAAGAAAATGTTTCTCAAATTTTGCAAATCTCCAAAAAATTTTCCAAAATATAGTTACTGAAAAAGATCTGCATACAGTGGATCCGCATAGTTCAAATTCATGATGTTCAAGAGTCAACTGTACTTATCTGACTTTAGTAATGGGGGGAAAAAACACCTCAGTAGATTTAACAAGGATTTTACACTAATGACTAACAAGTGACATTTCTTGAAAATTTTAAATGTAGTGTTTTTTCCAGGAGTTAAGAAATTCTGAAGACAAATAGAGCACTCCTACCTACTACTTTCCCCCAAATCATGATTACATTCATACAAGGGGAATCACACCCTACCCTCAGCCACTGCAAATGTCATTTCAGCAACACACACACACAAATTTTGACCCAGTATCTTCGTTCACATTTGTCCCTATATGTAGCTAATTAAATCAAAGTATAATTTAAAAGTCAAACTAGATATATGAACTTTAATTTTCCTTCCAAATAACTAACCCAAAGATCAAAACTATTCATTTATCAACTTATAATTTGATCTGTCTGAATAGTTAATATTTTATTTCTAATTACAAATTGGACCATACCATTCCTCACTTAATAGCTATTATATCTGTTTCCTATTAAGTCACTTCAAGCAGTATTGCTAGAAGATAACTGCTCATTAAGTAGGCATGTTAAAAAGGCAATGATCTGCAACTATTCACACTCATATCTGTATGTTTCTCTCTTGGTTACAGGAAAGCACTTCTCTGGCACTGTTCCCAAATAAATTGAGTAAGCCTTGGGAAAGTCACTGCTTAAATTCCATTTCATTACGGTTTCTTTTCCTCCATAAAGGAATTATTGAGAGTCATGCCTCTTTCCATCCATTACATAATACATGTCCATCACAGGACCTGTTTTCTGAACAAGAAATAGCTTAAATTGACACTAACTGATAGGTAAGGTCAGCAAATACTGTAATCTAATTATTACATTAATGTAACAATCCAGAAAAGATGTAATGTGCTAAATTTTGAAAACTGATGCAAACAACATTGAGCACTGTTTACTTAGTAACATCTCCCTAGGAAGTGACAGACACATGCCCCCAAAATGTTATTAAAGAGCATTTTTAAACTACTTGACTCCAATAACATTTCTCAGAAATTGAGAGGCCAACCAAAAACTTAAAAAATTAAAATACTCCATTTCATTTTTAAAGTGTCTAATAAAGACTTTCAACTGAGAAATAAAATCTCCAGTAATTAAATGTTGAACACTAAAGGACTAAATGTCAAGGCCTATTGAAAAAGGAGCTGCAAAAGACAGCTACCCTTTAAAACGTTTAAGCCTTTATCCGATAATTAGCTCTAATAGAACTGTTCGAATTGTTCGTTTTATCCACCAAACCAGTCAACCACAGCCACCTGCAACTACTACACAGAAATGTGTCTTCCAAAGCAACCACCTGATTTTCAGGCCTTCTCTTAAGGGGCCAGTATAAAAGCTTACAAATTAGGTGATGGTAGAGAGATCTTTCAGATAGGGAAAAGACTGGAAGATAACTACCTTTAAGGAGCTAAGTGTGATGGGACCTATTCCGTAATGTTGCTGCCAAAACGAAGTTGTCTTAACCCAAGATCTCACTCTTCTTGAAGAGTGTAAAACTTCCAACGCTCACAATTTACGCACGCGAAGCCAAATGCATAGGGATTCTTCTTTCCTTTCCGACCCACGGGCCCATCCACCCGGCCAGGAGGAAAAAAAGAAAAATAACCGAACCACTCAAGTAGAAATGTGAGACCTAGGACAACAGCTTGTCCAACTAGCTCAAAGGCAATATCCACGGCTCATCATCCTTCTGAAATACAACCCTTCATCTACTGTCTTACCATTTCACAGAAGGAAAAAAGAAAACCCTCATCTCTTCCAACATCAGTCACCTAAACCCGCAGATCCGCCCTGACCGCGCCCCGACCTCCTCCGCTTCCCCAGTTTCTCCATCTCGCCACCACCTCGCCCATCACCAAGACGCAGACCTTCCACCCGCGCCCCCCAGCGCCCGGGACCCCTGCCGCCCATCTCCTCCCCGGGCTCCCGCATCGCGCAGCACTCCCGCGGGGCGCGCGGGGGGCCTGGCGGGGCCCGCCCCCTCCCCCACCCCAGGCGGGCAGCGAGGGGGAGGGGTCCCGAAGCCTCACCTACAGCTCCGCCCTCCCCGGGGGCGCGCTGCCCTGCCCAGCCAGGGCCGTGAGGGAGAAGCGGGGCAAAAGGCAACAACGCCTCAGTGCCAGCGACAGGCGGGAAGCTCTAGATCCCGCCCGACTTCCACCGCCCCGTCTCACCCGCTTCAGGGCTGCCGCCGCCGCCACTACCGCCGCCGCCACAGCCACAGTCCTGCCCCGGCGCCCGCCGACGTCACCGCACCCCCGCCCCGTGCGCGAGACACCTAGCCACGCCCCCCGCTCCGGCCGCGAGCTCCGCCCCGTCCTGGCCGGCCGCCCCGCCCGCGCCTTCTGCGCCTTCCCGGGGACGGCGGGCGAGCGGCTAGGGAGTCGGGTAACTCCCGGCTGCGGCGGTGCCTGCGCCACAGCCGAGCGGCGGGCGCGGGGTTACACTTGCCGCGCGTGCCCCTGCGGCCCTGCGAAGGGAGACCCGGCGGGCTCGGGGAAGGGGCGGTGGTGGGAGCGCGGCGAGGCGGCGTTTGTCTCCTTCTGCTCGCCGTAGGAGGCGGCCGGCGGGGCTGAGCCGAGCTTGCGATCGCCGCTCCCCAGCCTTAGGTCGCCCCGCCCCCCACCCCGCGGGCCCGTTACCCAGCCGCTCAGCCGCCGCGGGGAGTAGCTCCGCGGTGGCCGCTCGTGCTGGCTTCGCTCCCACGGCGCGGCCCGCACCCTTTGTCAGAGGAAGTTGGTTTCCCCACCCTTCGCTTTTGCGGGTGGAGTAGGAATTTGATGTGAGACTCAGGGCTGCTGCCCTACGGAAAGAACTCAGGCATCACGGAAGACCCACTCCGGGGCGTCGTATTCTATGTGATTGTGGCAGGAGAGGAGAGCGTGGGCGGAAATTCACGTCCACATTCAGCCCCTGCGCTGCGCTGAAGTCTGTGCTCCTTGTCCTACTTGGTGCTCACGACTGCTGTGCGAGTCAGCCGGGCAACGGGCCCTTATTTCAGGAAAACCGATTTTCTTGCACTGAACCGCATTCAGTTTTCTGATGTCGGAGCCGTGCGAAGAGGGTAACTGCGACCATTTACGTAGGTAACCAATCTCCAAGCCAAGTGAGAGCGATGTGGAATATATTTATTGCCAGCGTTCTAGTGTTTATTAAAATAATTTAAAATGCCCTTTCGAGGAGTTGAGTCATCCTTAATTACTCCCCACCACCACAGTTAACCAGTGTGCACTTTCATAAATCTCATCTCTCCTCAATATTCACAGTCATTCATTCACCAGATTCTAGTTTCATCGTGCCCAGGCTTGCTAATTGTTCCCTCAGGATCGGCACACACCTGGATTATCGCAGTTCCGTCCTGCTGTGCCGTCGCCCCCTTCAGTACATGCAACATACGGCCACCAATTGTTAGACTGCTGCCAGAGAAGTCTGCATAGCTGACAATGAACATCCAAAAATATTTCATTTTCTTGGGCACCTGGCTATTTGCCCAAGAAAAGCCGTCTTTCTCCGGCTGTTTTCCGAGATCTCTGTCATGTGACTGTTGGTCTCCTCATCCTGTTACTCCTCAGCAGGGTGGTGAGGTGAAAGTAAAGAGTCATGCATCCTTCTAGTTTCCATTCTGCCACTCTCTGTGTGACCTTAGGAAAATCACTTCGCTTCTGGGGCCTATTTAACTGTAAAATGGGGTGTGAACTAGGTGTCTGAGATCCATCATATCCCTAAAATGAGTGGATCTGGAGAGTTCAGACGTACGAGGCTGTTACACATTCACAGGATTACTGTCAATATCAGACTCAGATTTTGTGGGGTGTTTTGATTTTTGGTTTCTTGGCATCCCACAGATTGTTTTTTCTTATTTCCTACTCTGCCCCAGATCCTTTTCTAAACCTATCTTTAGGATTTTTTTTTAATTCAAGCTGGCTAAGCACATGCATTCACTGCATCTTCTTCCTAATGCCCCATTAAAATGCTAATAAAGAAGTAAAAAATGATACAAACCCATACAAAATGGAAAATGGGAGAAGGACCATCAAAAGATAATTTATTAGTTTTACACACAGAAAGTGAGTGTGGTCTGACTAAACAAAATGGAAGGACCATAATGTGGAATAGGTGCTGGGATGCTGCAGTCAAGGAAGGGAGTCTTTCTGCCAGTAGTGACTTACACTAAAATTGGGAGACACAGATGAGACAGAGAACAAAAGTGAGAAGCAGGACTGTAAACGGGAACTGAAGTAAGTTCTCTATGTGGAACAGCAGAACCATTCCTATATCTCAGATACAATAGCTAGACACTTATCCCAGGCTAAAAATTGAGTTCTCATGATCTCTAGGAAGGATTTAGGCAGTTATTTGATCATTTAATGACTAAGAGTACAGCATTTCTTCCTTCTGGCACAATAACCGGTTTCTTACCCACTCACCCTAGGGTGAAGTTGTGCAAATTGGCAAGACTCTCCCAAGTTCACAAGTATCCTAATCAGCATTCCAACTACCTCGTCTTCAAATATTAACAGACAGTGGCAAATGACCTGTCACATGGTGTACTGTGATTATTTTAGTCTTACCACAATTCTGGGCCCCAAAGGGGTCGGTGACCAACCAGCCAGTTGGCATGGTACCAGGTTGGTAGCCACAGAGTCAAGCCCCAATAGACAGCCCAGCTGTCAGTGCAGACAACTATAGGGGAGGGTTCCTGGCTGATCACAAGCCACATGGCCCGCAACTCTGCCCATTGGCTGCTCTACCCCTCACCATCTTTCATCCATATCGTCTCAGTCTTAGGATAGAAAGCTATGGCCCTCCATTTTGGGGGCTGCCCACAGCTGGAGCTGTCTGTGTACCATGCATCTTTGGGTAGAGAGGCTCTTACCTCACGATAGGGACTCTCTGCTACTAATGGTTCAAAAGCAAGTTCTTCCTGCTTTTCACTACTATATGTCACCGACCCCAATAAGTGTTGTAGTTCTTCACTCAAGGGTCTACTAGAGAGGGCACTACGCTGCTGTAGGTAAGCACCCCACCTGGCTAGTGTGGGCATTTGTGCCACACCACTCCTTGGCTTTTGGGTCCAGTCTCGTACCCACCCCATGATGGGACAGGTGGTTATTACCTTTATCGGGGCCATTCAAGTGAAGGGTTTTGTAGCAAGCAAGGTGTGATACACAGCAGCCAGTTGTTTTTCTATCAAAGTGTATCATACCTCTGCCCCTCTCCATAGTTGTGACCACAATCAAATAGGTTGACGAGTTTATTCTAGCCACTGCCAGAGACCCCAAGCCACAACCGTCTTCAGTCACATGAACATCCAGTTCACAGGGCCTTGATGGGTCTATCACACTCAAGGCCTGCACAGCCTTGACTGCCCTTATTGCTGCAGTAAAAGGCAGATGCACGTGCCTCATCCCAGTCCCACCTGACACCCTTTCATACCAACCGGTATAAGGGCTTCAGAATTGTGCCAAGTGCAGGATAAACACTCTCCAGTAGCCTAGAAGACCCAAAAACACCTGTAGCAATGCTACAGTTGTGGGGGTAGGAAAGGCCTGGACTTTATCTATAACTGCTTCTGTTATAACATTGGTGTTATGCAACCAGACAACACCCAAGAATTTGACAGACAAACCAGGTACCGGAAGCTTGGTACTGTTCACAGCCCATCCTTTCTCCTATAGATGTTGCAGCAGTCTGGGTGCTACGCCTTCTACATCTGAAAGAGAACTGGACATGAGCATGACATCATCAATATAATGGTACTGCCACACTGTTGGCAGTTTCTCCCACATAGCCAAGTCCTGGGCTACAAGTCCATGACAGATGGTGGGGCTGTGGAGGTTCCCTGTGGAAGGATGGTGAAAGTCCATAGCCATCCTTCCCACGTGAAGGCAAACTGTGCTTGGCTTTCCTGCTCAATGTCAATGGGAAAAAAGGCATTAGCAAGATCTACCACATAATGGTATGTTCCTACTTCATGGCTGAGGGTATCCACCAGGCCTGCAATAGAGGGGACACCAGTATGCATCGGGGGTATGACTTTATTCAGTTCTCTGTAATCCACAGTCATATGCCAAGAGCCATCTGGCTTTTTTACAAGCCACACTGGGGAATTGAAAGGACTGTGGGTGGGCTTTATAATACCCACCTTTTCTAACTCCTGGAGAGTTTCTCCAATCTCTTTATGCCCTCCAAGCAGTTTGTATTGCTTGGTAATAGTCACCCACCAAAGTACAGACAAAGCTATGGGCGGGTGCCTAGCATGTCCGCTCAGAACTGCCCTCACCACACATACTCTCAGTCTGAACTCACCTGCAGTGGTCTGCAACCATAGAC
This sequence comes from Phataginus tricuspis, assembly GCA_029783875.1. NCBI lineage: Eukaryota > Metazoa > Chordata > Mammalia > Pholidota > Manidae > Phataginus > Phataginus tricuspis. Next base: position 3,278,263 of record JAQQAC010003801.1, read on the forward strand.
CCTGCAGGATATCGATCCCCAAAGTATACTCAAGGATAGGAGATATATACACAGTATACTCTTTTGGGGATTTAGGCTTATTTAACTCTGATAGCCTTACCCCCATATCCATCTATAATAGTGGGGGTCCCGGAAAACCGCTCAGGGTTACCATGAATCAGTGAACGTTCAGCCCCTGTGCCCACCAGAGCCAGGACACGTTGTATGTTCACTGTGGACCAATGGATAGCTATTTCAACATGTGGCCTCTGGTCCCCTCCCCCCCTGGTCCTTCAGGGTAGGTACCTCAACCTTCCCCTCAGTCAAACCGTGTTCCCTAATCATATTCCTGTGTGGGCTCAAGAGAGGTTGGCTCACTTTCCAGCAGGAAGTCTTGCAAACACACAGGCCGGACTCGTGGCTCTGGCTCTGTCTCTGACCTTTGCCTCTTTGGTCTTAATGGCTGGAACTGCTGCTCTGGTTTCAGAGCTTGCCATAGCTCTAATAAGATCCTATTTGTCTTCCTATCTAATTTCCTTCCATCTGCTCCTGCCCATATAAAATCAACCCATATCTGGGTCCTTGTAACCTTCATGCGGCCCTTTAAATTATTCTTGTGAGTAGCAGACCTTGTTTGTTTCTGTGTTCTCATTGCTTCAGCCTCTCCTATGTCTACTACTGTACATGTCACCTCTATTATGGTCTGCCCTAAGTGAGGGGAAAGAATGGCCAGTAGAGACCCAAAGAGGGATGTGGGAGCCATTTGAGGCACTATATTTCTCATCCCAGTAGTGAAAATCTCTTCATCTGGGCCATAATTCTCTGGACTATACATGGCATTTCTTATGCCTAGCTCTTGTAACAACTGTTAGAGATCAGCATACGTCTGCCATCTAACAGGAGAGGATGATAGATCACCCTGATTGGGCCACATAGCACGAAGTGCAGCCATAAGCCAGTCGAGGAGGGAGTGACTCCCTGGGGTCTGATGTGCATTTTGTAATTGCTGCCTCAAGGCAGGCTGCACTGTCGGAAGCCAGCTTTCCCATCTCCGATACTGACAGAAACAATCCCATCCACCCCTAAGTCGCACAGAGGCTGGAGCCAAGCTGATATTGACTCCGAGGACTTCTGCCTAAACCAGGAGCCCAAATCCACCAGCTCAGCCTGAGTATAGGGGTGGAGCATAGAGTGCTCTGCAACCTGGGGAGGGGCTGCTCCTCTCCTTGGGGAACTTTCAGCTGCTGGGTCTTTATTTTCTTTACAACCACTGGGTGTGCTTTCAATACAGGAGGGGTCAGTGCCTCCGGTACCACTCCTTCATCCTTCCCCAGCATCTCCATTTCTGAGGCTGATGGCACCTTTCTCTCCCCCCCTCTGAGTGCCTCCTCTGCTACAACCTTTACCTTTTCTACCATGCCTCGCAGCAATGCTACCTCAGTCTTCAGCAGGTCTCTTACCTCACCTCAATGCTTTGCAGCTGGCGTTCTCATACCACCTCTGCCTGTGCTTCCCTCAGGATTTCGTCTTTTTCTTTGATGGCCTTTTCCTCCTTCAGAGCACCTGGCAGCACTGCTGTCTTATTCTGTAAGGAATCTTTTACCTCTTCAATGGCACCTTGCTGCCGGCATTCTTGTGCTGCCTCCTTTCGCATCAATGCCATTTCCTTCTTCAGGGAATCCACAGACGTTTGAAGCTTGTGTTCTTGTGCTGCCATTTCTTGGGCATTTTTCAGGAGCATGTCCTTCTCTTCTGTAGACTTTTTTAATACTGTGAGAATCAGCCAACCCATAGTCCCTACCATCTCACAGGCACTCTGTCTCTCAAAAGACCTACTTACTATACCAAGGGCTACCTCTACTGCCTCAGGTATCACCTCCATTTGCCTCCAGTCCTGGGGTGGGGCTCAGTCCTCTAGGAGTCAAGCCACCTCAGACCACATACCCATTGGGGGACAATCCACTATCTCCCCATTCACAGGGGCAGCCTGCTGAAACACCCCTTCCATAAGGGCAGCCTGTCTTTTTCCTTGGTCAACAATGAACTCTGCTCGCTGTGCCAATTGTCTTGCCAATGGGTTTCAGCCCCGGGAAAGTTCACTATGGATTCAATGTGACCAAAAAAAATGACAGCAAATGTTCTTTGGGGTGAAAGGGTTTATTACCCGGCTTGTTCCCCCAGCGGTAGGTCAAGCACTAGCATCTCTGCCTCTGTGCAGAGCACTGGGCCGAGCCCTCTATATAGTGCAATAATAGCTTATTGCTGAAGGTGTGGAATCGCTAGCCCCGCAACAGGCCAGTTACATCATCAGGCAGTTTCAGTTCAGTAAGGATCCTGGCCATAGGAAACCCAACTTCCCCACAAATGCTTTCAGCTGTAAGAGAATACTTGATTGTAACTGCAGGGGGGAAATCCTGGGGCAAAATACCTCTAAAACCGAAATCAGTCAAATGGAGAAATAAAGTTAAGAAACAGTTTTATATCTTATAAGCAGTCATTCCTGTATCTTTCTTGTCCCGGCTGCAGCAGAAGAGAAAGAGAGCTCCACCCAACCTCTCTGGTCCAGATAAGCCCTTACATGCCCTTGTACTTACCTATTGATATGTAGATGGCTAAGTCTCTCCTCCCCTTGGAAACACCTATTGATATGCAGATGCACTAAAGCCTGGCGAGATATTCTGGAAATATTACAATTTTGCCCACACTGATTCACAGTTACTTAACTAAGACGGGCTTGTTTCTCTTACATTGCAGGCACCCTCAAGGTAGGTGTCTGCTAAAATCAGTTCATGTCTTCCATGTCAGGGCTTTATTTCTCTTCAGTCTTCCTGGACTTTCCCTGATGGTTGCACCACCACCAATCATCATATTCTCAAACATGGACATTCAAAGGCAGAAAGAAAGGGGCAAGGAAGAGCAGAGAGCTTGTCCTGTGTCTTTCTTTTGCTAGATAGGAAGCCTCCCCTCTGTGTGTTGTGTAGCACTGTGTTGGCAGTTGGAGGTCAGGCCCTCCTGAGTGCACTGATGTGGCAGTCCAGGGGTATGGGCAACACCCCCCCTTGCTGCCACAGCTGCTAAAAGGCAGTGGAGACCCTATGTGTTCAAGAACAAACTTTTCATTTTTACCCCCTAATCTTCTTTTTCCATACCTTCCCCATCTCAGAGGATGGTTAACTCCATTCTTGCAGTTGTTAGGGGACAAATGCTGGAGTCTCCCTAAATGGCTCTCTTATGCTTCACATTTCATGAGTTTAAATCCTTTCAGAACTACCTTCAGGTTGTGTCCAGAATCCAGCCACTGTCATTACCCCTGTTATGACCTTGGTGGCCCAACCACCTTCATTTGTTGCCTGGGTTACTTCAATAGTTTCCTAATTCATCTCTGTGCGTTCTACCCACCCCACCCATCCAATCCTTTTAAAAGCTAAATCATTCTATGTCACCTTCTTAAAATCCTCCAGTGCTTCCAATCTCACTCAGACTAAATCCAAATTCTTATAGTAGCCTAAATTTCCCACAAGATTTCACCCTCTCTGACTCTGATTTAGTGTCCTACCTGTTACTCTCCTAGCTCATCTGCTCCAGGTGCTCTGAGCTCCCTGCTATTCCCTCATCGTGCCAAGCACACTACCCCTGCCTCTTTGGATGGGCACGGTGTTCTGCCACCACTCCAAGATTTGTTTCCCTTGATGTCACCATCTCTGTGACCCTCCCTGACCCCCTATACAGATACACACACACACACACACACACACACACACACATATTTACATGTATGTACATCCTATGTTTGTTAATTCGTTTATTTTCTATCTCCTTTACTGAAATGTAGGTTCTATGATGGAAGGAACTCTCTTCTATTCCCTGTTTTAACCTTAGTGCTTAGAATATAGTAAGCAAGTTGGAAAAATTTGCTGAATGAATAAATGAAGCAAACAATATTAGACATTTGGATTGCTTCTGGCTTGTGAGCACAAAGCTTTGTGCATATTCCTTCCATATTTTATGATTAATTTATTTGTATTTAATCAAAAACTGAGATTACGGAATAAGAAAGTAAGAACATTTTTTTGGCTTTTGATAGAAATTATCAAATTGCTTTCCCAAAATAATTAAACCAATTAAAGGTTACAAATGGTAATTTAGAGGTTACAAGTAGTTAAATAAAGGGTACCAGTTATATGATGCTCCTGCTAGACATTATACTTTTAAACTTTTCCACAAATATTATAGAAAATATGAGCAAAATTTATTTTTTCATATTTATAACCATCAGTAGTATTTTTAAGTAAATATATATAATATAACATAACATAACATAATATAATATAAATTGTACTAAAAAATTAAAATCTCACCCACAGGTTTTCTCAGGTTTATTCACCTTTTTGGCTCTGACCCATCCTTGGTTGACTACTGTTAAAGGTTAAACTTTATTAACCTGCTCTAAACACCAGTTCCTATTTTCCTCCATTAAGTGTTATACTGGCCTTCCAACTTTAGGAGTCTAAGTCTTATTTATTAGCTTTTATCTTAGTTATAGAATTCTTACACTAGAGGCAAAGGCTGTTTTTTCTGTCTCTATGACTGTCTTCTTAAAAATAGCTTGCTCCACCGCCAAATGTTGTCTATATCCTATAATAATATGATATTATATACCTTACAATAATATGAATACATATATTTCTTATATATATCTGCTTGAGTATACTTCATAAAATTATATTTTCATAGAATAAAATACAAATAGTTATTAATAATAGAGTAGTTACATATAGCTATATATGTATATATATATATATATATATATATGTGTATTTTTTTTTTTTTTTTTTTTTTTTTTTGGTTCAAAGTTTTAGCAAGGGATGTACCTAGCTCTGAGGAGAAAAGTCATTAATATAACATTCAAACTGCTGTGATATCCCATCCAAAATAATTCAGTTATTAGTTTGTTTTCTTCAAATACCATCTTGTCTCATGAGCCACTTACTCCCAGATGTTATTCTAAATTACCATTTGTAACCACTTGCTCCCAGTACCCACTTCCAGCTGCCTTTCTAAATCAGTGTTTCATAGTTCCTACTTTGTTACCATTCTTTCCAGGTGTCATTTTAACCTAAGAGCTCATTATCTTTGTCAGCCACCATGCCTAATAGGCCAAACTTTCAAAATGCAAGAATTTCAGGACATCTTTTGGTTAAAAGAAATGTTCCCTCATTTCTGGTTATAAATGTCTCAGTTTTTATTTTTATTTTTTATTTTAAACTATGGATTATATTGTGCTAAATAAGAATTCAGGGACCACACTCATTAGTAAAATGAGATAATAAAACAACACCAAAAGCAATGTGATTTTGGAAATAGAATAAATTGCTATGATATCACTGGAAGTGTAGGTGAGATATATGAAGAGGAGATTTCTCAGTTCTCGGTGGTGTAACATTTAAGTCAATAGAATGGAAGCAAATTTCCTAAATTATCATATATATCTATATAAACTTTTCTACACAGTTTCTTCATTTTAGTCCTCCCAGATTTGGACTTCCCACTTAATATTGTAAAAACATTCAAATTCTTGTAATGGGAACAACTATGGGGGAAAGTATTCAATTGTGAATATACATAATAGAATGAGTAAGATATCTTTATATTTTAGATAACATCTTTAATATATATAATACAATTAGTGCAATCCCACCAAATTCTCATTTAAATAAAATTATTTACCATTAACTCTTGGTATGAATCAATTCTTTGTGAAATAATTCTTTGATTGGTGATCCTGAGAGCAAATCCCCCAAAAGTATATATACATACATATGTACATATTTCTTTTCATGTAAGACTCACTAATTCTTCTTTAGCTGTTAAATACTTACTGAATTTCTCCTGTGTGCAAAGCATAGTTCATGACAGTGAGAACACAGTGGGCAAGCTCTCTGTGCTCATTGAGCTTACAGGCCAATAGGAAAGACAGGCGCAGGGCTTCCTGGGTTTCTTCTGAGCATGAACAAGCCCTATGCACGTGCTGGCCTTCTAGATACCAGGACTATGTCCAAGTTTCTGCAGACATAGCATTCTCTACCTTTTCCTCTTAAGCTTTAGATTAGCTGATGGTTGCTATAATATTATCTGCCACCTCAGGCAGCAATGAAGCTAAATAATTGCCTCTAAATATTTTCAAAAAATGCCTCCAGAGTTAGAGAAATATAACAGAAAACTCCAAAATATCGTTATTTTTCTCTCTTATAAAAGAATAGAGGTAGGCAATGCAAAGACAGTATGGCAGCTATACAGTGTCATCAGCGGCCCAGGCCGCCGTATTTGTACTTTGCCACCGTTAGCGCATGGTTTCTAGTCTCAAGGTCTCCTCAAGGTCCAAGACAGACACTAGTACTTCCAAGATCATAGCCAGGAACAAGAAGGCAGGCAAAAAGAAGAGCACGTCTCTTCATATGAAGGAGATCCCAGAAGTCCCACACAACACTACTACTTACACCTTATTGGCCAGAACATGGCCACCTGTTTAGATCTAGATATAAGGCAAGCTGGGAAATATAGTTTCTTATCTGAGAAGCTAAAACTTGGGATTCTGTTCATAAAGGAGAAGAAAACAGATTGGGTAGACAGCTAGCAGTCTCTGTCAGAGGGACAATTTAATCAGGAAGCAAATAGACTAACTGATATGCATAGAGTCCTTGAGCAAGCATGACCATCATAGACGACAATACATGGCAATTATAGGTGTTAGTGTAGCCCAGAGACATCAAAAATGTTAAATTATGTATACCAACCTTCCATAAAAAAAGCGAAGAGGTGTATAATACACGTTCTACAGATGTCTATCTAAAATATTGAATATTTAAAACTTTGGGCATATAGGTTCGGGATCGAAGATGTCAGCGTGAGCAGGGTGGCAGAAATCTCCTCCCAAAACCATATATATTTGTGAAAATACAACAAATACAACTATTCCTAAAAGAGAGACCAGAAGATACAGTACAACAACCAGGCTACAGCTACATCTGCAAGAACTCAGTGACTCACAGAGCAGGTAAGATACAAAGCTGCAACCTGGTGGGACCCGAGCAGTCCCCCACCTCAGCTCACCAGCGAGAGGAAAAGAATCAGAGTGGTGAGGGAGTAGAAGCACAGGACTGCTAAATAACCAGCCCTGGGGATCTACATCGGGAGTACAGACACACATCGCATGGTGTGTTGGAGATTAGAGAAACAGAAGGGCAGGATCCAAGACAGAGACTGCGAGCGAGTCACCACAACTGGCTCCCCTAGGAAAAAAGAAAAGCGGGCACTTTTTAAAAAGTCTTAAAGAGACAAGGGCCCAACAGTGGAAAAAATCGTTCTAGCAACTCAGCCCAGCAGGTTGGGAATCTTGAGGAATTTCAGGCCCCCTAATCGGCTGCCAGGTAAAACAACGAGGCCAAAGCCCCTCATGGTGATGAGCAGGCTGCAATTCATTCCCCCTGGCCGACACTGCAAACGGTCCGGCAGATCCGCCACAGGTGTGGAACAGCGGGAGAGCAATCACACAGAATCTTCTCCCAGCGGGCGCGCAGCTAACTGTGCAGGGCCGCGGAAGCCAAAGCAAGGTCCGGAAGGCACCAAGGGGCGCAGAATGCACCCGGCATGGCTGCAACCCCCCCGCAGTGATCTAGGCCAGCCTGAGGGTGGCTCCACACACAGCAGCTCAGAGGATTATCTCAGAGACTGCCTCCTGGAGTGCGAGTAACCAGCACAGGCTGTTGAGAGGGACAAGGACAACAACAAGCAGGAAGGGACTTTGTTCTACCAGCTGACACAGGTGGCACCCACCTGCGACCACTTCTATTGCCATGAAAAGACAGAAGAATATGGTCCAGTCAAAGATCACCCAGACAACCCCAGAGAGAAGGCCTGGTGGGATAGATTTAAACAATCTTCCTGAAAAAGATTTCAGAATAAAAGTGTCCCGCGCAACCTCCCGCCAGCAGGAATGAGCACAGGACAAATAGGATTCTTCTGCAGCAACAGCTTTAATGTATCTTGAGAGCGAGATCACAAGCTGACTGTATGGTAAGGAGGACCCCGAAATGAGGGAGACGGTCTCTTATATAGGTCCCAAGCCCCGCCCATGACGTGGTCATTCCCCATAGGGCGTCCCAGGATCAGGCCAGATGACGGCGCCAGCGCCACGTCTCGCGCTTGCGCAGTACAGGTGTTTACCGAACCAGCAGCAGGAAATGGGCGCCATCTTGTAATGGCGGGGAGCGGCTCCCAACAACTGCCCCTTATAATTAAACTAAGAACAGCAGGCATCAAAAGGAGAAAGATCAAGAAAAGGAAAAAGGGTCAGGCTGAAATCCACGGGGGATTCTGGGGCACGCCATCGCATGCCCCGATTCCCAGGGGCCAGGCCTGAGCTCTCCCACCAGTCGTGGTGCAATGGGATCCTGAGCCCTCACGACCCATAGGGGGAGGGCAGCAATTGGCAACGACACATGTGCAATGGGAACCGGAGCCCTATGTGCCTTCTCAATTGCTCCCTAGTCAAGACAGTTCCCACCTTAACCAGGTGCAATGGGGCTTAAAGGCCCCTCTGTGTGCAAAGGCTGGGAATACAGCTAGAAAGGAAAAAGAGGAGCCTGCGTTCTGGGGCGATTGTCCTCCATCATGGCTATCCAAACTGATGCTGAACCTCCTTGATCCAGCACTGCCAATGCCTGCGCAATGACGACCTTGTCTTGCTGGCGCTGTGACCTGAGTTTGCAGACAGCCCACAAGAGTAGGACCACACCAAAGCACATAAGGGCACCGAAAAGACCCACCCCCACCCATTCCTTAAAATAAGAAACAATGGAAGAAATCCAGGAGGACATTCCTTCCGTAAGGGAAAGATCCAGACGAGTAGAATTCACTTCAATAATGGCAACCCGGAGTTTCCTCAAGGTCTCTTCAAATTCTGCTGTCCAATTCTGTAGCAAATATTTAGCTTTTTGGGAGACAGACCCAGGGGGCCGATCTTGGGGGCCAGGGCAGACGTGGCACCGACTTCCCCACCGGTGCACCTCAGGTATACGACTTTGATCTCGTTGGGGTCGAACTTGGGCGGCATGGTGGAGGCGGCTGGTGTCGGATGAACCCGGATTCGGGACGACCGAAGAAAGTTGCACCTTGGCCTCCTCCGAGCCGAAAGACGGAAGGAAGGCGGCCGACAGCTGTCTTCTCACCTTCTCCGGAATTCGGAAAAGGGAGCCGATCTTGCCGGCGATCGGCGCATAAGGAGGCGGTGGCGCAGAGGGCGCCGAGCCACTAGTCGAGGCGACGAGCCTATAGGGCTCATCAGGATGATATCTATCTGCCTCATATTGGGCGGCCTCCCTCTCTAAGTCTGCTGCATCTTCTAGGTCCAAAGCCTCAAAATCGGAAAGGCTTTCAAGATCCTCACTATCTGAGGATGAATCAACAGGCGTGGGGTAGAGCCTGTTCTCATTACTTCCTTTAGGAGCACTAGCGGGACGGGGATCCTCCCTTCCCGTAGGGTCCTTTGTCATCTTATCTTTATTGACAGAGCACTCCTCCTTTACCGGAGGGTCCTTTTTCTCTTTTCTTTTAAGGGGTTTTGTTTTCTTTCGGGCGCCCAGTCTCTCACTGCGCTCGGTTTCTGACATGCTGTCCTGTATGGTCTCAAACACTACTTGTCCTGACCTAACCGTTGCCTGGCAATTGTCATCTTGCAGACAGTTCCTTACCAGACAGATTACACAGGCAAACAAGAGACCAAAATTCACAGACACAGGCATACCTCTCCGAACTCACCACTGCAGTTCTGAATCCACCTCAACGAGGGGTCCTCCAGGTGCTGGCGATGTTACGGCTTCTTCCCGGGTTTCGGCACCAGTTGTCCCGCGCAACCTCCCGCCAGCAGGAATGAGCACAGGACAAATAGGATTCTTCTGCAGCAACAGCTTTAATGTATCTTGAGAGCGAGATCACAAGCTGACTGTATGGTAAGGAGGACCCCGAAATGAGGGAGACGGTCTCTTATATAGGTCCCAAGCCCCGCCCATGACGTGGTCATTCCCCATAGGGCGTCCCAGGATCAGGCCAGATGACGGCGCCAGCGCCACGTCTCGCGCTTGCGCAGTACAGGTGTTTACCGAACCAGCAGCAGGAAATGGGCGCCATCTTGTAATGGCGGGGAGCGGCTCCCAACATAAAAGTCATAACATTGCAGATGGACCTACAGAGAAATATGCAAGAGTTAAGGGAGGAAGTCAGGAGGGACATTACAGAAATGAAACAATCAATTAACGGGCTTAAGAGAAGACTGGATGAGGTGGAAGAGATGGTTAATGGAATAGAAATCAGAGAACAGGAGTACAGAGAAGCTGAGGCAGAGAGAGATAAAAGGATCTCTAGGATGAAAGACTATTAAGAGAACTGTGTGACAAATCCAAACGGAACAATATTCGCAATATAGGAGTACCAGAAGTAGAGAGAGAAAAGAGGATAGAAAATGTCTTTGAAAACATAATTGAGGAAAACTTCCCCAAGCTGGGAAAGGAAATAGTTTCTCAGATCATGGAAGCCCACAGATCTCCCAACACAAGGGACCCAAGGAAGACAACACCAAGACATATAATAATTAAAACGACAAAAATCAAAGACAAGGACAGAGGATTAAAGGCAGCCAGAGAGAGAAAAAAGATCACCTACAAAGGAAAACCCATCAGATTATCATCAGACTTCTCAACAGAAACCTTACAAGCCAGAAGAGAATGGCATGACATATTTAAGGCAATGAAACAGAAGGGCCTTGAACCAAGAATACTGTGTCCAGCATGATTATCATTTAAACTTGAGGGAAGGATCAAACAATTCCCAGACTAGCGAAAATTGAGGGAATTTGCCTCCCACAAACCACCTCTACAGAATCTTAAAGGGACTGCTGTAGATGGAAGCATGCTTAAGGCTAAAAAGAGTCATCAGAGAAAATAAAATCATAGCAAAGAAAGCAGACCATCCAAATACTAACTAAAGGCAAAAAATAAAATCAACTTTCCACAAAGACAGTCAAAGGAAATGTAAAAGAGTACAAAATAAAACACCTAGCATATAAAGAATGGAGGAGGCAGAATAAGAAGATATAGAAATAAAGAATCATCATACTGTGTTTATAATAGCTTAACAAGAGAGTTAAATTGGACTTCTAGATAGTAAAGAAGCTACCCTTGAACCTTTGGTAACCACAAATCTAAACCCTGCAATGGCAATAAGTACATATCTATCAATAATCACGGTAAATGGAAATGGACTGAATGCACCAATCAAAAGACACAGAGTAATAGAATGGATAAAAAAGCAAGACCTATCTATATGCTGCTTACAAGAGACTCACCTCAAACCCAAAGATATACCCAGACTAAAAGTGAAGAGATGGAAAATGATATTTCATGCAAACAACAGGGAGAAAAAAGCAGGTGTTGCAGTACTTGTATCAGACAAAATAGACTTCACAATGAAGAAAGTAGCAAGAGATAAAGGACATTACATAATGATAAAGGGGTAAGTCCAACAAGAGGATATAACCATTGTAAATATATATGCACCCAACACAGGAGCACCAGCATATGTGAAACAAATACTAACAGAACTAAAGGAGGAAATAGAAAGCAATGCATTCACTTTAGGAGACTTCAACACACCACTCACTCCAAAGGACAGATTAACCATACAGAAAATAAGTAAAGACACAGAGGCACTGAAGAACACATTAGAACAGATGGACCTAACGGACATCTACAGAACTCTACACCCAAAAGCAGCAGGATACACATTCTTCTCAAGTGCACATGGAACATTTTCCAGAATAGACCACACACTAGGCCACAAAAAGAACCTCACTAAATTCAAAAATATTGAAATTCTACCAACCAACTTCTCAGATCACAAGGGTATAAAACTAGAAATAAGTTCTACAAAGAAAACAAAAAGGCTCACAAATACATTGAGGCTAAACAACATGCTCCTAATTGATCAATGGATCAATGACCAAATTAAAACAGAGCTCAAACAATATATGGAGACAAATAACAACAACAGCACAAAGCCCCAACTTCTGTGGGATGCAGCAAAGGCAGTTCTAAGAGGAAAGTATATTGCAATCCAGGCCTATTTAAAGAAGGAACAACAATCCCAAATGAATAGTCTAAAGTCACAGTAATTGAAATTGGAAAAGGAAGAACAAATGAGGCTCAAAATCACCAGAAGGAGGGACATAATAAAGATTAGAGAAGAAATAAATAAAATTTAGAAGAATAAAACAATAGTAAAAATCAATGTAACCAAGATCTGGTTCTTTGAAAGAATAAACAAAAAAGATAAACCACTAGCCAGACTCATTAAGAGAAAAAGAGAATCTACACACATAAACAGAATCAGAAATGAGAAAGAAAAACTCATGATGAAATACAAAGAATTATTAGAGAATACTATGAAAATCTATATGCTAACAAGCTGGAAAACCTAGAAGAAATGGACTAATTCTTAGAAAAATACAACCTTCCAAGACTGACCAAGGAAGAAACAGAAAACCTAAACAGACCAATTACCAGCAATGAAATTGAAGCGGTACCCAAGAAATAAAACCCCCGTGCCAGATGGATTCACCTCTGAATTTTATCAGACATTTAGAGAAGAAATAATACACATTCTCCTTAAAGTTATTGAAAAAATAGAAGAGGAGGGAATACTTTCAAACTCATTCTATGAAGGCAGCATCACTCTAATACCAAAACCAGGCAAAGACCCCACCAAAAAAGAAAATTACACACCAATATCCCTGATGAACATAGATGCAAAATACTCAACAAAATATTAGCAAACCGAATTCAAAAATACATCAAGAGGATCATACACCATGATCAAGTGGGATTCATCCCAGGGATGCAAGGATCGTACAGCATTTGAAAATCCATAAACATCATCCACCACATCAACAAATAGAAGAACAAAAACCACATGATCATCTCCATAGATGCTGAAAAAGCATTTGACAAAATTCAATATCCATTCATGATAAAAACTCTCAACAAAATGGGTATAGAGTGCAAGTACCTCAACATAATAAAGGCCATATATGACAAACCCACAGCCAACATCATACTTAAAAGCAAGAAGCTGAAAGCTTTTCATCTAAGATCAGGAACAAGATAGGGATGCCCACTCTCCCCACTGTTATTCAACATAGTACTAGAGGTCCTAGCCACAGCAACCAGACAAAACAAAGAAATACAAGGCAACCAGACTGGTAAAGAAGAGACAAACTGTCACTATTTGCAGATGACATGATATTGTACATAAAAAAACCTGAAGACTCTACTCCAAAACTACTATAACTAATATCTGAGTATCTGAGTTCAGCAATGTTGCAGGATACAAAATTAATATACAGAAATCTGTTGCTTTCCTATACACTAACGATGAGCTAACAGAAAGAGAAATCAGAAAAACAATTCCATTCACAATCACATCCAAAAGAATAAAATATCTAGGAATAAATTTAACGAAGGAAGTGAAAGACTTATACCCTGAAAACTACAAGACACTCGTAAGAGAAATTAAAGAGGATACTAACAAATGGAAAATCATCCCATGCTCTTGGCTAGGAAGAATAAATATGGTCAAAATGGCTATACTACCTAAAGCAGTCTATAGATTAAATGCAATCCCTACCAAAATACCAACAGCATTCTTCAATGAACTGAAACAAATAATTCTAAAATTCATATGGAATCACAAAAGACCACAAATAGCCAAAGCAATCCTGAGAATGAGGAATGAAATGGGGAATTACACTCCCCGACTTCAAGCTCTACTACAAAGCCACAGTAATCAAGACAATTTGGTACTGGCACAAAAACAGACCCACAGACCAGTGGAACAGAATAGATAATCCAAACATTAACCCAAACATATTCGGTCAATTAATATACGATAAAGAGCCATGGATATACAATGGGGAAATGACAGCCTCTTCAACAGCTGGTGTTGGTAAAACTGGACAGCTACATGTAAGAGAATGAAACTGGATTACTGTTTAACCCCATACACAAAAGTAAATTCAAAATGGATCAAAGACCTGAATGTAAGTCATGGAAGAAGAAAACTCCTAGAAAAAAATATAGGTAAAAATGTCTTGAACATAAACATGAGCAACTTCTTCATGAACATATCTCCCCAAGCAAGGGAAACAAAAGCGAAAATGAACAAGTGGGACTATATCAAGCTGAAAAGCTTCTGTACAGCAAAGGACACTATCAGTAGAACAAAAAGACATCCTACAGTATGGGAGAATATATTCATAAATGACATATTGGATAAGGGGTTGACATCCAAAATATATAAATAACTCACGCACCTTAACAAACAAAAAGCAAATAACCCAATTAAAAAATGGGCAGAGAATCTGAATAGACACTTTTCCAAAGGAGAAATTCAGATGGCCAACAGGCACATGAGAAGATGCTCCACATTGCTAATCATCAGAGATATGCAGATTAAAACCACAATGAGATATCACCTCACACCAGTGAGGATGGCCAACATCCAAAACACAAACAACAACAAATGTTGGTGAGGATGTGGAGAAAAGGGAACCTTCCTACAGTGCTGGTGGGAATGCAAATTAGTTCAACCATTGTGGAAAGCAGTATGGAGGTTCCTCCAAAACTCAAAATAGAAATACCATTTGACCCAGGAATCCCACTCCTAGGAATTTACCCTAAGAATGCATTAGCTCAGTTTGAAAAAGACATATGCACCCCTATGTTTATCGCAGCACTATTTACAATAGCCAAGAAATGGAAGCAACCTAAGTGTCCATCATCAGATGAATGGATAAAGAAGAGGTGGTACATATACACAATGGAATATTATTCAGCCATGAGAGAAAAACAAATCCAGACCTTTGCAACAACATGGATGGAGCTAGAGGGTATTATGCTCAGTGAAATAAGCCAGGTGGAAAAAGACAAGTATCAAATGATTTCACAAATATGTGGAGTATAAGAACAAAGAAAAAAACTGAAGGAACAAAACAGCAGCAGACTCTCAGAACCCAAGAATGGACTAACAGTTACCAAAGGGAAAGTGACTAGGGAGGATGGATGGGAAGGGAGGGACAAGGGGGAAAAAGAGGTATTACGATTAACAGACATAATATAGAGGGGGCACGGGGAGGGCTGTACAACTCAGAGAAGACATGTAGTGATTCTACAGCATCTCACTACACTGATGGACAGTGACTGTAATGGGGTATGTAGGGGGTCTTGATGAAGTGGAGAATTTAGTAACCATAATATTGCACATGTAATTGTAGATTAACGATACCAAAAAAAATTTGTGCATATAGATAAGCAAAGCCTAATATCCAGAAAGTGTTATGTATATATATATATATATATATGTATGTATATGTGTGTATATATATATATGTATATGGCACATTTTGCCATAATGTGCTAATGTTTAAAAAAAAGATTGATCAGAAATTTCCCCTCAGAATTTGCTCAGATTCAAGTTTTCAATGCAGCCATATTTTACCCTTTCAAGAATCATTTGTAAGAAAAAATGGGAAAATCTGCTTTTGCTCCTGAAGAGGTCAATTTAACACAGCAGCAGCAATATGAAAATATATTTAACATGTACAATAAGTAAACTTAGTTTAGCAACTTTTCTTGGACTGAGTTGGACATTTATCTCAAATGCCAATAACAGTACATTTTGTTATATATTGACAGCATATTCTTGGGTGAATTCACGTGCTTATTAATGGGGAAAAGAAACTTCCGGTTACCTAAAGAATAAATGCAAACATTATTTCAGGAGCCCAGAAGTAGAAAATCAAATGTTTTGAATTGCTTTAATACTTAGAGAATAGGTTTGACTGAATTGTTTTAATTTTAACAGTTGACTGATAGGAGATGTATCAGATAGATAGAAAGATAGATAGATAGATAGATAGATAGATAGATAGATAGTAATATTCATGAATAAAACAGAAATCACCTTGAAATTTTATTAAGTTAAAGAAATATTCTTGACTATTCTCTTTTGTTCCCAACCCATATGCAGTTCATCAGGAAATCTTTGAGTTATACTTTCAAAAGCTGTCTAGAATCTAGTAACTTCTCTCTAACTCTGCCATTTCTAGCCCAAGCCACTATTATCTCTCATCCATATGCTTGAGTAGGTTTCCTACTAGTCTCACTGTACAACATCTTTGGCCCTTTTAGTTTGAACAGAGCAGCCAAAGTACAACACAGGGAATTTAACTACTAATGTTGTAATATCTTGGTCTGATACGGGGTAACTATAGCTATTGTGGAAAGCATCTAATATACAATTAACTATATTGTACATCTGAAACCAACGTAATATTATATATCAGATTTATTGCAATAAAAAATAGAAATGCTATAAATATTAAAAAACCCAGTTTATGACTGTGGGGGGAAAAAAAGAACATGGCAGCCAGCAAGGTCCTTTTAAACTTTATGTAGGTAAGTGTCATTCTGCTGCTCAAAACCCTTCAGTGCTTTCCTTCCTGTTCAGAGTAACAGCCAAAGTCTCAATCTTAACCTGCAAAGTTGTGAGCCCTGAACCTTCCTGGCCTCATCTGTACTTGCCTCTTGGCTCACTCAACTCCAGGTATTCTCTACTCATGCTATGCCTCAAACACTCCAACATTGGCCATGCATTCCCTCTGCCTGGAATGCTCTTCCTCCATTTCACAGCTGCCTTCTGTAAAATAATAAAAAAAACATATATTGATATTGAAAGAAATTGAAAAAGACACAAACAAGTAGAACAATATCCAGTGTTCATCCATTGAAATAACTAATATTATTAAAATTACATACATAATACACAAAGCCATCTACAGATTCAATGCATCCCCTATCAAGGTTCCAAAGACATTTATTACAGAAACAGAAAAAACAATGGAATAAAAAAGATCCATAATAGCCATGGAAATCTCGATAAAGAAGAACAATGCTGGAAGCGTCACACGTCCTGATTTAAAACTATATGGCAAATCTATAGTAATGAAAACAGCATGACACAGTCCTTAAAACAGGTTAATGTATAACCTAAATGGAACAAAATTGAGAGGCCAAAAATAAGCCCATGTATGTACTGTCAACTAATATTTTGGCAAGGGAAGCAAAAACACACACCTGGGAAAAGATGGCCTCTTTCCTAAGTGGTGTTGGGAGAACTAGTTATTCCCATGCAAATGAAAGCTGGACCCCTATCTTAGACCACACACAAAAATTAAATGAAAAAGGATCAAAGATTTAGATGTAAGACCCCAAACAGTAAAACTCCTTAGAAGAAAACAGAATTAAAGCTCCTTGACCTTGGTCTTGGCAACAATTTTTTGAATGTGGCACCAAAAGCAAGAGTAACAAAGTGAGAGTCAGCCACTGGGGTGGCACCACTGGAGAGCCTCTGCACATAAGAAACAATAGAAACCACAAGAAGGCAACCTACAGAATGGCAGAAAATATCTGCAAACCATACATCTCATAAGTGCTTCTCTCCGAGGTACATAAGGAACTCATATAACTCAACAGGGAAAAAGCCATCTGATTAAAAATTGGGCAAAGGACCTAAGACATTTTTCCAAAGGAGACATACCAATAGCAAATAGGTACATGAAAAGTGCCCAGCGTTACTGATCATTAGGGAAACGCAAATCGAAATCACATGAGATATTGCCTCAAGTTATTAGAACAGCTGTCATCAAAAAGACAAGAGATAACAAATTCTGGCAAGGATATGGAGGAAAGGGAACCCTTGTGCACTGTTGTGGGAATGTGAATTGGTTTAGTCATTATGGTAAACAGTATGTCTGATCCTCAAAAAATTGAAAATAGGACTACCATATGACCCAGTAATTCCACTTCTGGGTATTTATCAAAGGAAATGAAAACACTAACTTGAGAAGATATCTGCACCCCCATGTTCATTGCAGCATTTTTTACCATAGCCTAGGAAACAACCTAGGTATTTACTGATGAATGAATAAAGAAAATGTGGTGTGTATATATATAATGGAATATTATTCAGCCATAAGAAAGAATGAAATTTTGACATTTGAGACAATATGGTTGGACCTTGAGGTATTTCACTTATGCTAAGTGAAATAACTCAGACAAAGAAAGACAAATACTATATGAGCTCACTTATATGTGGAATCTATTTAAAAAAAAAACAAACCCATGGAAACAGAGGGTGGTTTGGGTTAGGAGATGGGGGGAATGGCTGAAGGTAGTGAAAGGGTACAAACTTGCAATTTCAAGATGAGTACATTCTGGGGTATAAAGTAGAGCATGGTGGCTCTAGTTAATACTGTAATGTATACTTGGAAATTGCTAAAAGAGTAGATCTTAAAAGTTCTTACCACACACATGCACACACACTAAAGGTAACTATGTAAAGTGATGGATGTGTTAACTGACCTTACTGTTGTAATCATTTTGCACTGCATATGCATAAATCATCACCTTAAATATCATATCAAATCATAACCTTAAACTTATGCAATGTAATAAAGCTAGAACTCCTGGAGCAGAGCTCCTAAAATTCTGGTATTTTCCTAAGTGAAACGAGTGCTAGGAACATCATTTGTTCTAATATTTGGTCTTTGACCTGGTTCCCGATGCAGAGATTTAGGAGTCCTTTGGAATTTCCTGGGTGGTAGAAGCACCTTTTATTCTAGTGGGGTGACTCTTGGTGGGCTCCTGGATAGCTCCAGGAGGGGGGCTGGTGCCCATAAATACCAAGACATGATTCCCATCCTCGAGGAAGGGGAGAAGAGTTGGGGATTGAGTTAATAATCCATCATGCCTACATGATGAAGCCTCCACAAAAATCCCAAAAGTGGGATTTGAAGAGCTTCCAGGTAGGGAAACACATCCATATCAGGAGGGCGGGGCCCCTCGATTCCATGAGGACAGAAGACCCTACTTGGGACCCTTCTATACCTTATTGTATGTATCTCCTCACATGGCTGTTCATCTGTGTTCTTTATCATATGTTATTAAATAATAAATGTAAACATAACTGTTTCCTTGGTTCTGTGAGCATTTCTAGCAAATGACAGAATCCAAGGAGGGGGGTCATGGGAACCTCTGATTTGTGGGCAAGTAAGACAGAAGTTGGGGTAACTTGGGCACCTACTATTTGCAATTGGTGTTTGAAATGAGGGTCAGTGGACTTTATTCTTTGCAGTATCCTCAGTGCCTAGATGAATGCCTTTCACATAGGAATGACTTGATAAATATGTAATGAAAGATGAATAAATGAATGAACGAGAAATATTAACTATTTACTATATACTATAGGAGCCCTTGGTTGGTAAATATTTGGAACTGATATGTTATACAGCACTCTATGCCAAACAGAAAACACCCACACATTTCACATGGCACCACAAGATGATTTCAACTAAATAAATGAAAGCTTTTCTTTTAAGAAAATGTCTCTTCTATTTTTTGTTCCAGTCTCTCATTCACACTCCTTAAAACTAATAAGAATAAATCCATACAAACATGTTCAAATAACTGTCAAACAATGTCTTTCTTGACTCCATGTTTCCCTCCATCTACCACCCATTTCTCTGATCACTTTCATGGCACTTCTTGAAACTGTGGCCTACAGGGGCCATTTCTACTTCCTCATTTACTGTTCTCTCAATTCTACTCTGGTTTCCACTGAACTGCTCTTTTCAGAGCCATCTAGCTGTCTTCTAGGTCACTTCTCCATCCTTATCTTACCCACTTCTTGTCAATGTCCTACATAGTTGAACATTCCCTCCTGCCTGAAACATTTCTTCTCTTTCCTTTTGGAATAAAATACTGTATTACTTTGCTGGAGCTGCCATATAAAAGGATACCACAGCCTGAATGACTTAAACAACAGAAACATACTGTGTAACAGTTCTGGAGTTTAGAAGTCTGAGGCCAAGGTGTCGGCAGGTTGGTTTCGGCTGAGGCCTCCCTCACTTCAGGCTGCCTTCTCTCTGTGTCCTCACATGGCCTCTCCTCCACACACGTGCATCCCTGGTGTCTCTCTGTGTGTCTCAATTTCTTCTTTTTATAAGGACACCAAGCAGATTGGATTAAGGCCCACTCTAACAGCCTTACTTTAACCTAATCATCTCTTTAAAGGCCTTATCTCCAATTACAGTCACATTCTTAGGCTAGAGATTCAGCTTGTGAATTTTGGAGCAACGCACATCAGCTCGTAACAATGCCCTCACATCACTTCCTTAGCTCACTGGCCACTCTGACCCTAACCTCAATTTTCTGTGCTTGTTCCCTTTCCTCTGTCTTGCCTCGACTATGTTAGAGTGCTCACGATTCCGTTTTGGGGTTTCTTCTCTTTATCTATGCTCTATTCTCACATTACCTCACCTACTCCCACAGTTTTAAGTGTTATCATTATACCCATGACACCTACATGTATATTTCTAGCTCTGGCTTCTCCCCTGATTCCTGATTCACACACTGAGTTGGTATTTTCAACAGGATGTCTCACAGGTAACATATTACCATTTCCAAAGCAGAATTTTTGATTTGCCTTTGTCTTCCACATTTCAGCAAATTGAACCATATCCACTCAGTTACCAATGCCAAGAACCAGGTATTAACCTCCATTCCTTTCTTTGTCTCCATTATCCAGACTGTGGTCAAGTCCTCTAGTTTAGATTCTCTCTGTATTCTCCATGGATACACTTCCCAAATCTGTTACCTTCTCCAGCTTCACTAAGCCACCATTTATCACCTCCAAACTGGTTCCCATATCCCCACTCGTTTCCCTACAATCGGTTCTCCACACACCTGGAGTGATGTTTTTAGTAGATCAGATCATTTGTCTGGTTAAAATCTCCACAGGGCTTCCTGTAACACTTGGAATAAAACCAAAAATCTTTACCTTGCTTATAAACCTAACACAGTCTGACCTCTGTGCCCCGTTTCCCTACATGTTCCTTTCACTCATTCCTCAAACTCCATTCCACCTCTGGACCTTGCCTTTGCTGTTTCCCCCAAAGTAAACAATGTCTGCCTTCTTGTTACTCAGGTATTTACAGAAAGCCATCCATCAGACATCACCCTCAGTTAATGTCATCATACACTTTACATGATATAATATTATCATTCTTTCCCCACTTAGAAGTTGAGTTGCGTGACAGCATAAGTTTCATCCACTTTGTTCATGGGTATGTTCTTACTGCCTAGAACAGTGTTAAGTCATCATAGGGCCTAATAAATGTGTTAAATGAATAAATTATACATTTAAATATAATAGAGTGGCACAGTAGAGTTAAGAGGCACTGGAATCAGACTTGGGTTTGAGTTCCTCTTTTGATCCTAACCTTGCCAATGACATCATCCCTCTAAAATGCACTTACCCTATGAAATAGCAATGATAATAGAGCCTGGTTCTTACAGTGGTTTTGAAAATTAAATGAGATAATGAGTATTAAACCTTAGCATACTGTGGAGTAAACAATTCAGGTTAACGTTATTTTTATCTCTTCAGAATTTCTCTGTGAAAGTATTAAACCATATGCATAAATGCTCCCTTCTCTGGTGAGTAGAGTGGCAGGGACTTGATAATTCACAATAAACAAGCACAGGAAACAGAGTGAATACTCTGTCCCCTGGGGATCATGGTGAATTCAGAGAAGCAGAACACTATTCCTAGGTTTGGAACCTGGCCAAGTTACTAATACTGACCCAGTGACGCCTGAAGAAAATGCCATGCAATCCCTGGAAGCCAGCCTCTGTCACTTCAACTCCACACCCGCCTCCGTGTTATGTAAAATAAAAGGACCTCTGAATCACCACGGCAGAGGCGCACCACCCAGAGCCTTCCGGGTCCAGCTTGCGTTAAGTGTGGAGTACTTAAGCTTGCCATCCACTTCATGTCCTGGCCCAGACCATTGGCATTCTGTTGCAGATAGCATTTCCAACAATGGCTTTCATCTCACGCAGTCTTCTTCCTGCACTGTGACTTTGCCAGCTTCCCGTTCAGAGGTGAGGCTATTTTCTGGTTGTGCTCATGGCTAAGGCAGATGTTCTGTGACTTGTAAAGCCAGGTCATAAAAGACAATATACCCTTCTGCTGTTCTAGAATGCTCGCTCATTCTGAGAAATCCCAATCAGTCTGGAAAGGTCCAGATGGAGAGCAACATAAGCTCCAAGCCTCTATACACAACTGAAATCTGAGCTGCCAGCCATGTAAATGAGCCTTTTGAGAAGCAGATCCTGCAGCCCTAGTCCAGCCACCCCAGCTTGACACAGGGGCAGAGATGAGGGCGCCTTGCCAGGCACTGCCTGAAATGAGACTTTGAGCTAATCAAATGACGTATCCCTCTCCAAACAAATCTTATTTATAACAAAGGAGAAGATATCATTAAATCCCATTTTTGCCAATGTTTGCACCAAAATGGTAATTCTTAATAAGTAAACATTTTCTTTCATTCTTCACGTTCTTTTAATTCTTCAATTTAAGCAATATTATACACCAGTTAACCTTTGAAATTTTTGCTGAGATATGAAGGTAATTTTCCCAGATAAGGATGATTGTCTCCTGGGATTCTTATGCTTCCCTCCTTGTACCAGGTGGACCCACTATAAGATGTGGAATTGAGAATGAATGTAACAAACATTACTGGAACATTTTTGAAACATCTGATATTAAACTGTGTGCCTTACATATTAACTCATTTAATCCTCCTGCAACTCAGACTAATGGGTATTATTTATTCCCACTTCAAGAAAAAGGAAGCTGGCATTCAGAGGCTTAAAGTAAAATGCTCAAGGTGCCTGAATCAAAAATTTCTGCTCTTTACATAATTTCAGTCTTTATCTCTTGAAGGTGAGAAAACAGTGACTTTATCAGAAACACTGTTATAGGTGTCTCTTGGCTCAAGTTTAAATACTATATCAAAATGTTTTTAGTTACAGGTAAGAGAAAGCCCAACCAACATGTACTCATCCATAAGGAGATGTATTGTTAACAAGAGGTTTGGAAATAAGAGATTCCAGGATTTGTACTGTCACTCTAATCAGGACTTGCTACATAATTTACAAAGCCCAGTGCAAAATGATAGTGCAAAATCCATTATTAAAAATGATTAATAACTTCAGGACAGTGACAGTGGAGCATTAACCAAATGCAGGGCCATCTCAAGCGCTGAAGCATGTGTGACTGGGCCCACAAAGCAGACCTTGCTTCTAATGATGTGAGGACTCTAGATTGGCATCTGCAATTTTTTTGTTTTCCCATTTGGACGCAGCATGGCTGCTGTAGTGCCAAGTTGAAGTGGAAGGACAGAAAAGTTCCTTGGAGACATCCACTTGCATTTTGTTGCCAGAACTGAGCCACATGGTCACTTCCTCTTCAAGAGAGTCTGGGAAAGTGAGTTATCAGGCAAAGGGGAACTCAACCGCCATAGCCGACTTCGGATCAATTGAGATTCAGCCCCTGAGAAGATCCTATTGCCATCCCAGATCAGGGTTCTGCTAGCAAAGATAAAGTATTAGAGTAATAGTCACTGGGCGAGCAGTCCCAATACATTACTTACAAAGGTATCTACAAATACCTCTGCAGAGAGTCAGAACACACTAAACTTTTTTGTATCATATGGTTCAGCCAAATTGGGTACATTTGTCCAATTTGGACACGTCCTAATTTCTTGCACTGCATTTTAATCTATGCTTTTTCCTCCACTTAGAAGTTACCACACATGTAATTTCTTATGTGTTTAAATATTACTCATACTTCAGTTATTGAGAATGTCATTGCTGTCATAAGAATTATCTGGTTCTCCCAATAAGGTATAATTGTTCCCATACCTAAACACTTAAGAACTTTTAATTTTACATCCTGGTTAATAGGTATATTTATCTTATCACCTCTATAGTGACTATTATTTTATCTGCCTAGCACTTGGTAAGGCAACTTGATAATCAGGCCACAATAATGGGCATGTGACCCAAGCTAGTCAATCAGTCTTTCTTTGCAATTTTTCAAATTGGAGCTATGGAAAAGAATCCCCTTTCCCCAGTGGTCACAGAATTAAGAAGTTGCAAATCTGGAATGTTTCAGTAACATCCTTTATGAATTCCCATGGACTAAGTGCCACATCTAAAGGAAACTTATAGATTAAGGTTCTAAATATGAAAGATGAGACAACCAAGATTTAGTTTAGAATTTAATAGAGATGTAAGATAATATTTTTGCGATCCATGGCCAAGAAAGGATATTAAAATACAATTTTAAAAGCACAAGCCAATAAGGAAAAATATCTATGAATGTTACCACATAAAATTTAAGGATTTCTGTTCAAGAAATAATATGGACAAAGTTAATAGGCAACTAACAGAATAAGAGCAGATATTTACAAAGTCAAAATCTGCCAAGAGATTAACATCTAGAATCTCAAATAGTACCTGCAAATCAATAAGAAAATGGTAATGACTACATAGAAAAACATATATCAGTAGAAGAATGATATGAACAACCAATTTAAAGAACAGAACACCAAGAAACTTAGCATGCACAGGAAGAAATGCTTAAAATTATTAGTAATCAGAAATATAAACAACAATAAGGTATCTCTTCACACCTATCAGACTGCCAAAAATTAGAAAGCTGCGTAATGCCAAGTGTCAACAGTGTTATAAAAATATAAGAATCCTCATGAACTGAGTCTCTTATGGAGCACAATCCGTCATTACTTAGACAAATAAAGTACATATCTATGACCCACAATTCTATTCCTGTGTATATATTCCAAAGAAGCTCTCAGATGGTTGTATGTAAAGACAGGTATGAATACATTCACTATAGTACTATTTACGATGAAGAGGAATTGGAAGAAACCTGGGTTCTTCATAGTGGGGAAAGAAAAAGGCTAAATGTAGTAGAGGTTGCACCATAGAACATTCTGTGGCAGGTAGACACATTGGATTAGGCACAACAGTATATTCGTTACTTAGAGCCACTATAACAAATTACCACAAGCTGGGCGGCTCAAAACAACAGAAATTTATTCTCTCACAGTCTAGAGCCTAGAAGTAAAAACTGGAGGTATTGGCAGGGCCACTCTCGCTTCAAAACCTCTATGAGAAGATCCTTCTTTGCCTCTTCCAGCTTCTGGTAGCACCAGGTGTTCCTTGGCTTATGACATTGTAGCTCCAATTTCTGCCTCTGTCTTCACATGACTGTCTTCCCTCTGTCTGTTCATGTTTGTGTCTGTTTTCTTTTCTTATAAGGATTCCAATTATATTGGAATAGGATCTACCTTTAACTGAGTAGGACCTCAGCTTGATTACATCTGCAAAAACCTTATTTCCAATTAAGGTCACATTCACAGGTAATGGGGGTTAGGGCTTCAACATATCTTTTTAGGGGACACAATTCAACCCACAATAAACATCAATAGGAGAAATCTTAACACTGTGACGCTCAGCCTAGCTGGCCAGGCACTTGGAGGATCCAGCTCTGATACTCTCCATATATTGTGCCAACACTATTCACCCTGGCCAGCATTCCCCTGCAGACTTGCCCTGCCCAACTCTCCTTGGAAAAGGGAGGGGCTAGCCCCACCCACCAGCATGCTAGTGGTAGTCCCGTGGGCCTAGGAGACAGCCAGGCTGAGGGCTGGCCCCACTCACCAGTGCACCTGAAGGAGTTGCAGTCCAGCCTTTTGGCCAGTCACACTGGGAGTGAGCTTTGCAAACCAGTTCACCCACAGTAGTCAAGCTGGTCATTGATGACTGCCAGGCAGAGGGCCAACTTCACCTACCAGCCTTCTCTCAACAGTCATAGCTCAACCACCACAGGATGCACACAGCCCACAAAAGAGACATACCTGGAGTGACTGGTTCTGGTACCCAGGGGGTATTATGCTTCTGGGCACCACAGACTCCTACTACATAAGGCTACTGCTTTCAAGACCAGGAGACATAGCTGACCTACCTAATACTTTGAAGAAAACACAGAGAGCCAGACAAAGTGAGGAGGCAGAGGAATATGTTCCAAATGGAAGAACAAGATAAAATGCCAGAAGAATTGCTACAGTAAATGGAGATAATCAACCTACCTGTTAGAGAATTCAAAGTGATGGTCATAAAGATAGTCACTGGACTGGAAACAAGAGTGGATGAACTCAATGAGACTCCAACAAAGACATAGAAAATATAAAAAAGACCATTATAGCTGAAGAATACAATAACCAAAATGAAAAACAGCAGATGAGAGGTTGCAGAAGAATAGATCAGTAATCTGGAAGACAGGGTATAGAAAGCAAGCAAGATGAAGCCCTAATCACAGCAATCAGACAAGAAAAAGAAATAAAAGGCATCCAAATTAATAAGGAAGAAATAAAACTGTCACTATTTACAGATGAAATGATACTATATACAGAAAACCCTAAACCCCACTAAAAGCAATTAGAATTAATAAATTAATCAGTAAAGTCACAGGATACACACAGAATTAACACAAAGAAATCTGTTGCATTTCTATATGCAAATAATGAGCTAGCAGAAAGAGAAATTAGGACAGTCCCATTTACAATTGATTCAAAGAGAATAAAATACCTAGGAATCAACTTAATCAAGGAGGTAAAACACCTGTACTCCGAAAACATTGCTGAAAAATTGAAGAAGACACAGATAAATGGAAAGATATTCCATGATTATGGATAGGAAGAATGAATATTGCTAAAATGGCTATACTACCCAAAGCGATCTACAGAGTCAGTGCAATCTCTATCAAAATACCAATGGCATTTATTGCAGAACTCAAGAAAATAATCCTAAAATTTGTATGGAACCACAAGACCATGAACCACAAAGCTAGTGGTACAATGCCCGTTGGCTTCAAACTATACTACAAAGCTACTCTAATCAAAACAATGTGGTACTGGCACAAAAATACACACACAAATTAGTGGAACTGACTAGAGAGCCCAGAAACAAACCCATGCTTATATGACCAATTAATTTATGACAAAGGAGGCAAGAATATATGATGAGGGCAAGAGTCTCTTCAATAAACGGCATTAGGAAAACTGGAGAACTACATGCAAAAAATGAAACTGGATCACTTTTTTACACCATACACAAAAATAAATTCAAAATAGATTAAAGACCTAAATATAAGACCTAAAACCATAAAACTCTTAGAAGAAAATGTGGGCAGTACTCGCTTCAACATCAACATTAGTAATTTTTTTCTGGATATATCTCCCCAGGCAAGGGAAACAAAAGCAAAAATAAACAAATGGGACTATATCAAACTAAAACGTTTCTGCACACCAAAGGAAGTCATCAACAAAACAAAAAGGCAACCCACTGAGTGGGTGAAAATATTTGCAAATGATATACCCAATAAGGGGCTAATATCTAAAATATATGTAAATAACTCATACAACCTAACACCAAAAAAACAAATAATCCAATTAAAATATGGGCAGAGGACCTGAATAGATATTTTTCCAAAGAAGACATATAAATGGCCAACAAGCACATGAAAAGATGCTCAACATCACCAATTATTGTGGAAATGCAAATCAGAGCCACATTCATCCTTGTCTTATTTCTTCTCTTAGAGGAAAATCTTTCAGTTTTTCAGCATTGAGTGTGATATGAGCTGTGGGATTGTCATATATAGCCTTTATTATGGGTGAAGGCAGTCAAAAGGTACAAACTTTTAGTCATAAAATGAACAAGCCTTGGGGATGTAATGATGACTATAGTTAATTATACTGTATTGTATACTCAAAAGTTGCGAACAGAGTAGATCTGAAAAGTTCTCATCAGAAGAAAAAAATTTGTAATTGTGTGGTAATGGGTATTAACTTATTGTGGTGATAATTTTACAATCTATACAAATATCGAAACATTATGTTGTGCACTTGAAATGAATATAATAAGTCAATTATATCTAAAAAAAAAAAACCTTCCCAAAAAGAAAATCCCCATCCCAGATAATTTCACTAATGAATTCTACCAATCATTTAATAATGAAATAATATCAATTTTATATAAACCTTTCCAGAAAATCAAAGAAGAAGGAACACTTCTGGCTAATTTTATGAGATAAACTTTAACCTGATACCAAAACAAGAAATATGTAAGAAAGCTACAGATCCATATCTCTCAGGCACATAGACGCAAAAATCTCTAACAAATTTTTGCAAATCGAAGCTAGCAATATATATATATATATGTGTGTGTATATATGTGTATATATATATATTGTCATGACCAAGTGAGGTTTTCCTGAGGAATGCAAGATTTATTTAACATTGGAAAATCAATGTAGTTCAAAAAAGACAAATCATATGATCATCTTACTAGCTGTAGTAAAAGTATTTGACAAAATTTAACACCAATTCATGATTAAAACTCTCAGCAAATTAGTAATAGAAAGGAACTTTCTCAATATGATAAAGTACATTTATTAAAAAAAAAGAGTAACCAACTTACAGCTAATTTCATGTTTAATGATGAAAGACGAATGCTTTCTCTCTATGGTATGATTGGGAAAATTTTAAGGGGTCTGTTCTTCTCATGTCTATTCAGCAGCGTACAAGGAATCCTAGCCAGGACAAGGAGGCCAAACAAATGAACGAACAGGGAAGCATACTGACTGGGAAGGAAAACATACAACTGTTTTTATTCACAGGTGTGACATAATTGGCTATGTAGAAAATCTTAAAGAAGCTACAAAAAAAGCTACTAATAAGTGAGTGTAACAAGGGTATGGGATAAATAATTCAATTGCGCACATGTAGACTAGTAACAAACAATTGGAAACTAAAAAATACTATTTCATTAGCATCAAACTATAAAATACTCTGGGGTAAACTTAACAGACTGCAAATATGGTTGAGAGAAATTAAGGAATACCTAAGTAAAATGGAGAAATAGGCCACATTCATGGACCAGAAGACTCAATATTATTAAGATATCAATTCTCCTCAAACTGATCTATAGATTCAACATGACCCAAGGAAAAGTTCCACAGGAATATTTTTGTAGAAACTGACAAAATTATCCTAAAATTTATATGAAAATGCAAAAGACCCAGGTTTTGGATTTTGAAAAAGAGCAAAGTTGGAGAACTTAAGCTATGTATTTCAATAAAACTACAGTAATCAAGGCACTGTGGCATTGTAAAGGTAAGTATATAGTTCATTAGAACGGAATAAAAGTCCAGAAATACACTATCATGTATTTGGTCAGTTGTTTTGTTTTGTTTACAAAGGTGCCAAGGCAGTTCAGTGGGAAAGGATAATCTGTTTAATAAAAGGTGCTAGAACAATTAAATATCTAGATGCAAAATATGGGGATCTTGACATTTACTTCACACTATCTACAAAAATTAACTTGAAAAAGAGCATATACCTAAACATAAGAGTTAACACTAAAAGAGTTCTTTTTTTATATATATACAATGTAACTATAAGAGTTCTTAAAGAAAATGTAGGAGGAATTTTTTCTGACACTGAGCCAAAAAATTTTTAAATAGATATAAAACACACAAACTATTTAAAAAAATAACTTGGACTTCATCAAAATTAAAACCATTGTTCTTCAAAAGACACTGTTAAAAAATAAAAGGCAAATCAGAGTCTGGGAATAAATATTTACAAAATCTACAAAAAAATTATACAACATATATCTGATCAAGGAAATATATCTAGAATATATAAAGAACTCTTACAATTCAATAAGAAGACAATCTGATTTTTCTTTAATGGACAAATAATTTTACAGACTTCACCACATAATATATAAGGATGAAAGCTAGGCAAATAAAAAGATGATCACCATAATTAGTCATTAGAGAAAACAATTTAAAATTATAAGAAACAACCAACTACATACCTACTAGAATGGCTAAACTTAAAAAGACTGATTAATACATAGTGTTTATGAGGATGTGAAGCAAGAGTAATCTTCATACACTGCTGATAGGAAACCAAAATAGTACAGCCACTCTGGAAAAATAGTTTGGCACTTCCTTATAAAGTTACCCTTCTACATAGCCATTCCATTCCTAGGTACTTATTAAAGATAAATGAAAATCAAGTCTACACAAAGACTTGTTCTGGAATGTATTAGCAGCCATATTTATAATCAACTGGTAAATGGATAAACAAATTGTGATACTTCCATACAATAGAACATTGCTGAATATGTAAAGGAACAATCTCCTAATACATTCAATAGCATGACTGCATCTCACAAAATGTAGGCTAGTGAAGGAAGCCAGACACAAAAGACTGTATGGTTCCATTTATGTAAAACTCTAGAAGGAGTGAAATTACAGTAAAAAAAGCACACAAATAGTTACCAGGGGCCTTGGAGTGGAGGAGGGATATAAGGGAACTTTTGGGAGTGATACCTGCAAAAGGCACAAAGTAAGTTTTTCAGTGAAAGAAATTTTCTATATTTTGATTGTGTTTACATGGCTGCATACAATTTGTCAAACTCATTGAAATTAGTATTTAAAATCAGTGAATTTTATTGTACGCAAATTACACCTCACTAAAGCTGATAAAATTAGGAAATTAAAAATACATGGTTTGCAAGAATTTACCAAGAAAGAGTTATACATTAAACACATCAGAATGATTGATAGGATGGAGGAGGGAAATGAGGATAGTTTATGGAAATTAAAGAGAATAAATAATCAAATAACAACAAAAGAGGAGCCTTACACAGACCATATTGACAATGTGTTGAGAATTATAGGGTATGATTAACTCAACCTTCTCCACCTGAGGTTAAGAGAAGAAAAGAAAAAAGACAATTTCTACAGAGACATACTAAATGGTTTTGGCAGATACTTCTAGCTGCATAACCCCAAATCTATCTGCCTTTCTTCTTTTATATCAAATACTAGACTTTGTCCAGGATGGTAATATACTTGGATGAAAATACTCCCAGATAGGGGTGTCCATGTAACCTTGTTTTGAGCCCTATGACATAAGTGTAATTCTTGATGGGGTTTCTACAAAAGCTTTGAAACATTGTCATACTCAGCTAACTTGTCCTCTGTCTTATTTTTTTTGGTATCATTAATATACAATTGCATGAGCAACATTATGGTTACTAGATTCCCCCATTATCAAGTCCCCACCACATACCCCATTAGAGTCACTGTCCATCAGCGTAGTAAGATGTTACAGAATCACTACTTGTTTTCTGTGTGTTATACTGCTTTCCCTCCTTATCCCTCCCTTCCCACCCACCCTCCCCAGTCCCTTTCCCTTTGGTAACTGTTAGTCCATTCTTGGGTTCTGTGAGTCTGCTGCTATTTTGTTCTTTCAGCTTTGTCCTTATACTCCACAGATGAGTGAAATCATTTGATACTTGTCTTTCTCTGCATGGATTATTTCACTGAGCATAATACCCTCTAGCTGTATCCATGTTGTTGCAAATGGTAGGTTTTGTTTTCTCTTTATGGCTGAATAATATTCCAGTGTGTATATGTACCACATCTTCTTAATCCATTCATCTACTGATGGACACTTAGGTTGCTTCCATTTCTTGGCTATTGTAAATAGTGCTGTGATAAACATAGGGGTGCATACATTTTTCTCAAACTGGCCTCCTGTATTCTTAGGGTAAATTCCTAGGAGTGGAATTCCTGAGTCAAATGATATTTTTATTTTGAGTTTTTTGAGGAACCTCCATACTGCTTTCCACAATGGTTGAACTAATTTACTTTCCCACCAGCAGTGAAGGAGGGTTCCCCTTTCTCCACATCCTTGCCAACATCTGTTGTTTCTCTTTTGGTTGGGGGCCATCCTAACTGGTGTGAAGTGATATCTCATTATGGTTTTAATTTGTATTTCTCTGATGATTAGTTATGTGGAGATTGTTTTCATGTGCCTGTTGGACATCTGAATTTCTTCTTTGGAGAAGTGTCTGTTCAGATCCTCTGCCTATTTTTTAATTGGATTATTTGCTTTTTGATTGTTGAGGTGCATGAGCCCTTTGTATATTTGGATGTAAACTCCCTATTGGATACATCATTTATGAATATATTCTCCCATAAGGTAGGATGCCTTTTTGTTCTACTGATGGTGTCCTTTGCTGTACAGAGGATTTCTAGTTTGATATAATCCCACTTGTTCATTTTTGCTTTTGTTTCCCTGCCTGGGAGATATGTTCATGAAAAAGTTGCTCATGTTTATGGCCAAGAGATTTTTGCCTATGTTTTTTCCTAAGAGTTTTATGGTTTCATGACTTACATTCAGGTCTTTGATCCACCTTGAGTTTACCTTTGTGTATGGAGTTAGACAGTAATCCGGTTTCATTCTCTTACATGTAGCTGTCCAGTTTTGCCAACACCAGCTGTTGAAGAGACTGTCATTTCCCCATTGTATATCCATGGCACTTTTATCATATATTAATTGACCCTATATGCTTGGGTTAATATCTGGACTCTCTATTCCGTTCCACTGGTCTGTGGGTCTGTTCTTGTGACAGTACCAAATTGTCTTGATTACTGTGGCTTTGTAGTAGAGCTTGAAGTTGGGAAGCGAGATCCCCCCTGCTTTATTCTTCCTTCTCAGGATTGCTTTGGCTATTTAGGGTCTTTTGTTGTCCCGTATGAATTTTAGAACTATTTGTTCCAGTTTGTTGAAGAATGCTGTTGGTATTGTGATAGGGATTGCATTGAATCTGTAGATTGCTTTAGGCAGGATGGACCTTTTGACAATATTAAGTCTTCCTGCCCAAGAGCATGGAATGAATTTCCGTTTATCAGTGTCCTCTTTAATTTCTCTTAAGAGTGTCTTATAGTTTACATGGTATACGTCTTTCACTTCCTTGGTTAGGTTTATTCCTAGGTATTTTATTCTTTTTGATGCAATTGTGAATGGAATTGTTTTCCTGATTTCTTTCTGCTACCTCATCGTTAGCATTATAGAAATGCAACAGATATCTGCGTATTAATTTTGTATCCTGAGAGGGGCCCAAGATGGCGGCGTGAGTAGGACTGCGGAAATCTCTTCCCAAAACCATATAGGTTTTTGAAAATACAACAAATAGAACTATTCCTAAAAGAGAGACCAGAGGATACAGTACAACAGCCAGGCTACATCTAGATCTGCAAAAACTCAGCATCTCACAAAAAGGGTAAGATATAAAGCCGTGACACAGCGGGACCTGAGCACACCCCCCACCCCAGCTCACTGGCAGGAGGAAAAGAATCAGAGTGGGGAGGGAGTGGAAGCACAGGACTGCTAAATAACCAGCCATAGTAATCTACACCAGGAGCGCAGACACACATTGCATAGTGTACTGGATATTAGAGAAACAGAAAAGTAAAATCTGAGATGGAGACCATGCGCGGGTCCCCAGAGCTGGCACCCTTGGGACAAAAGAAAAGCAGGCACTTCTTTTCTTTTTTAAATTTTTTATTAAGGTATTGTTCATATACATTTTTATGAAGCTTTCACATGAAAAAACAATGTTGTTACTACATTTACCCACATTATCAAGTCCCCACCCATACCCCAATGCAGTCACTGTCCTCCAGTGTAGTAAAATGCCACAGATTCACTATTTGCCTTCTCTGTGCTACACTGTTTTCCCCGTG
This sequence comes from Phataginus tricuspis, assembly GCA_029783875.1. Classification (NCBI taxonomy): domain Eukaryota; kingdom Metazoa; phylum Chordata; class Mammalia; order Pholidota; family Manidae; genus Phataginus; species Phataginus tricuspis. Next base: position 3,311,950 of record JAQQAC010003801.1, read on the forward strand.
ATTCCTCACATCATGTGTACTAAACACAATACCCCTCAATCCTCTTCTCCCTCCCACCCGCCCTCCCACACCCCTCCCATTTGGTAACCACTAGTTCCTTCTTGGAGTCTCTGAGTCTGCTGCTATTTTGTTCCTTCAGTTTTCCTTTGTGGTTATACTCCACAAATGAAGGAAATCATTTGGCACTTGTCTTTCTCCGCCTGGCTTATTTCACTGAGCATAATATCCTCCAGCTCCATCCATGTTGTTGCAAATGACAGGATTTTTTTTCCTTCTTATGGCTGAATAGTATTCCATTGTGTACATGTACCACCTCTTCTTTATCCATTCATCTACTGATGGACACTTAGGTTGCTTCCATATCTTAGCTATTGTAAAATGTGCTGCAATAAACATAGGGGTGCATACGTCTTTTTGAATCTGAGAAGTTGTATTCTTTGGGTATATTCTAAGGAGTGGGATTCCCGGGTCAAATGGTATTTGGATTTTTAGTTTTTTGAGGAACCTCCATATTGCTCTCCACAATGGTTGAACTAGCTTACATTCCCACCAGCAGTGTAGGAGGGTTCCCCTTTCTCCACATCCTCGTCAGCATTTGTTGTTGTTTGTCTTTTGGATGGTGGCCATCCTTACTGGTGTGAGGTGATATCTCATTGTGGTTTTAATTTGCATTTCCCTGATGATTAGTGATGTGGAGCATCTTTTCATGTGTCTGTTGGCCATCTGAATGTCTTCTTTGGAGAACTGTCTCTTCATATCCTCTGCCCATTTTTTAATTGGGTTATTTGCTTTTTGAGTGTTCAGGCATGTAAGTTCTTTTCATATTTTGGATGTTAACCCCTTGTCGGATATGTCATTTCCAAATATATTCTCCCATACTGTAGGATGCCTTTTTGTTCTGTTGATGGTGTCCTTTGCTGTACAGAAACTTTTTAGTTTGATGTAGTCCCATGAGTTCATCTTTGCTTTTGTTTCCCTTGCTCGAGGAGATGTGTTCAGGAAGAAGTCGCTCATGCTTATATTCAGCAGATTTTTGCCTATGATATTTTGTAAGAGTTTTATGGTTTCATGACTTACATTCAGGTCCTTGATCTGTTTCGAGTTTACTTTTGTGTATGGGGTTAAAGAATAATCGTTTCATTCTCTTGCATGTAGCTGTCCAGTTTTGCCAACAGCAGCTGTTGAAGAGGCTGTCACTTCTCCATTGTGGTCCATGGCTCCTTTATCATATATTAGTTGACCATATATGGTTGGGTTTATATCAGGGCTCTCTAGTCTGTTCCATTGGTCTATGGGTTTCTTTGTTTCTTGGTAAGTTGGCTAGGGGTTTATCTATTTTGTTTGTTTTCTCAAAGAACCAGTTCTTGGTTTCATAGGTTCTTTCTTTTGTTTTATTCTTCTCAGTTTTATTTATTTCTGCTCTAATCTTTATTATGTCCCTCCTTATGCTGACTTTGGGCCTCATTTGTTCTTCCCTTTCTAGTTTTGTTAATTGTGAGTTTCGACTGCTCATATGGAATTGTTCTTCTTTCCTGAGGTATTCCTGTGTTGCAATATACTTCCCTCTTAGCACGGCCTTCGCTCCATCCCACAGATTTTGCAGTGTTGAATTATTGTTGTGATTTGTCTCCATATATCACTTGATCTCTGTTTTTATTTGATCATTGATCCATTGGTTATTTAGGAGCATGTTGTGAAGCCTCTGTGTGTTTGTGGGATTTTTCATTTTCTTTGTGTAATTTATTTCTAGTTTTATACCTTTGTGGTCTGAGAAACTGGTTGATACAATTTCAATCTTTCTGGATTCACCAAGGCTCTTTTTGTGTCCTTGTATATGATCTATTCTTGAAAATGTTCCAGGTGCACTTGAGAGAATGTGTATTCTGCTGCTTTTGGGCATAGAGTTCTATAGATGTATGTTAGGTTCATCTGTTCTAACGTGTTGTTCAGTGCTTCTGTGTCCTTACTTATTTTCTGTCTGGCTGATCTGTCCTTCAGAGTGAGTGGAGTGTTGAAGTCTCTTAGAATGAATGCATTGCATTGTGTTGACCCTTTTAATTCCATTAGTATTTGTTTCACATAGAGAGAGGCTGAGGCAGAGAGAGATAAAAGGGTCTCTAGGAAAGAAAGAATAAGAGAACTGCGTGACCAATCCGAACCGAACAATATTCCCATTATAGGGGTACCAGAAGAAGAAGAGAGAGAAAAAGGGATATAAAGTGTCTTTGAAGAATTAATTGATAAAAACTTCCCCAAGCTGGGGAAGGAAATAGTTTCTCAGACCATGGAAGCCCACAGATCTCCCAATACAGGGGACCCAAGGAAGACAACACCAAACCATAGAATAATTAAAATGGCAAAGATCAAAGACAAGGACAGAGTATTAAAGGCAGCCAGAGAGAGAAAAAAGATCACCTACAAAGGAAAACCCATCAGACTATCATCAGACTTCTCAACAGAAACCTTACAGACCAGAAGAGAATGGCATGATGTATTTTATGCTATGAAACAGAAGAGCCTTGAACCAAGAATACTTTATCTAGCACAATTATCATTTAAATTTGAAGGAGGGATTAAACAATTTCTGGGTAAGCAAAAGTTGAGGGATTTGCCTCCCACAAGCCACCTCTATGGGATATTTTAAAGGGACTGCTCTACATGGAAGTACTCCTAAGGCTAAATAGATGTCACCAGAGAAAAAAATCACAGCAAAGAAAGCAGACCAACCACATACTAATTAAAGGCAAAAAATAAAATCAACTATCCACAAAAGTAGTCAAAGGAAACACCAAAGAGTACAGAATAAAACACCTAACATTTAAAGAAGGGAGGAGGAAGAATAAGAAGGGTGAGAAATAAACAATCATCAAACTGTGTTTATAATAGCTTAATGAGAGAGTTAAGTTAGACGGTTAGATAGTAGGAAGCTACCCTTGAACCTTTGGTAACCACAAATCTAAAGCCAGTAATGGCAATAAGTGCATATCTATCAATAATCACTGTAAGTGTAAATGGGCTGAATGCACCCATCAAAAGACACAGAGTAATAGAATGGATAAAAAAGCAAGACCCATCTATATGCTGCTTGCAAGAGACTCACCTCAAACCCAAAGATATACACAGACAAAAAGTGAAGGGATGGAAAAAGATATTTCATGCAAACAACAGAGACAAAAAAGCTGGGGTTGCAGTATTTGTATCAGATAAAATAGACTTCAAAACAAAGAAAGTAACAAGAGATAATGAAGGACATTATATAATGATAAAGGGGGCAGTCCAACAAGAGAATATAACCATTATAAATATCTATGCACTCAACACAGGAGCACCGCCATTTGTGAAACAAACACTAACACCATTAAAGGAGGAAATAGAATGCAATGCATTTTTAGGAGACTTCAACACACCACTCACTCCAAAGGACAGATCAACCAGACAGAAAATAAGTTAAGGACACAGAGGCACTGAACAACACACTAGAACAGATGGACCTAACAGACATCAACAGAACTCTACACCCATAAGCAGCAGGATGCACATTCTTCTCAAGTGCACATGGAACATTTTCCAGAATAGACCACATACTAGACTACCAAAAGAACCTCAGTAATTTTGTATACTGCAACTTTGCTGAATTCAGATATTAGTTCTAGAAGTTTTGGAGTGGATTCTTTAGGGGTTTTTTTGTGTACAATATAATGTCATCTGCAAACAGTGACAGTTCAGTTTCTTCTTTACCAATCTGGATGCCTTTTATTTCTTTGTGTTGTCAGATTTCCGTGGCTAGGACCTCCAATACTATATTGAGTAAAAATGGGGAGAGTGGGCATCCTTGTCTTGTTCTCGATCTTAGGGGAAAAGCTTTCAGATCATTCTAAGTATGATGTTGGCTGTGGGTTTGTCATATATGGTCTTTATTATGTTGAGGTACTTGCCCTCTGTATTACCCATTTTGTTGAGAGTTTTTATCATGAGTTGTTGAATTTTGTCGAATGCTTTTTCAGCATCTATGGAGGCGATCATGTGGGTTTTGTCCTTCTTTTTGTTGATATGGTGGATGATGTTGATGGATTTTCAAATGTTGTACCATCCTTGCTTCCCTGAGATGAATCCCACTTGATCATGGTGTTTAATCCTCTTTACGTATTTTTGAATTCGGTTTGCTAATATTTTGTTGAGTATTTTTCATCTATGCTCATCAGGGATATTGGCCAGTAATTTTCTTTTTTTGTGGTGTCTTTTCCTTGTTTTGGTATTAGAGTGATGCTGGCTTCATAGAATGAGTTTGGAAGTATTCTCCTATTTTTTGGAAAACTTTAAGGAGAATGGATATTCTGTCTTATCTAAATGTACAGTGAGATTCAGCAGTGAATCCATCTGGTCTGGGGATTTTGTTCTTGGGTAGTTTTTTGATTACCGATTCAGTTAGGTTGCTGATAATTGGTCTGTTTAGATTTTCTGTTTCTTCTTAGGTCAGTCTTGGAAGGTTGTATTTTTCTAGAAAGTTGTTCATTTTTCTAGGTTATCCAGTTTGTTCACATATAGATTTTCATAGTATTCTCTGATAATTCTTTGTACTTCTGTGGGGGTCCTTCATGATTTTTTTCCTTTCTCGTTTCTTATTCTGTTTATGTGTGTAGATTCTCTTTTTCTCTTAAAAAGTTTCACTAGGGGTTTATCTATTTTGTTTATTTTCTCAAGGAACCAGCTCTTGGTTTCATTAATTTTTTCTATTGTTTTATTCTTCTAAATTTTATTTATTTCTTCTCTGATCTTTATTATGTCCCTACTTCTGCTGACTTTGGACCTCATTTGTTCTTCTTTTCCAGTTTCAATAATTGTGAATTTAGACTATTCATTTGGAATTCTTCTTCCTTCCTTAAATAGGCTTAGATAGCTATATACTTTCCTCTTATAACTGCCTTTGCTGCATCCCACAGGAGTTGGGGCATTGTGCTGTTGTTTTCATTTGTCTCCATATATTGCTTGATTTCTGTTTTAATTTGGTCATTGATTCACTGATTATTTAGGAGCATGTTGTTAAACTTCCATGTGTTTGTGAGCTTTTTGTTTTCTTTGTACAATTTATTTCTAATTTTATACACCTGTGATCTGAGAAGCTGGTTGGGAATTTCAATATTTTTGAATTTACCGAGTTCTTTTTGTGGCCTAGTATGTGGTCTATTCTGAAAATTGTTCCATCTTTCGTTGAGAAGAATGTGTATCCTGCTGCTTATGGGTGTAGAGTTCTGTAGATGTCCGTTAGGTCCATCTGTTCTAATGTGTTGTTCAGTGCCTCTGTGTCTTTACTTATTTTCTGTTTGGTTGATCTGTCCTTTGGAGTGAGTGGTGTGTTGAAGTCTCCTAAAATGAATGCATTACATTCTATTTCCTCCTTTAATTGTGTTAGTATTTGTTTCACATATGTCAGTGCTCCTGTGTTGGGTGCATAGATATTTATAATGGTTATATCTTCTTGTTGGACTGACCCCTTTATCATTATGTAATGTCTTTCTTTATCTCTTGTTACTTTCTTTGTTTTGAAGTCTATTTCGTCTGATACAAGTACTGCAACACTTGCTTTTTTGTCCCTATTGTTTGCATGAAATATCTTTTTCCATCCCTTCACTTTTAGTCTGTGTATGTCTTTGGGCTTGAAGTGCATCTCTTTTAGGCAGCATATAGATGGGTCTTGCTTTTTTACCCATTCAGTAACTCTGTGTCTTTTGATTGGTGCATTCAGCCTATTTACAGTTACAGTGATTATCAATAGTTATGTACTTATTGCCATTGCAGGCTTTGGATTCATGATTTCCAATGGTTCAAGGGTAGCTTCTTTAGTATCTTACCGTCTAACTTAACTCAATTATTATGCTATTATAAACACAGTCTGATGATTCTTTATTTCTCTCCCTTCATTTTCATCCTTCTTCACTCTTTATATGTTAGGTGTTTTATTCTGTACTCTTTGTGTTTCTTTTGACTGGATTTGTGGATAGCTGATTTTATTTTGCATTTATTTAGTATTTGGTTGTTCTTTCTTTGCTGTGGTTTTATTTTCTCTGGTGAGTGCTATTTAGCCTTAGGCATACCTCCATCTAGAGCAGTCCTTTTCAAATACACTGTTGAGATAGTTTGTGTGAGGTAAATTCCCTCTACTTTTGCTTATCTGGGAATTGTTTAATCCCTCCTTCAAATTTAAATGATAGTTTTGCTGGATACAGTGTTCTTGGTTTGAGGTCGTTCTGTTTCATTGCATTTGATATATCATACCATTCCCTTCTGGCCTGTAAGGGTTTTTCTGAGAAGTCTGATGATAGCCTCATGTGTTTTCCTTTGTAGGTGATCTTTTTTTCTCTCTCTGGCTGATTTTATACTCTGTCATTGTCTTTGATCTTTGACATTTTAATTATTATATATCTTGGTGTTGTCCTCCTAGGGTCCTTTTTTTGGAAGATCTGTGGACTTTCATGATCTGGCAGATTATTTTCTTCCCTAGATTGGGGAAATTTTCAGCAGTTATTTCTTCAAAGACACTTTCTATCCCTTTTTCTCTCTCTTCTTCTTCTGGTACCCCTCTAATGCGAATATTGTTCCGTTTGAATTGGTTACACAGTTCTCTTAATAGTCTTTCATTCCTAGAGATCCTTTTATCTCTCTCTGCCTCAGCTTCTCTGTATTCCTGTTCTGTGATTTCTTTCCATTAACAATCTCTTCCACCTCATTCAGTCTGCCCTTAAATCCTTCCATTGTTTGTTTCATTTCTGTTATCTCCCTCTTTCATCCCTTAGCTCTTGAATATTTCTCTGTAGTTCCATCTGCATGCTTATGACTTTTATTTTGAATTCTTTTTCAGGAAGATTGGTGATTTCAGTCTCATCAGGCGCGCTCTCTGGTGTTTGAGGGATTTTGTACTGAACAAGGTTCTTTTGCCTTTTCATAGTGATGGGAGTGGTTGCCGCTGAGTGGCGCATATGTCAGCTGGGAGAACAAAACCCTTCCTGCATGCCGGTCACCTTGCCTGTCTTCGCTGCCTATGCCAGTCAACCACATGCAGGGAGCAGCCTCTGGGTTAAACCCCTGAGCTGCCGTGGGTGGGGCAGCACTCAAGGTGGCCTAGGGCACTGGCGGAGGTCACAGGCAAGCTGCATGTGTTCTGCTGTGAGGACGGAGCTCCTTCGTGAATCCTGGACTCTGTGCAGGCCTCTGCGCCAGTCTTCTGCATGCAGGGGACAGCCTCTCAGTTAATCCCCTTAGCTTCCTTGGGCAGGGTGGCTCTTGGGATGTCCTAGGGCACTGGCCAGGTTTGGAGGTGAGCAGCGCGTGTTTGCCGTGAGAACAAAGCCCCTTTGAGCCTTCCAGACTCTGCCAGTCTCTGCTGTCTGTCCTGGTCAACTTCACGCAGGGGGCAGCCTCTGGATCTTGGCTGGTTAACCACGCTCAGGGAGAAGCCTCTGTATGGTTGCTTTGGGTGGGGCTGCTCCCCAGCTGGTCTGCAGCAATGGTGGGTCAGCCGTTGTGCTTGCAGTGCCGGCGGGTGGAAGGAACGACAGGCTGCTCATTGCAGAGAGGGGGTTTGGAGCTGCATTGCCACCCAGGCAGTTAGGGCACCTGAAGTTCCTTAAGGTTCCCAGCCTGCTGGGCTGAGTGTGCTGGGATGATTTTGTCCACCTGTTAAACCCTTGTCCCTTTAAGACTTTTACAGCACCTGCTTTTTTGTTGTTCCAGGGCAGCTGGCTGTGGGAACCTGTTCACATTCTTAGTCTTGGATTTTGCTTTTCCATTCCTTTAATATCCAGTACACTATGTAAGGTGTGTTTGTGCTCCCGGTGTAGGTTACTAGGGCTCCACTCCCTCCCCAGTCTGATTCTTTTCCTCTGGCCAGTGAACTGGGGTTGGGGGAGTGCTTTGGTCCCACTGGGTCACGGCTTTGTATCTTACCCTTTTCCGTGAGATGCTGAGTTCTCACAGATGTAGATGTAGCCTGGCTGGTGTACTGTATCTTCTGGTCACTCTTTTAGGAATAGTTGTATTTGCTGTATTTTCAAAATATATATGGTTTTGGGAGGAGATGTCTGACACCCTACTCAAGCTGCCATCTTGAGAATCTCCTTTGTCTTTTTACTATCTGAATTGTGAATGTGAGGCTAAGGTGAAGTAGCCATAGTGATCCGGAGGAAGAAGGTGTATTGATGAAAGCCACTTGTTAACGTGTGAGTCCAAAAGAATGGAGGTTGAGGCATGTATGGCTTTATGAAGCTCCTATATCACCTTTAGTCCAGATCTCTAGACTTTTAGTATGTGAGACAAATTTACTTCCATTTGGTTAAGCCACTGTAGTGGGGTTTCTGGTAGACACCAATGAATGCAATCCTAATGACTGTAGCAGTTGTATCATTTCAATGACATAAATCAAGTTGTTCCTTTTATTTTTTTAATGGAGATGTAACTGATATATAACATCATGTAAGTTTAAGGTGTACAGCACTGACACACATATTGCAACATGATTACCACCTTAGTGGTAGTTAACACCTCCAGTAACATAGTTACCATTTTTTTCTTGTCCTGAGAACATTTAAGATCAGTCTCTTAGCAACTTTCAAGTATAGAATACAATATTGTTAACCATAATCACAATACTGTGCATTAGATCTCATTATTTATTCATCTTCTGACTATAAATTTGTACCCTTCACCAACATGTCACATTCCCTCAGCTCCTTGTAACAACCATTCTACTCTTTGTTTCTATGAAATCAGATTTTTAGATTCCACACATAAATGAAATCATACAATATTTATCATTCTTTGTCTGAATTATCTCACTTAGCATAATAGCCTCAAGGTCCATTCATATTGTCACAAATGGCAGGATTTCCTTTTTTTAATGGATGAATACTGTTCTATTGTATTATATATATGTCACATCTTCTTTATCCATTGATCCCTCAAAGGACGCTTAGGTTGTTCCCATATCTTGGCTATTGTGAATAATGCTGCAATAAACACGCACATGCAGATATTTTCTTGATATCCTGCTTTCATTTCCTTTGGATATATATCCAGAAGTGGAATTGCTGGGTCATATGATATTTCTATTTTCAATATTTTGAGGAATTTCCATACTGCTGTCCATAGTGGCTGCACCAATTTAGATTCCCACCAATAGGGCACAGGATTCCCTTTTCTCCACATCCTTGCCAACACTTGTTATTTCTTGTCTTTTTGTGATGGCCATTCAAACAAGTGGAAGATTTTGATGTGTGGTTTTGATCTGCATGTCCCTGATGATGAATGACATTGATTATCTTTCCATATACTGTTAGCCATTTTTATGTTTTCTCTGGGGTAAATGTCTGTTCATTCCTCTGCCCATTTTAAAATTGGATTATTATATCTTTTTTGCTCTTGACTTGTATGAGTTTTTTATACTTTGGGATATTAAGCCCTTGTCAGATATACAGTATGCAATATTCTTTCCCACTCTATAGGTTGCTGTTCTATTGCTGTTCAGAAGTTTTTTAGTTTGATGTAGTCCCACTTTTTTATTTTTGTTTTTATTGCTTGTGCTTTTGGAAGTTGATTCTTTTAAATGAAGCATAAAAACTAAGGCATTAAAGGGACAATCTATGAGGGCTATCTTTAAAATTCTGGACTGAGAGATAAAATATATTGTCATCTGTTCTCTAAACAAGCCCCTGCCCCTTACACACACACACACACACACACACACACACACACACACACACACACTCACACACACACACACCATAGGTACTTTTGGGCCACCTGCTCTGTGCCTAGCACCATACAACATTCCTACCCAGAATTCTCAGACTTGAGGAGGGTACATACAAGTAAACAGATAAATTACAGTAACACAGTGGAAGCCCTTCATAGATAAGGAATTGGTCAACAAGAAAGACTGAAATGGTACCTGGCATAGAGCCCAGATTTTTCAGATTTCTTTCAGAACTTAAACAATAGTGCCTACATTCTTCCCATTGATATGCAAATTATTTTCTAAGACCTTTCATTAGCTTAAGAACAATTACATACAACTGACTCCTGGTTTTACATGGCAACAAGGGAACTGATATTTCATGGACAATTAAAATCTACAGGAATTCTTAGATCACACTGAAGCCAATAAAGCCAACCTAATTTACTCAATGTTTTACCAGAACTGTTGTAGCAAAATAGGTTTCGTTCTTTGCTCATTTTTGGGTAGAGCTATTAATGAGTTGTGTAAGAGCCAGACTGTAGTCATTCAGAGCGGAAGGGAAGCAAGCAGTCCAAATAATCAACACTACGTATGTATTAGTGCTTAAATAAAGAACACTTTCTAGTATATGCAATAGATTAGCTTAACTATAGGTTCAAACATAAGAAATTGCTGATAGTCACCCAGTTGTAACCTGTAAAAAAATGGCTTTTTCTTATGTTCAAACTAAGATGTCAGGCAAAAGAAAGAACTTACCAGAAATAGGGAGAAAAAAGGGACTAGATCAAATTTGCTGAAGCCCTGCAGTCCACCTTCCAGAGTTCATTTATGTGATAACTATTGAGTAGCTGCTATGTGCCAGCTACCACAGTTTAGTCAATTAGCACATAGCATCAAAGAAGACAGCAGCATGGTTCAGCTGCGGACTGATACAGTCTTCCCATATGTAGCTTTTCTAAATTGCTTTTGTTAAATCATGAAATTCCAGTGTCGAAAGGGATTTGGAGGCCATTTAGTCTCAGACAGTAAATACAAAACAAGAGATAATTTTTTAGGATATAGATTTTCTGTAATAAATGGGCAATAAAGTTACTATTGATCACTGACCCTTCTAAAACAATGAAACCAACAGGTAATCTGTTTCGACTGTAAAACGCCTCTCTCAGAAGAGCAATAATTGAGTTAATGGATACAGAACTAGATTTATTTTCTGTCGAAGCTACAAAAATGCAGTAAAAATAATTGTTTTACATTTGTAGAAAGCCTTATAGTTTGGAAAGTTCTTTTCTGTACTAATAATTACGTTTTACACTTGTAGGGACACTTAAAGTTTACAATGCACTTTTACTCACAAATTTTATTTGATCTTCACCAGAACTCTATGAAACGCAGAGCAGGTATTAAAAATCTCCATTTTGAAAGCATTTCATTTCAGCCTAATTTCATTCTTAAAGAAAAGATGCAATAGTACAAAGAATTTCTATATACCTTACGCTTAGATTCTGTTAACATTTTACCACATTTGCTTTATATCTGTGTAAAATGTCTTTTTCTGAACTGTTTGAACATTCAGTGCTTTACCTCCAAATAGTTCAATGTATATTTTCTAACCACAAGTATATTATTTTATTTATTTATTTATATTTTTTGGTATCATTAATATACACTTACATGAACAACATTGTGGTTACTAGATTCCCCCCTATTATCAAGTCCCCCCCACCAGCCCCATTACAGTCACTGTCCATCAGCATAGTAAGGTGCTATAAAATCACTACTTGTCTTCTCTCTGTTATACTGTTTTCCCCGTGCCCCCCCACTACATTATGTGTGCTAATCATTGAAAGGGTTCTTTACCCACCTGACTCACTCGCTCACAAGGAAGGACACGAAAACTCTGTCAGGGTGGTTTTATTCCCAGTAAGACAGACAGACAGGATGGCTGTCTCGAAAGAGAGAGAGAGAGAGAGAGCTTGTGGGTGAGGAAGCGTTCTTTGGGGACGTTGGTGGTTGGGTCATAAGAGGAGGGGCGAAAAGGTGAGGCAAGTCCAGACAAGATTTTCAGCAGCCCATGTGCTTGGGACCATGGGGGAAATGGAGGATAAAGTCTTACATTCCTCCCTTTTTTGTTTTATAAATTGCAGACGACTTGGGGAGGGGGTGAAAGTCAGTCTTCAGTAACTGCTTCCTGCTGATTAGGGGTGAAGAGGTTCATTTTTGTATTGATGGAGGTGGTCCTCGGATGAGCCCTTGGTCTGAAGTGGCGATGGTGTGTTCCAGGACTTGGGCTTCTGTCAGCACTGCGTTGTCTGCTGGCCGGATCCTTCTTCCGTTGGGAGGCGGTGGTACTCCTGCATGATTAACTGATTGATTGTTTGGTTAGAAGATTAATTAGGCAGGGAGTGAAGAGTAGGAGAAGGCAGAAAATGATAAGAGGCATGAGGAGAGGAAGTAGGATGTCTCTCAGAGTTGATCTAAGCCCATGGTCCCTGTCTCATTCCCCCGTCTACAGATAGAGACTCTAGCTGCTGCTGGGGAAAGGGGACGACAACCACTCTGGCTGCTTCATGCTGAGAGGGGGCGCAGTAAGGGGTGCAGCTAGGTCTCCACTAATGGTCGGTCAGGAGGGCTTCAGAAGATGGGAGTTTCTATCTTGGGCTCTATGGCTATCACCATTTGCAGCTTCATGGCCTCTAGGCAAGACAGAACAAATCATGTCACTAGGTTAAGCAGCAACATCTGGAGTTGGATTTTCTATTCTGGAAGAACAGACTTGACAAGGATATTAAAGAATGCATGGCTGAATATGAGGACTAGAAATAGTAAATTTCTAATTGAGAATCATAGCCAGATATCTTGGGGAAACTAGAATTCTGGATCTAGTCTATGTACTAATGACTAGTATTAGGACTTAGTATAAATAAGACTGCATTATTGAAACAATACTTTTCTCTAAAATCACCCTCATTTTTATTAGAAGTAACCAGATTAAGAAAATAATTAACACTTGGCTTGATTATTTGCATAAGTGCAGCAAGAAGAGCAATTGATCCTTCAAATGTGCTTTGCTGGAACTTTTTATAAGGAACTTCAGATTGGACTTTTAAAGGCCTCTCAAGGCCAGAAAGCCAAGCCAGACTGGCTATCAGGCCTTGCCTGCAGTACCTGTAGATGTGGGTGAATTCCTCTCTTCTTGAGGTTCCCAAGACATTCCAAGGTTCCTGCACCTGCCAGGAAGCAACCCTCCCTACTCACCTGGTAAGGCTGCTGAGAATACTGCAAGCAAGTTCCTCCAAGGGGCTCCATTGGCTCTATAAAGTCAACTTCAGTTCCTTAAAGCTGTCTGTTCATATGAGTTTTATGCATGTGTCTCTCAGATATAACATTCCAGTCAAAGCCTTGGTAATATAACCAGTGTTTTTAATTGGTCCTCTCACAAAGAAAACAGATTCTTATTGAACTTATGCAAATAAATATACTGCTATGAAATATGAAAGTAGCCACTGAGAGTTGTTAAATTCTGGAGGGATCAGGTAGAGAGAAAGATAAATGTTTCAATTTTGCTTATAAAGGTATTGTCATTTACTAAACTGTTGTCAGCTTAAGAGAAAAAGCTTAAAACACTTTGTCAGTAACATTTGAAACAAAAAGCCACAAAATCATCTTCCTTAGTTTACTTAATCCTATGTAATACCTGTTCTGCTGAAATCTAGTTCTTTACTAGTTTAGGAGGAATAAACCAGTGACTATAAATGACAAAAGACTTACAGATGACAATGGCTAAAGATCTGATGAGAGCTTATTATAAGACAGTTGACATAAGGAAACCTGGACATTTCTGCAACACAAAACATTTAGCAACAAAGTTCAGCATCATTCCCTTTGACAGTGCTTTCCAGGCAATCAAGCAGGTGATTATATATCAGATAAAGAAGCCAACTTGGCCAAATACTTTCCCAATGAGAAAAAAAATTCCTCTGACATGTTCCAGGGGCCCTCTGGAAAATATCAGAGTTAACTAGAGGTAAATGGACTTTTTTGAATTTGATTTTGGGAAGTTTTCAGAAGAAAGTTTCTTTGGCACTTGCTTAAATAGGATAATAGGTTGCCATGAAGCAATACTTATCCATTTAACCAGAATGACAACAAAGTACCTCAAAGGCAAATATAGAAGGTTACAGTTGTTAGCAAAGTTTAGCTTTCAGTCCCCTCAATACTAAGATCTCATTTTCTTAAATATCCAGACAACTCATTGAGACTTTAAGCATGAGAAACTTTAATAAAACAATTAGAGAACCCTTTGCAACTTTTCAACATTAAGAGAAGACTAATCAGTTTAAGAAAACTTGGTCTTTAACTGAAAACAAAATTCTAATTTTGCTGTGTACTTGATATCAAGACTCGTTTGCTTTAATTTTACATAGCACGACCATGTCAATTTTTCCACACTTTCTACAACTTTCTTTTTACATTCACTCTTCTCCCTCTTTAAATAAACAGCTATACTTTAGAACAGTTACCTTCTTTTACCCTAAATAAAATGAATCTCCATTCCTTATACCTTCTCTTGTTAAAACACACATCTTTTCTAGCAAGCAGAGATGTCCTCTTTACTACTTTAAGTAGTTTAAACTAGAACCCAAAACCATCAGGAAACTTAACCTTCAATGAACACTGAAAATAGGCTACGGCAAACTGTAACACCAGCATTCCTTAGATTGACACATTCATGAACACATTTTATCATTTCTGAAAATGTGCCTTATAGCACAATTTTTTACTGAGCACAAAACATCTTCATATAAATTAGCAAAATTCTAAGAATTTTGGTTACCACAAAATTCTTAGGCTGTTTACAGATATATACACTGTTATACATTAATATACTATTATTATTATTAAGATATTCATTTGTTACACTTGTTTACACATTATTTAGCAATTATGCTAGATTACTTATAAAACTTTTACTAAACATCAAAGTCAAGCGTTTCTTTAAGCATCTTCTTGAAAGATTTAACAGATAATATCAACTTAAACAATTTTAAGTAAACTTAGGCAGGTCATAATTATAAGGACATGTCCGTTTCAGTTAAATTTAAATTAGCATTAATGCTTAATATTTTTATTAGAATTTTCTGGAAGTTTTAGAGTGCCCAATTTTCACAAGCGCTTGTTTTTAAATTAATTTGTATTAATACTATCTGGAGGTAGAAAAACATTTTTCATTTACACACCCAGACAAACAAACACACAGACTGAGACATAATGATTACAGTTAGCAACACCCTTCATAAAAGAACATATATTCAGATAGATAAACTGATACAAAGATTTGAGACACTGATATACAACTGCCCTCCTTCGTCTTAGCTTATTTGACTAAAAGCATTTCAGTCCAAGGGCGAGCAGTTTACATAACTGGGCCAAGGTCCAGATGGCCCCAGGCCAACAGGGCCAAGGAAGGCTCTGAACTGATAGGGACTTGTGTGTGCCCAGGGGGCTGGACGTTGAGGTGTCGGCTGGGAAGGGAGTAGGGAGGCAATGTTGCTAGAGGTGCATGTAGCAAAGTAAATGGAGGGATCTTCTATGAAGGTGACTTGCAGGGCTAGGATTTGGCTAGGGGGAAGGGTTTTCAAACTTTTGTATGTTAAGAGTTCTGACAGGCGATGGGGTGAAAGAATGGTGGTGGCTGTGCCAAAGGTGAGCTTTCTTGTCTCTTGGTGAAGAATAGCTGCAGCTGCTAAGGCATGGAGGCAAGGTGCCCATCTGTGGGTGGTGGTATCTAATTGCTTTCAGAGATATGCTACAGGGGCAGGTATGGACAGTGTGGTCTGGCAAAGGACTCCAAGGGCGAACCCATGGGTTTCATTAACATATAGGAGGAAGGGTTTAGAGAGATCTGGCAGGTGTAGGGCTGGGGCTCATAGGAGAGCTTTCTGCAGGGAAGAGAAGGGTGTGTTTCTGGCTGCAAAAGGGGCTCGGAGAGGGAGCCCTTTGCTACAGCATAGAGGGGAGCTGCGAGCAATGAGAAATTGGGGATCCAGCTACGGAGAAAGTTTGCTAAGCCTAAGAAGGAAAGGATCTCTTCTTTTGTAGAGGGGACAGGGATATCGCGGATTGGTTGTTTTCTGCACAGAGTTATGGCTTTTCAGCCAGGGGTCAGAAGAACACCTAAGTATGAAGCTTGAGATGTGGATAACTGCACTTTTTCTGGGGAGACGCGGTAGCCGCAGTCAGAGAGGTGGTTTAATAGGGTGATTGTATCTTGTGAGATTGCTAGGGAAGGGCTGCATAGAAGAAGATCATTGACATATTGTGAGAGTAGAGTGAAGATAGATATGCAAGAACGGGAGATGGGGCCCTTATACGAACACAGAACGGAGTAAATAGCTCTGGTGTCAATGAGGAGGGAGAGTGGGATTCCTGCCACCATGACTCCTGCCACCATGACTGGCACCCGGGGCTTTTCGGTGGTGATGGCAGTGGCGATTCGAGAGAGCCCTAGGCCCCCGCTAATCCTCGTCTGCTAGGTTGAAGATAGCGGCTGGGGACGGGGCAGAGTCCATTGGCCGTGTGCTTCTCTGAGCACTAGGACACTCATCTGCCCAATGTCCAAGGAGGTGGCACTTGGGACAGGGCCCAGGGGGCTTTCTCGGGTTGGGCAAGCTCCTGCCCGATGGCCTATTTGGTGGCACCTGTAGCATGAGGGCTCTCTCGGGTTGGGGCAAGCTTTTGCCCAATGGCCTGCTTGGCCACACTTGAAGCATGGTTTTGGTGAGGCTGTGTTCTCAGGCCCTCGGGAGTTGCCAGTCACGGGAGGAAAGGCTTTAGCCATCATCTGGTGTTTCAGCTGGTATTTATGTTTTAAGGCTTTCTCATCTCTCCCATTGTACACCTTGAAGGCTATGGCTAAAACTTCGGACTGTGGCGTAAGGGGCCCCCTTTCGAGCTTTTTTAGTTTTGCTCTTATGTCAGGAAAACCTTGAGCAAAGAAATAAGTTATTAGGAGTTGCCGCCCGTCAGGAGTTTCTGGATCTAGAGTGGTGTATTGTAAGAGGGCTTGTGTGAGCCTGTCTAGGAAGGCTGAAGGGTTTTCGTCCTTATCTTGAAGGACATTTTGTAATTTTTCATAATTAATGGCTTTATTGGCTGCTTTTCAGAGGCCTGCTATGAGACAGGTAGTAAACTGGTCTCCGTGAATGATATCTCAGGGATGGTTATAGTCCCATCCTGGGTCTCTATCTGGCACAGCTTCTGGTCCTGTGGGGTGAGTGGGGTTGGTGAGGTGCATGTCATCTGCATGGGCTCTAGCCTGTTCCCAGACTCGCCTGCGCTCTTTGAGCAGGAGGGTACTAGACATGATGACATGGAGGTCGTGGAAGGTGAGACTGTAGGATTGGGTGAGGTACTGGAATTGTTTGGTATAGGTTGTAGGGTTAGAAGTGTATGAGCCGAGGCGCTTCTCGATTTGCGAGAGGTCAGAAAGGGAAAAAGGAACATGTACTCTAATGACACTTTCGGCTCCTGCTACTTCTCTCAGTGGGGCTAAGAAGTGAGCTTTAGTGCGACTGCGAGTGGCAGGCGGACTGAGAGGCAAGGGGATTGAACAGGGGTTGGGGTGGGGAGAAAGCGAGGGAGGTGATATGGAAGCTGTGAAGGGAGAAGAAGGGAGGGTCAGAGGGGTGGAGACAGGCGGGGCAGAGGAAGGGAGGGTCGGAGGGGTGGAGACAGGTGGCGCACTTGAAGCTGCTGGCCTGTTGAGAGATAAGCGGGGTGCTCATCTGCAGGATCTGGGTCTAGGGAGGAAGAGGGAGCTGGGGGTAGGGAAGAAGAGGGAGTCTTCGGAGGGTTTGAAAGGATGGCAAGGATATGCTTGGGAATTTTTTGAAGAAAAAATAAAGCTTGAACATAGGGAATTTCCTTCCGTTTGCCTGAACGCTCACAGAAGTGAAGGTCCTGAAGGACTTTAGCGTCTAAGGATCCATATTGAGGCCAAATTGTTTTATTTTCTAAAGGATATTGGGGCCAAATCTGGCTGCAGAGCCGAATTAACTTGGAGGGCTTTAGATCTGGATGTAGATGAAGAGGTTTGAAATTGCTTAGGAGGCAGCTGAGCGGGGAATCGGCAGGGATGGAGGAGGACGCCCCCATCGTGACTCTGTCGTGGAGCTGCTGCAGCACACCCGGGCGTCCTCAGGGGGCTCAGAGCTCCAAAGAGTAGCCCGACTCCAAGTGAAGGGTCGTCACCTCTGTCACTGGAGGGGCGCGCTTGCCCTGAGCAAGCAGCAGGTGCCCAGCGCTGGGACTTTTCGGCTGTGAGCCCGGCTGTGAGCCAGTGGAACAGAAGAGTCACAACGGGGGCAGTCTCTCACCGGCTGGGGACGAGAGGGACTGGGGCGTCCCTGACCTGCTGTGGGCCTAGTAGGGGTGCAAGAGGGACGGGAGAAACTAGTGGACTGGGGGCGTCACTGACCCGCTGCGGATCTAGGGGGCAGTCTCGCCTGCTGGGGACGAGAGAGACTGGACTGGAAGTGACCAGGGGCACAGCTGTAGCCAGTGAAGGCCGTGGCTGGGGGCGGTCCCCGCCTGCAGTGAGGCCACGAGGGTGCCGGACACTCAATGGTCAGCCCTCAGGCGCTCACAGAGGCGTTTTAGTCACTCGATGGGGGAGGGCGACTCACCGCTCCTTCGGCGCGGGCGGTGGACGCTGGAGAGGCGGTCAGGGGGATGGAGGGCGCTGCGGAGCCCCCGTGTCCGGAGGGGCCGGGCGCTATGGGATTCCCGGTGCAGCTCGAATTCCTAGGGAAGAGCAGGCTACCGGGCGATCCCAAACCGGGCGGAACCACCCGTGAAAGGGTCCTTTTAGCTACCCGGCTCCCTCGCTGGCAAGGAAGGACACGAGAACTCCGTCAGCGTGGTTTATTCCCTGTAAGACAGACAGACAGGATGGCTGTCTCGAAAGAGAGAAAGAGAGAGAGAGAGAGAGAGAGAGAGAGAGATTGATAACATTTTTTAAAAGATTTTTTCCTCTATGTTCATGAAGGATATTGGTCTGTATTTTCTTTTTTTAGTGTCTTTGTCTGATTTTGGTGTCAAGGTGAGATTGATTTTACAGAATGAATTGGAAGCTTTCCTTCCTCTTCGATTTTTTGAAATTGTTTGAAAAGTATAGTTATTAACTCTTCTTTACATGTCTGGCAAAATTCTAAATGAGGTGCTCTTAAGCTTATTTCAAGTAGTAGTGAATGGAAGAATAGATAAGAGAAATAGAGGTAGAGACTTATACATTGCTAAGCAAGAGAAAGAAAAAAAAATCCAAAGTACTAAAATTACTATAGAATAAGCAATTTCTAAAAAATTCGATTAACTTCAAAAGTAATGTTTGTAGGTTATTACATTAGGTATACTATCTATGGTTCTAGAGCCTGAGTTCTGATATTAGTCCAGACAGATGTTAAATTCCAGTTCCCTTGCTGCCTCCCCTATGAACCCTTCCTGCTGACTCCTTAGGAGTAACATCTTCACTCATCTAAATTCTATTATTAACTTATCATTTACTGTGTTTAATTTGTGTTGTACTGATTTCTTTTTTTTTTTTTAGTATTATTTATTTTATTTTTTTTTTTACAATTTATTTTATTTTAGTATCATTAACCTACAATTACATGAGCAATATTGTGATGATAAAACTACCCCCTTCATCAGGTCCCCCCCACCAACCCTATTACAGTCACTGTCCATCAGCGTAGTGAGATGAGAATCACTACTTGTCTTCTCTGAGCTGTACAGTCCCCCCCATCGTAATGCCCCTTTTACCCTCTTATCCCTCCCTTCCCGCCCTTCTTCCCCAGTCCCTTTCCCTTTGGTAACTATTAGTCCGTTCTTGGGTTCTGTGAGTCTGCTGCTGTTTTGTTCCTTCAGTTTTGTTTTTGTTTTTCTTTGTTCTTATACTCCACATATGAGTGAGATCATTTGGTACTTGTCTTTTTCGGCTTGGCTTATTTCACTGAGCATAATACCCTCCAGCTCCATCCATGTTGTTGCAAACGGTAGGATTTGTTTTTTCCTTATGGCTGTGTAATATTCCATTGTGTATATGTACCACCTCTTCTTTATCCATTCATCTACTGATGGGCACTTAGGTTGCTTCTATTTCTTGGCTATTGTAAATAGTGCTGCAATAAACATAGGGGTGCATCTGTCTTTCTCAAACTGGGCTGCTGCATTCTTGGGGTAAATTCCTAGGAGTGGGATTCCTGGGTCATATGGTATTTCTATTTTGAGTTTTTTGAGGAACCTCCATACTGCTTTCCACAATGGTTGAACTAATTTGCATTCCCACCAGCAGTGTAGGAGGGTTCCCTTTTCCCCACATCCTCTCCAACATTTGTTGTTGTTTGTGTTTTGGATGTTGGCCATCCTCACTGGTGTGAGGTGATATCTCATTGTGGTTTTAATCTGCATTTCTCTAATGATTAGCGATGTGGAGCATTTTTTCATGTGCCTGTTGGCCATCTGAATTTCTTCTTTAGAGAAGTGACTATTCATGTCCTGTGCCCATTTCTTAATTGGGTTATTTGTTTTTGTTTGTTAAGGTGCATGAGTTCTTTGTATATTTTGGATGTCAACCCCTTATCAGATACATCATTTATGAATATATTTTCCCATATTGTAGGATGTCTCTTTGTTCTACTGATGGTGTCCTTTGCTGTACAGAAGCTTTTCAACTTGATATAGTCCCATTTGTTCATTTTTGCTTTTGTTTCCCTTGCCCGGGGGGATATGTTCATGAAGAAGTCGCTCATGTTTATGTCCAAGAGATTTTTGCCTATGTTTTTTTCTAAAAGTTTTATGGTTTCATGATTTACATTCAGGTCTTTGACCCTCCTTGAGTTTACCTTTGTGTATGGGGTTAGACAGTAGTCCAGTTTCATTCTCTTACATGTAGCTGTCCAGTTTTTCCAACACCAGCTGCTGAAGAGGCTGTCCTCTCCCCATTGTATATCCAGGGCTCCTTTATCAAATATTAATTGACTGTAGGTGTTTGGGTTAATGTTTGGATTTTCTATTCTGTTCCACTGGTCTGTGAGTCTGTTTTTGTGCCAGTACCAAATTGTCTTGATTACTGTGGCTTTGTAGTAGAGCTTGAAGTCAGGGAGCGTAAATCCCCCTGTTTGATTCCTCCTTCTCAGGATTGTTTTGGCTATTCGGGGTCTTTTCTGGTTCCATATGAATTTTAGAATTATTTGTTCCAGTTCATTGAAGAAAGCTGTTGGTAGGTTGATAGGGATTGCGTTGAATCTGTAGATTGCTTTAGGTAGTATAGCCATTTTGACAATATTTATTCTTCCTAGCCAAGAGCATGGGATGCATTTCCATTTGTTAGTGTCTTCCTTAATTTCTCCTAGGGGTGTCTTGTAGTTTTCAGAGTACAGGTCTTTCACTTCCTTCGTTAGGTTTATTCCTAGGTATTTTATTCTTTTAGGTGCAATTGTGAATGGAATTGTTTTTCTGATTTCTCTTTCTGTTAGCTCATCATTAGTGTATAGGAAAGCAACAGATTTCTGTGTGTTAATTTTATATCCTGCAACTTTGCTGAATTCAGATATTAGTTCTAGTAGTTTTAGAGTAGAGTCTTTAGGGTTTCTTATGTACAGTATCATGTCATCTGCAAATAGTGACAATTTGACTTCTTCTTTACCAATCTGGATGCCTTTTATGTCTTTGTTTTGTCTGATTGTCGTGGCTAGGACCTCCAGTACTATGTTGAATAACAGTGGAGAGAGTGGGCACCCCTGTCTTGTTCCCGATCTTAGATGAAAAGCTTTCAGCTTCTCGCTATTAAGTATAATGTTAGCTGTGGGTTTGTCATATATAACCTTTATGATGTTGAAGTACTTGCCCTCTATAACCACTCTGTTGAGAGTTTTAATCAAAAATGGATGCTGAATTTTGTCAAATGCTTTTTCAGCATCTATGGAGATGATCATGTGGTTTTTGTTCTTCTTTTTATTGATGTGATGGATGATGTTGATGGATTTTCGAATGTTGTACCATCCTTGCATCCCTGGGATGAATCCCACTTGATCATGGTGTATGATCCTCTTGATGTATTTTTGAATTCGGTTTGCTAATATTTTGTTGAGTATTTTTGCATCTACGTTCATCAGGGATATTAGTCTGTAATTTTCTTTTTTAGTGAGGTCTTTGCCCGGTTTTGGTATTAGAGTGATGCTGGCTTCATAGAAAGAGTTTGGAAGTATTCCCTCCTCTTCTATTTTTTGGAAAACTTTAAGGAGAATGGGTGTTATTTCTTCTCTATATGTCTGGTAGAATTCAGAGGTGAATCCATCAGGTCCAGGGCTTTTGTTCTTGGGTAGTTTTTTGATTACTGATTCAATTTCGTTGCTGGTGATTGGTCTGTTTAGTTTTTCTGTTTCCTGCTTGGTGAGTCTTGGAAGGCTGTATTTTTCTAAGAAGTTGTCCGTTTCATCTAGGTTTTCCAGCTTGTTAGCATATAGATGCTCGTAATATTCTCTTATAATTCTTTGTATTTCTGTGGGGTCCATCGTTATTTTTCCTTTCTCATTTCTGATTCTGTTTATGTGTGTAGATTCTCATTTTCTCTTAATGAGTCTGGCTAGGGGTTTATCTATTTTGTTTATTTTTTCAAAGAACCAGCTCTTGGTTTCATTGATTTTTTCTATTGTTTTATTCTTCTCAATTTTATTTATTTCTTCTCTGATCTTTATTATGTCTCTCCTTCTGGTAACTTTGGGCCTCATTTCTTCTTCTTTTTCCAATTTCAGTAATTGTGTCCTTAGACTGTTCATTTGGGAATGTTCTTCCTTCTTTAAATGGGCCTGGATTGCAATGTACTTTCCTCTTAAGACTGCCTTCACTGCGTCCCACAGAAGTTGTGGCTTTGTGTTGTTGTTGTCATTAGTCTCCATATATTCTTTGATTTCTGTTTTGATTTGGTCATGAACCCATTGATTCATTAGGAGAATGTTGTTAAGTCTCCATGTATTTGTGAGCTTTTTTGATTTCTTTCTGAAATTTATTTCTGGTTTTATACCTTTGTGATCTGAGAAGTTGGTTGGTAGGATTTCAATATTTTTGAATTTACTGAGGTTCTTTTTGTGGCCTAGTATGTGGTCTATTCTGGAAATGTTCCATGTGCACTTGAGAAGAATGTGTATCCTGCTGCTTTTGGGTGCAGAGTTCTGTAGATATCTGTTAGGTCCATCTGTTCTAGTGTGTTGTTCAGTGCCTCTGTGTCTTTACTTATCCTCTGCCTGGTTGATCTATCCTTTGGAGTGAGTGGCGTGTTAAAGTCTCCTGGAATAATTGCATTGCTGTCTATTTCCTCCTTCACTTCTGTTAGTATTTGTTTCACATATGCTGATGCTCCTGTGTTGGGTGCATATATATTTATAATGGTTATATCTTCTTGTTGGACTGACCCCTTTATCAGTATGTAATGTCCGTCTTTATCTCTTGCTACTTTCTTCGTTTTGAAGTCTATTTTATCTGATACAAGTACTGCAACACCTGCTTTTTTCTCTTTGTTGTTTGCTTGAAATATTTTTTTCCATCCCTTCACTTTTAGTCTGTGTATATCTTTGGGTTTGAGGTGAGTCTCTTGTAAGCAGCATATAGATGGGTCTTGCTTTTTTATCCACTCTGTTACTCTGTGTCTTTTGATTGGTGCATTCAGTCCATTTACATTTAGGGTGATTATCGATAGATATGTACTTATTGCCATTGCTGGCTTTAGATTCGTGGTTACCAAAGGTTCAAGGGTTCCTTCTTTACTATCTAAGAATCTAACTTAACTTTCCTGTTAAGTTATTGTGAACGCCGTCTGATGTTTCTATATCTCTCCTTTCCTATTCTTCCTCCTCCTTTCTTTATATATTAGGTTGCCCCGGCCCGCGGGGTCTACAACGGGAACCTAAGGAGGGCGTGCGTGAATGAGAGACAGAAGACAGAGAGAATGGAGACAAGACAGGCTTTCTGATCAAGTCTCATTTATTAGCAGAAAAGGCAGGGAATATATAGCATTTGAAGGGGCGTGGTAGGGAGTGGCTTCTTCTGGTTGGTTGCCCATTATGATAATGAGGTAGCTTACAAAGTCCAACACACACCGAGTTGTGCACATGCGCAGTTGTCGTGGGAACACATAGGGGGAAACTGTGGCGGGAAACTGACCAAGAAGTAAACAACAAAATGGAGTCCTATTGTTCTTGTGCCACTTGGCTCCCAACATCTCCTCCCTTCTTTTATATAAAAGATTCGCTTTTTAGCGATGGGCATTAACCAATTGGGCGCGTAGTGACCTGGCTCCTCCAAGACTCCTCATTGATGGGAGTTAACGTTGGCCCTTAGTATCTTTTGCGGAGGGGAGGAAGGGCGCTGTTATTTTGGTACTAACCTCCATGCAAGCCAGGTTTTTCTCTCAGGGAATTCAGAAGCGGTTCATGGACCTTCCCCTGCGGTGCTCAGCCTCGCACCCACATTGGTGCCCATGTCGTACTCATTTTAAGGTGAGCCGATATGCATAGGTCTGAATCCTATGCAGTTCTTAAAGGAGGGGAGCTATTTGGCACGAAAACTCCTTGTCTGCAGAGGGCAGTACTGATTTGTTCTTTTATAAGATGGTGATTTCCCGGAAGGCTCAAGGGCCAAGGGAGAGTAGGAGCACAAGGCCTAATTTGCTAGACAAAAAGATTAAAATTATACATCTCTACAACTTATCTTAAAAGGAGAAACAATAAATTGATCTATAAAGGGCACATGAAGGCAAGGCAAATGAGGCAATTAAAGTGATTAATGCAGTAATTTTAAGAATAAGAGCTGCAGTAAATCTCTTTGGTCTGGATAAGGATTGTTCAATCAATTGCAAAGCATGTAATCTAGAATTATCATACCAAGAAATATTTAGCTTCACAGGGGTTAAAACATAAGAAGGTTGATGGGAAATAATAAATGTATCAGGTCTAAAAGAGGCATCAAGGCAATTGGTAAGCGTATATCCAGAGCATTCAATATGATAAGTATTATTAACAACATTCATTTCTAAATTTCTTTTATCTTGGATGAGTAAAGCAAAAGGAGATTCAACACAAGCAGTAACAACATCCAAATGGTCAGGATAATCAGGTTGTTTGAGAAAAATTAATCCAATGGCAGCAATTAATTTATACAAATCAAGATAAACTTGTGTAGCATTTACTGCAGTTTTTGCTAATAAGGAAGGAGTTATCTATCCTGAAGAAAACCATCTATTAATTTTTTCTGGTTTAGGTATCAGAGAATTGTTCCAAGAGAATCTATTAGTATTATTAATTAAATATTGTCTATAATCGGGAGAAGAAATGGAATAATCATTAAACATTTACAGTAAAATTTTTTGGAGAAAAAACAAAACCATGGTTTTTAAACATACATTCATTCCAAATAGAATATCCTTTATATCTATCAATAGTGGTCCATATAGAATTTAAGTCATACAGAAGATCTTCACAATTAGAAACAAATGTAGAGTGCATTTCTCAAGTAATAGTATCTTGATAGTTATAAGATCCTAAAAAGCTCATATTAAGCACCCATAAGTCTTGCAAAGTAGAAATTTTTTTTTTTTGACTTAGGAGAATCAGTTAGAAAACTTCTATAGTTAATAGGAAGGCATCCAGGAGGAGTAAAAGTAGTATTAGAACTAAAACAGATAGGAGAGTCCCCAGACTTTCCGGTAAAGGTGAAATTATTATTCTTATGGAAGGGAATGAAGGATTTGGACTCACCTCCTAAGAGAGCAGAATTGTTAGTAAAAACACGGACACACCCCAAGGGGTAGGGTGTAGTAAGAGGCTCAGGGATGTAAGCCCAATAGCGAGGAGTAGAGGAGGAAACATGGGTCACCTGGCAGGCGAAGATTGCTAGCATGGCAATAAAAAGATTTTCAGGAGTAAGTGGGGACCCTTGGCCCCGCACAATGTCACGTGCTCAGTTGGAGAACTGTTTCAGTTGTCCCAAGTTGGTGGAGTCACAGCTTGGGTGGTGACAGTTGATGCTCGGCCTTGAAGTCGCAGTCGTTGAAGCAGAGGAATTAATTCATCTCCGTCAAGAGGCGGTGGTACCTGCATGATTAACTGGTTGATAGTTTCGTTAGTAATTTTTAAAATTTGGGTTTTAAATTAATTAGGCAGGGAGGAGCGAAGAGTAGGAGGAGGCAGAAAATGATAAGAGGCATGAGGAGAGGAAGTAGGATGTCTCTCAGAATTGATCTAAGCCTATGGTCTCTGTGTTATTCCTCCTTCTACAGAGACTCTAGCTGCTGCTAGGGAAAGGGGACGATGACCGCTCTGGCTGCTTCATGCTGAGAGGGGGCGCAGTAAGGGGTGCAGCTAGGTCTCCATCAATGGTTGGACAGGAGGGCGTTGGAAGATGGGAGTTTGCATCCTGGGTTCTACTGCAATCACTATTTGCAGTTTCATGGCTTTTAGGTGAGACAGAACAAATCATGTCACTAGATTAAGCAGCAACATCTGGAGTTGGATTCTCCATTCTGGAAGGACAAACTTGACAAGATTAAAGAATGCATGGCTGAATATGAGGACTAGAAATAGCAAAACTCTAATTGAGAATCATAGCCAGGTATCTTGGGGAAACTAGAATTCTGGATCTAGTCTATGTCTCAATGACTAATATTAGGACTCAGTATAAATAAGGCTGCATTATTGAAACAATACTTTTCTCTAAAATCACCCTCATTTCTATTAGAAGTAACCATATTAAGAAAATAGTTAAAAGTCACTGAGAGTTTTTAAATTCTGGAGGGATCAGGTAGAGAGAAAGATAAATGTTTCAATTCTGCTTACAAAGGTTTTGTCATTTACTAAACTGTTGTCAGCTTAAGAGAAAAAGCTTAAAACACTATCAGTAACATTTGAAACAAAAGCCACAAAATCATCTTCTTTAGTTTACTTAATCATATATAATACCTGTTCTGCTGAAATCTAGTTCTTTACTAGTTTAGGAGTAATAAAACAGTGACTATAAATGATAAAAGACTTGTAAATGAGAGTGGTTAAAGATCTGATGAGAGCTTACTATAAGACAGTTGACATAAGGAAATTTGTATATTTTTGTAATATGAAATATTTAGTAAAAAGTTTGGCATCATTCTTTTAGACAGTGCTTGCCAGGCAATTATATATCAGATAAATAAGCCAAATTAGCCAAATACTTTCTCTAATGAAGAGAAAATTTCTCTGATATTTTTCAGGGGCCCTCTGAAAAATATCAGAGTTACTTACAAGTAAAGTACCTTTTTGAATTTGATTTTGGAAAGTTGTCAAAAGAAAGCTTTTAAGGCACTTGCCTAAACAGAATTATAGGTTATTAATACTTATTATTTAACTAGAATGACAGTAAAAAGGTTTAAAGGCAAATACAGGTTACTCAGTTGTTAACAACATTTAGGTTACAGTCCTTTTAATATGAAGAGTTCATTTTCTTAAACACTCAGAAAACAATTAGAAAACTTCTTGCAACCTTACAATATTAAAGGCAGACTAATAAACTTCTGTTCCTTTAACAAAAACTTCTAGTTTTGCTGTGTACTTGATATTGAGACTCATTTGCTTTTAATTTCACATAGCACGGCTATATTAACCCTTCTATAGTTTCTATAATTTTCTTTCTACATTCAGTGTTCCCCTTCTTCAGATAAACAGCTGCACTTCAGAAGTTACTTTCTTTTACTTTTAACAAAATGAATTTCTATTCTTTATACTTTCTCTTATAAAACACACATCTTTTTTAGCAAGGAAAGATGTCTTCTTTATTACATTAAGCAGTTTTAATTAGAACTTAAAACATTAGGTACTTTAACTTTCAATGAACACTGAAAAATAGGCTATTGTAAACTGTAACACTAGCATTCTTCAGATTGATACATTTGTGAACACTTTTTATCATTACTGGAAATGTGCCTTACAGCACAATGTTTTACTGAGCACAAAACATCTTCATATAACTTAGCAAAACTTCTAAGAATTTCGGTTACTACAAAAATTTTCAGGCTGTTTGCAGATATACATAGTTATACGTTAATATACTATTATTATTATTAAGATATTCATTTGTTATACTTGTTTACACACTCTTTAGCAATTATGCTAGATTACTCACAAAAACTACTAAACATCAGACAAAGGCAAGCATTTCTTTAAGCATCTTCTTGAAAGATTTAACAGATAACATCAACAAATGACTTAGGCAAACAGGCAGCTGATAACCATAGGACACGTCTGTTTCAGATAAACTTAAATTAGTATTAATGCTTAATATCTTTTATTAGAATTTCTTGGAAGTTTTAGAATGCCCAATTTTCACAAGCGCTTGTTTTTAAATTAATTTGTATTAATACCATCCGGAGGTAGAAAAACATTTTTCATTTACACACTTAGACAAACAAACATACAGACTGAGACATAGATTACAGGTAGCAACACATTTCATAAAAGAATATATATTCAGAAAGAGTAACTAATACAAAGATTTGAGTTACTAATATTCAAGTGCCCTCTTTCCTTTTAGCTTACTTGATTAAAGGTATCTCAATTTGCAAGAATACATTTTAAGGGTGAGTAGTTCACATAACTGGGTTAAGGCCCATAGGGGGACTTGAACCTTGGATCCTCAGATTAAAAGTCTGATGCTCTACTGACTGAGCTATTCAGGGTCTGACTAAAAGGAGCTGATAAAGGCTCTGTACTGAGAGGGGCTGTGTGTGTGTGTGTAAAACAGTTTCTCTTTCACTGTGGCTGCTATTTCCGGATTAACATGCCTAAATGAAATTATTTCATTAGTCAAATTCCAGTAAGAAAATGCAGTTACCGGGACCTTTTCTGGTCCAAAAGCATTGTAATCATCTTTTAAGGCATCACCTACTCTTTTCTACTTTCTTTCATCTATCGTTCCCTCTTGCGGGAACCAAGGATAGAGCTTTTCTAAAGACTGAAAAAAAACTCAAGTAATTGCTTTCTTTTAACCCTTACTCTTCGTGCCTTGAGTGAGTCTTTGAGCCCTCTGATAAAGAGCTCATGTTTACTCAATGTCTGTCCCATGATTGCGCCGTTCACTTACCTCTCAGTGTGTCTCACAGAGCGGGTGACTCTGTGGCCACCAAAATGCAGGTCTTCACTCACGAGAATCCTTCGCAGGCATGTCTCACAGAGCGGGTGGCTCTGTGGCCGCCAAAATACAAGCGTGTCTCACAGAGAAAATCTGTGGTCGCCAAAACTCTCCCGCGGTGACCTCATACTCATCGGCTGGCCAGCCCTTCCAGAACGGCGTTCGTCACAGTCTCCCCCGTGCCTCGAGCCCCACGTTGGGCGCCACTCTGCCCCGGCCCGCGGGGTCTACAACGGGAACCTAAGGAGGGGGTGCGCGAATGAGAGACAGAAGACAGAGAGAATGGAGACAAGACAGGCTTTCTGATCAAGTCTCATTTATTAGCAGAAAAGGCAGGGAATATATAGCATTTGAAGGGGCGTGGTAGGGAGTGGCTTCTTCTGGTTGGTTGCCCATTATGATAATGAGGTAGCTTACAAAGTCCAATCACACACCGAGTTGTGCACATGCGCAGTTGTCGTGGGAACACATAGGGGGAAACTGTGGCGGGAAACTGACCAAGAAGTAAACAACAAAATGGAGTCCTATTGTTCTTGTGCCACATGGCTCCCAACATTAGGTGTTTTATTCTTTGCCTTTAGTTGGTATTTGGATGGTCTGCTTTCTTTGCTATGATTTTATTTTCTCTGGTGACATCTTTTTAGCCTTAGGGGTATTTCCCTCTAGAGCAGTCCGTTTACTATATCCTGTAGTGGTGGTTTATGAGAGCCAAACTCTCTCAACTTTCTTTTGTCTTGAAATTGTTTAATCCCTCCATCATATTTAAATGATAATCATGCTGGATACAATATTCTTGGTTCGAGGCCCTTCTGTTTCATTACGTTAAATATGTCATGCCATTCTCTTCTGGCCTATAAGGTTTCTGTTGAGAAGTCTGATGACAGTCTGATGGGTTTTCCTTTGTAGGTGATCTTTTTTCTCTCTCTAGCTGCCTTTAATACTCTGTCCCTATCTTTGATCTTTGCCATCTTGATTATTATGTGTCTTGGTGTTGTCTTCCTTGGGTCCCTTGTGTTGGGAGATCTGTGGGCTTCCGTGGACTGTGAGACTATTTCCTTTCCCAGCGTGGGGAAGTTTTCAGCAATTATTTCTTCAAAGACACTTTCTATCCCTTTTTCTCTCTCTTCTTCCTCTGGTACTCCTATTAGGCAAATATTGTTCCGTTTGGATTGGTCACATAGTTCTCTTAATATTGTTTCATTCTTAGAGATCCTTTTATCTCTCTCTGCCTCAGCTTCTTTGTATTCCTGGTCCCTGTCTTGCAATTCCTTGATCGTGTCTTGAACCTGATTCAATCTGCTGTTGAGCCCGTCAATGGCTTGTCTCATTTCTGCATTGTCTTTCCTCACTTCACTCACTTCCTCCCTCAGCTCTTGCACATTTTTCTGTAGATCCGTCAGCATGACTATGACCTTTATTCTGAATTCTTTTTCTGGAAGACTATGCATGTCGATTCCTTCAGATTCTTTCTCTGGGGTGGTGTTTGTCTGAAGCTTTGTCTGTATCATATTCTTCTGTCTTCTCATGACTATAGAATTAGTTGTTGGTAGTTGTCACGTATGTCTGCTGGGCTCTTTATGACTTTAAAAAGAAAAGAGAAGAGAGGAAAGAAAAGAAAAAAAGAAAACAAAGAGAAGAAAAAAAGTACTTCTACTAATAAAAAAAGTAAAAAGAGAGAGAGAAAAAGGAAAAGAAAAGAAAGAAAAAGATAAAGCAGCAACACTTATAGGAAAAAAACAACAACAAAACAAAACAAAACAAAACAAAACATAAAAACACCCACCGGGGGTGGTTTCTGTGTGAATGCTGTTGGTGGTGCTATTGCTCCACTATTCCAGAACCGTGGCCACGTCGCTCCACATGGCCCTTTAAAGCTGTGGCCTGGGTGATAGTGAATGGGAGGCTGTTGAAAGAGAGGGAAAGAAAAAAAAAGGAAAAGAAAGGGGAGAAAAAACAATAACGAAAAAGAAAAAAAAAAGCCCCTGGGTGTGGGTTCTGTGTGAATGCTGCAGGTGGCGCTGTTGCTCCACTATTCCAGAGCCATGGCCGGGCTGCTCCGCAAGGCTCTTTATAGCTCTGGCTGGGTTGGGAACGAATGGGAAGCTGTTGATCTCTGTGGGGGTCTTAATAGCAGCCCCCCTTTCCCAGTTGCCAACTGAGAGGTCCAAAGCTCCCCAGGACTCCCAGAGTGCTGGGCTCAGCTTGCAGGACTATCCGGCCCCTCTACTGAGTGCCTGTCTCTTTAAGACCACTGAGAAAGAGCGTGCACTTTTCTTCCCTTTTTTTTTTTCCCTTCTCTTTCCTTCTTGGAGCTTGCTGCGGGCAACTTGCACGTTCAGGGCTGGGACCCTGTGCCCTCTGTCTCTCCAATCTCCGCTACACCGCCGGCTGTGTGTCGGCGCTCCCGGCGCAGACTTCCACTCCCTCCCGGCTCTGAATCCTCTCCTCCCGCTGGAGTGCTGGGGGAGGGGAGCACTCGGTCCCTCCGGGGTCGCGGCTCCGTACCTTACCTGCCTTGCCGGGACTCCCGCCAGAGTGCCGGGGTGGAGGAATGCTCTGGTCTCGCTGGGTCGCGGCTCTGTCCCGCCTCGCTGGTTGCTGAGTCCTCTCTCTGGAGTGTCTGACCACCGGAGCTCTGGGGGGGAGGAGCGCTTGGTCCGCCAGAGTCGTGGCTCTGTACCTTACCCGCCTTGCCGGGACTCCCGCCGGAGTGCTGGAGTGGAGAAGTGCTCTGGTCTCGCTGGGTGCCGAGTCCTCTCTCCGGAGTGGCTGATCGCCGGAGCTCCGTACGCTGTGCACTTTCCTGTGTATTCTGGTCTTTCTTTTAGGGATAGTTGTATTTGCTGTATTTTCGTGAATAAATATAATGTTGGGAGGAATTTTTCTGCCAGTCCGCTTACGTCGCCATCTTCCCGGAAGTCCTGATTTCTGTATATGCTTTATTTTCATAGTTCACTCTCTTTGTATTCTCTATAGTTCCCTGCACAGTATTTTGCACATAATAAGTGCTCAATCAATACTTGTTGCATGAATGCAATACAAGCAATGCCCTCATTATTTGGGAAAATAAAACTAGAACGCTAACACATGAAAGAGGCATTAACTTGTATGTTGTCCCAAAGGCTGGATCAAGAAGTACAAAATTTTGATATAGAAGCACTTTCTTCCGGTTGCAATTTTCCAAAAATAGATTTGCTAAGCTGTGAGGTGAGGTTTCCTATCTTACATGGTTTCTATGAACTTAAATGGGGTGATTATTGACAATGCATAGGGTATTTCTTCAGCTCTTAGTAGCAAAAGCATTGACTCTGAGGCCAAGACCCTATGAGTGCAAAGTCTGACTGAGGCCCCTACCACCTGGTGGTTTTTGGCAAACCGCTCAATCTCATGCCATGATTTCTGTATCTGCAAACCAGGGATAATTTCTTTGATTCTGAGATACAATTATTTTAACATTTCTGGAATTAGGTTGCTTAATACAATTACTGTCAGCCACATGGCAGTTGTGACATAATTGTCAGTTTGTATTGTTCATACTTGAAATGATATCTGTGCAATCATAGTATACCTCATGTGTTGAGTTTGACTTTATTTTAAAATATCTTTCAGAAGAGTACAATATAAATCAGTACTGAAAGTAAGCATTTTGTATATGCAAAAAGGCAAGGAAACAGAGCAATGGGGTGTAAACTTCAGATTAGTGAACAAGTATTTATTGTTGATTGGAATTTTTTTCTCTTTCTTAATGGTAAATAAAATAATGATAAGCCTTAAACTTGGTAGCATCTTAGATTCATGAATTGGTTATTTTATTAGTTATCTCATGAAATTATTTTAAAAACTGTAAGGAATAAGTAAGTTAATATATGTAAACTACTTAGAACAGAGCCTGCCACAAAGTTAGCACCATATAATTATTATTTTATGTTTATATATCTAGTCACCATTAATTTCAACAGTTGCACCCTCTAATCTAGCTTCTAATAGGGTGTATAAGCAGTAAGGTCATGGGTGATACAAAAGGAAAACTCGGGGTTTCTTCAAGATGAAAGTATATCTTGGAAATTAGGAATTTATGCCATTCAAGTGGAGGCAAGCCTCTGACAATACAGTAAATTCTTGTAGAACCAGACTCTTTAACCTCTTCTCAACGAAACTGCATGCAAAGGAAAAGACTGGAAATAAAAACATCAGGTGTGGTGGCAACACCAGCCTTCTCTCTCTCTTATTCTCAATAGTTTCTGTGCTGACCATTTCCATTCTGCCATATCACTGTCTGGCAGGTATTCCACCATTCTGAAGATGAATCACTTGCAAAAGACTCACTTCATTTTAAACACTGACTGATTCTGCAGCAGCAGGAAGAGAGCCAGTGCTTCTCCAAACTTCCTTGCCTGCCATAGCTTCAAATAAAATAACTTTCCAGGAAGTAGATTAGTTGGAAGATGTTTTTCACTGTAGGGTAGCTCTGATCCCAGGTGGCTCCATCTCAAAACCACTTGTTTAGATATTCAGCCAGGGTGGGCTTTGGGGAATGACAATCATTGAAAGAATGCAAAGTGGAGATTTGCACTTGACAAATGCTACTTTGAATTCTTAAAGCGTCATATTTCCTTGTCAAAAAGCAAGTATTAGAATAGTATAGGAAATCAGGGGCCAGTCAGGTGCACTGCTTCCTCTGACACACACACATATATATTATTTTTCTCCTGGTATATCAGCTCCTGCTTTTGAACAAACATGACTTAGCCAATCATCTCTCTTTTTTTTTTTTGCTATTATTAATATACAATTACATGAGCAACATATTGATTACTAGACTCCCCCTATTATCAAGTCCCCACCACATACCCCATTGTAATCACTGTCCATCAGCATAGTAAGATGCTGTAGAATCACTACTTGTCTTCTCTGTGTTATACTGCCTTCCCCTTATCCCCCCACCCCACTCACACCCCCGCTACATTATGTGTGCTAATTGTAGTAGCCCTTTTCCCCCCTTATCCCTCCCTTCCCACCCATCATCCCCAATCCCTTTCCCTTTGGTATCTGTTAGTCCATTCTTGGGTTCTGTGAGTCTGCTGCTGTTTTGTTCCTTCAGTTTTTTCTTTGTTCTTATACTTCACAGATGAGTGAAGTCATTTGATACTTGTCTTTCTCCACCTGGCTTAATTCACTGAGCATAATATCCTCCAGCTCCATCCATGTTGTTGCAAATGGAAGGATTTGTTTTCTTCTTATGGCTGAATAATATTCCACTGTGTATATATACTACATCTTCTTTATCCATTCATCTACTGATGGACACTTAGGTTGCTTCCATTTCTTGGCTATTATAAATAGTGCTGCAATAAACATAGGGGTGCATATGTCTTTTTCAAACTGGGCTGCTGCATTCTTAGGATAAATTCCTAGGAGTGGAATTCCTGGGTCAAATGGTATTTCTATTTTGAGTTTTTTGAGAAGTCTCCATACTGCTTTCCACAACGGTTGTACTCATTTACATTCCCACCAGCAGTATAGGAGGGTTCCCTTTTCTCCACATCCTCGCCAACATTTGTTGTTGTTTGTGTTTTGGATGGCGGCCATCCTAACTGGTGTGAGGTGATATCTCATTGTGGTTTTAATTTGCATTTCTCTGATGATTAGCGACGTGGAGCATCTTTTCATGTGCCATCTGAATTTCTTCTTTGGAGAAGTGTCTGTTCA
Source organism: Phataginus tricuspis (assembly GCA_029783875.1). Taxonomy (NCBI): domain Eukaryota; kingdom Metazoa; phylum Chordata; class Mammalia; order Pholidota; family Manidae; genus Phataginus; species Phataginus tricuspis. Next base: position 3,346,592 of record JAQQAC010003801.1, read on the forward strand.
GCTCCTCTGCCCATTTTTTAATTGGATTATTTGCTTATTGTTTGTTTATGTGCATGAGCTCTTTATATAATTTGGATGTCAACCCCTTATCGGATTTGTCATTTATGAATATATTCTCCCATACTGTAGGATGTCTTTTTGTTCTACTGACGGTATCCTTTGTTGTACAGAAGATTTTTAGTTTGATATAGTCCCACTTGTTCATTTTTGCTTTTGTTTCCCTTGCCCGGGGAGATATGTTCATGAAGAAGTCGCTCATGTTTATGTCCAGGAGATTTTTGCCTATATTTTTTTCTAAGAGTTTTATGGTTTCATGACTTACATTCAGGTCTTTGATCCATTTTGAGTTTACTTTTGTGTATGGGGTTTGACAGTAGTCCAGTTTCATTCTCCTACATGTAGTTGTCGAGTTTTGCCAATACCAGCTGTTGAAAAGGCTTTCATTTCCCCATTGTATATCCATGGCTCTTTTATCATATATTAATTGACCATATATGCTTGGGTTTATATCTGGTCTTTCCATTCTTTTCCACTGGTCTATCGGTCTGTTCTTCTGCCAATACCAAATTGTCTTGATTACTGTGGCTTTGTAGTAGAGCTCGTAGTCAGGAAGTGTAATTCCCCTGCTTTATTCTTCCTTCTCAGGATTGCTTTGGCTATTCGGTGTCTTTTGTGGTTCCATATGAATTTTCGAACTATTTGCTCTAGATCATTGAAGAATGCTGTTGGTATTTTGATAGGGATTGCATTGATTCTGTAGATTGCTTTAGGCAGAATGGCCATTTTGACAATATTAATTCTTCCTAGCCAAGAGCATGGGATGAATTTCCATTTATTAGTGTCCTCTTTAATTTCTCTTAAGAGTGTCTTCCAATCATCTTTTAACATTTCACTAGTTCAATTCTCTTGTAACCTCAGTAGAGTTAAGCAATAGGGACCTAGTGGTGGGTAGAAGGGAAGGGGCTCAGGGGTGAGGGAGACACTCTCCAGTCCCTCTTGCTCCAGGATACCAGTGAACTCCAGAAATGAAGGTACAGGAAGCTCTGAAAATAGGTTGCTACCCTGCCTTTTCCATAGTCATCATTTCTGGCTCTAAAAGTGTAAGATTCAGTCCTCATTACACTAGAGTGACAACCCATGTAGGAAAGATTGATTATCAAAATGGCTGGTTTAAGTGTGTGCTTGAAGGCAGATTCACAAAAACATTCAACAATACTTGAAGAGGGTAGAATTTGCACAACTCACAGAAGTGAGCTCTGAGACTATGGAATACTCCTCCTATAAAGAGGTATGACTCAACCTGTCCTGTCTCTACCTCAAATAATTATGCTCAGGATAAACATAATTTTAAAATCCTGGAGCCTCTTAGAAGGATGATAAAAATCAGATGTTTTAATGTAGCTAATTTGATAACTGTGAGGCAATTGGAGGAAGTGTAAGGATGTCAGTCTGCTCTGAAGTCGTGCATGTTGTACTGAAGGCAGACATCCGGGATGAACATAGAGTGCCTCAGCTGCCATTTAAACAGTACTTATCTTCTGATTATAAAAAAGTATACCTGCTTATTGTAGGGTGATATGGGAATGTGTTAGTTCATGGGAGAAATAAAATCACCTCTATTCCCACGGCCCAGAAAAATCTAATGTTTCCTTTTCATCTTTTAGAAAAAGGAATACGTACAGAATATGTATTATAAAAAATTAGTATCATATTGCATACACATTTTAAACTTTTTTATTTGGAAGTAGTTTCAAACTTACAAAAAGTTGCAAAAATAAAAATAGCACACAAAATACCTGTAAACCTTTTACCTAGATATGGTTTACAGTTAACATTTTATTCCATCTGCTTTATCGTTTGTCCTCTCTCTATATATATACACACACACACATATATGTATAAAAATTATATATAATTCAAGGGTGAGTTGCATGCCTCATGGCTCTTTTATTCCTAAATACTTCGGGGTGTATTTCCTAAGAATAAGGATCTTTCTCTAACATAACCACAGCTTTCTGTTTTATAAACTCATACATTTACATTGTTTTAAGAATTTTCTCTAATCTGCAATCCATATTCCAATGTTATCAGTTGAGCCAAAAACGTACTGTGTAGCATTCCCTCCTTCCAGCGCAGTATGCAGCCTCGGGTCAGGTGTCACACTTGCTGTCAAGTTCTTTAGCCTTGTTTATTCTGGGTCATTTTCATAGCCTTTACCCTTTCTGACACTGATGTTCTGAAGAATGTAGCACCTCCCACACCTGCCCTAACACATACCTTTTTTCTTGTAATTGAATGTTCCTCATTTTGCACTTGTCTGATGTTTCTTTGTGACTGGAGCGAGGTTGTGCATTCTCTGTTGGAACACTGACTGCACAGGTGATGCTGTGTCCTTCTCAGCTATCACGTCTGCAGACAGTGTCCTGCTGTCCTTCATTGATAATGTTAATTTTGATTGCCTAGTCAAGGTTTGTCCAATTTCTCTTCTACATTATTATCGTATTTCTCCCCTCCTTTGCAGCTTGTAAGTCTAAGGGGAGACAGTCTAGGATCATGTAAATATTCTGCTCATCAAAATTTCCCCTTAAATTTAGCATCCATTGGTGATGCTTGCCTGATTTAGTCTTTATTGTGATAGCTGCTAAAAGATAATTTTCCAATGCCAGCATTTCCTTGACATTTGCCAGGTGACCCTCATCATTCTGTTGTAATGTGAGACCTCTCCCTCATTTATTTTTCTGTTTTTTTTAATTGGGAAGGACTCATTAATTCTTCTCAATATAATTTGCCCACATGTCCCAAAACTCAGATAATGTATGAGCACCATTTTCCCCCTCCAGACAGCCTACCTGGATTTTTTCACCCTCCTATCCACTCCAGACTGATGGTCTTCTGGCCTGCTGCACAGCTGCCTTCCTGAGTTTACTTCTCATCATCTCAGGAATTTCATGACCTTCCTTCTGTGTTGGATCCTGTTTCCTGAAGCCTGTGTCTTCCTCTTCCTTGGTTTCATTTTACATTTTGATGGAGACATTATTCTCTAACCTTCTGAGAAAAGGCGGGCAACAAGTTAATTTTTTTGAGGATGTATATGTATAAAAATATCTTTTTCTCTCACTTTACTGATAGTTTGGTATTGAATTCTAGGTTGGAAGTTATATTCCCTTGGATTTTTAAGGCACTGCATTACTGTCTTTTAGCTTCTGTGGAGGCCCCAGGGAGCCCAATGCCAATCTGATTCCTGAGAGTTTTGATGTAAGCTGGCATTTTGTATGTAATGATACTTCTTTGGTTTTCATTCTGGACATTTTCATTTAAGATGGTTCCTCTACTTCTTATGATCTAAAATTTCTCAGTGTAGGTCCTTTTTAATTAATTGCATTGAACCCTGGGGTGGGACATTTCAATGTGAAGACCTATGTCTTTCAGTTCTGAAAAGTTCTTTTGTGTTTTCTTTTCTATTTTTTGGGGGGTGGGGTAAAGGGTCTATACCCAGCTTTATTCTCATGGTAGCAGGTCAAGCTCTAGAATCCTGTCCACCTCAGGGCAAATCTGCATGCAGCAAGCCAGTCTCTGCCTTCGGACCTCTCCGCCATCTCACAGCACCAGAGCACTGGGCAGAGCTCTTTATATAGAGTCAACAAAAACTTATTGCCCACACATGTGCAAGCCTGACCTGCAAGCATTGCATGAGCATAGTGGGCAAGAAGACCAGGGTCAGGTGAGAATCCTGGCCATGGAACTTCCGTTTTCCCTACAAGAGGCTAATGCACTTTTTTTAATTAAGGTATTATTGAAATACACTCTTATGAAGGTTTCACATGAAAAACAATGTGGTTACTACATTCACCCGTATTATCATGTCCCCCCTCCATACCCCAATGCAGTCAATGTCCATAAGTATAGTAAGATGCCACAGAGTCACTGTTTGGCTTCTCTGTGCTACACTGTCTTCCCCATGATCCCCCCCAACCATGTGTACCAATCATAATACCCCTCAATCCCCTTCTCCTTTCCTCCCCACCCCTCTGTGTTTTCTTTTTATTAATTTATTCCTAGTGTTTTATTGTTTTCTCTTTCAGGAACACCTGTTTGTTGTATGTTGGACTTCCTTGATTGATGCTTTTTCTTATTATTTCTCTTTCATTATGTATCTTTTTGGTTGGTTTTCTGGGAGATTTCCTTGACTTTTATCTTTCAAAATTTTTAGTGAAAATAATGTGTTAGCTCTCATATTTTTTCATTTCTAAGAGCTTTCTTTATTTAATACATTTTTCTTTTTTCTTGGAGCACACGGCTCTATTCATGAAGTGAGTGCAGTATCTTATCTGAGGATATTTTTTTTTTTAAAAATGTTTTTGTTTGCCTTGTCTCTTTTCATCTGTTTCGATAGCTTTTACCTACAAGATATTCGTTGTGATCCTTTTTGTCATAAATAAGAATAAGGTATTAATCAGTTCATTTGAATCTTTCTGAGGGTATGGAGGCTCTGTGATGTGCTTTGTTTAGGTAAGCTTTAAAATTTTTTATTTTAATAAAATAATTTTAATTATGGTAAAATACACATAATTTAAAATTTACCATCTTAACCATTTAAAAATGTGTAGATCATTCATGTTGTTGTGCAACCAATCTCCAGAACTCTTCCTCTTGCAAAATTGAAATTTAGTATCAATTAAACAACAGCTCTTCCTGTCTCCCCTCACTCAGCCTGGGGAAACCACTCCTCTACTTCCATCTTTGTGAATTCGACTTCTTTAGGTATCCCCATAAGGAGAATCATACAATATTTATTCTTTTGTGATGGACTTAATTCACTTAGTGTAATTCCTCAGGATCCATCCATATTGTAGCATACGAAAGAACTTACTTCCTTCTTAAGGTTGAGTCATATTCTATTATATGTATTTACCACATTTTGTTTATCCATTTGTTGGTCAGTGGACACTGGGATGGTTTTCTCCTTTTGGCTACTGAGAGCAATGCTGCTAGGAACATGGGTGTACAAATATCTCTTCAAGACCCTGCTTTCAGTTCTTTTGGGTATATACCCAGAAGTGGAATCGCTGGGTTAGATAGTAATTCTATTTTTTTTTTTTAAGAGCAATCATAGTGTTGCCTACAGCATCTGCACCATTTTATATTCCCACCAACAGGGCACAAGGTTTCCAGTTTTTCTGCATTCTCACCAACACTTGGTATTCTCTATTTTTGAAATAGTAGCCATCCTAATGGGTACGGGCAAGCTGTTTAAGTGTATAGTTTTGGACCCTGCTTTTTCTTTCTTTTTTTTAATTGAAGTGTGATTGATATACAATCTTATGTTGGTTTCAAGTATACAGCATGGTAGTTCAACAGTTACCATACAATTAAACCCTCACCCCCACCAGCACAGTTACGATCAACGTAGGAAGGACACAGCTTTTTCCACAGAAAATGATCTTGAATATTTTTCCGTGTCAACAGACATTTTTCTAAATATGATTTTAATGGAATTATTATTAAACAGAATCCCTAATGTGGTATTTTGTTTACAGTAATATTAGAGGGTATAAGAAATGTCATGCAGAATGTTCTCTTTTTTTATATAACTTATTTTGGTATCATTAATCTAAAATTACATGTGCAATATTATGATTATAAAATTACCCCCTTCATCAGGTCCCCCACAACCCCATTACAGTCACTGTCCATCAGCGTAGTGAGATGCTATAGAATCACTACTTGTCTTCTCTGAGTTGTACAACCCTCCCTATGCCCCCCCAAACATTACATCTGCTAATCGTAATGCCCCTTTTTCCCCCTTATCCCTCCCTTCCCACCCATCTTCTCCAGTCCCTTTCCCTTTGGTAACTATTAGTCCATTCTTGGGTTCTGTGAGTCTGCTGCTGTTTTGTTCCTTCAGTTTTTTTCTTTGTTCTTATACTCCACATATGAGTGAAATCATTTGATACTTGTCTTTTTCAGCTTGGCTTATTTCACTGAGCATAATACCCTCTAGCTCCAAGCATGTTGTTGCAAATGGTAGGATTTGTTTTCTTCTTATGGCTGAATAATATTCCATTGTGTATATGTACCACATCTTCTTTATCCATTCATCTACTGATGGACACTTAGGTTGCTTCCATTTCTTGGCTATTGTAAATAGTGCTGCGATAAACAGAGGGCTGCATCTGTCTTTTTGAAACTGGGCTGCTGCATTCTTAGGGTAAATTCCTAAGAGTGGAATTCCTGGGTCAAATGGTATTTCTATTTTGAATTTGTTTAGGAACATCCATACTGCTTTCCACAATGGTTGAACTAATTTGCATTCCCACCAGCAGTGTAGGAGGGTTCCCTTTTCTCCACATCCTCACCAACATTTGTTGTTTGTGTTTTGGATGTTGGCCATCCTCACTGGTGTGAGGTGATATCTCATTGTGGTTTTAATTTGCATATCTCTGATGATTAGTGATGTAGAGCATCTTTTCATGTGCCTGTTGGCCATCTGAATTTCTTCTTTGGAGAAGTGTCTTTTCATGTCCTCTGCCCATTTCTTAACTGGGTTATTTGCTTTTTGTTTGTTGAGGCATGTGAGCTCTTTATATATTTTGGATGTCAACCCCTTATCGGATTTGTCATTTATGAATATATTCTCCCATACTGTAGGATGTCTTTTTGTTCTACTGATGGTGCCCTTTGCTGTACAGAAGCTTTTCAGCTTGCTATAGTCCCACTTGTTCATTTTAGCTTTTGTTTCTCTTGCCCGGGGAGATATGTTCATGAAGAAGTTGCTCATGTTTATGTTCAAGAGATTTTTGCCTATGTTTTTTTCTAAGAGTTTTATGGTTTCATGACTTACATTCAGGTCTTTGATCCACCTTGAGTTTACCTTTGTGTATGGGGTTAGACAGTAGTCCAGTTTCATTCTCTTATATGTAGCTGTCCAGTTTTTCCAACACAAGCTGCTGAAGAGGCTGTCATTTTCACATTGTATATCCGAGGTCCTTTATCAAATATTAATTGACTGGATATGTTTGGGTTAATGTTTGGATTTTCTATTCTGTTCCACTGGTCTGTGGGTCTGTTTTTGTGCTAGTACCAAATTGTCTTGATTACTGTAGCTTTGTAGTAGAGCTTGAAGTCAGGGAGCGTAATTCCCCCTGTTTGATTCCTCCTTCTCAGGATTGCTTTGGCTCTTCAGGGTCTTTTGTGGTTCCATATGAATTTTAGAATTATTTGTTCGAGTTCATTGAAAAAGCTGTTGGTAGTTTGATAGGGATTACATTGAATCTGTAGATTGCTTTAAGTAGTATAGCCATTTTGACAACATTTATTCTTCCTAGCCAAGAGCATGGCATGCATTTCCATTTGTTAGTGTTCTCTTTAATTTCTCTTAGGAGTGTCTTGTAGTTTTCAGAGTACAGGTCTTTCACTTCCTTCCTTAGGTTTATTCCTAGGTATTTTATTCTTTGTGATGCAATTGTGAATGGAATTGTTTTTCTGATTTCTCTTTCTGTTAGCTCATCGTTAGTGTATAGGAAAGCAACTGATTTCTGTGTGTTAATTCTGTATCCTGCAACTTTGCTGAATTCAGATATTAGTTCTAGTAGTTTTGGAGTGGAGTCTTTAGGGTTTTTATGTACAGTATCATGTCATCTGCAAATAGTGACAATTTGACTTCTTCTTTCACAAGCTGGATGCCTTGTATGTCTTTGTTTTGTCTGATTGCCGTGGCTAGGACCTCCAGTACTATGTTGAATAACAGTGGAGAGAGTGGGCATCCCTGTCTTGTTCCCGATCTTAGATGAAAAGCTTTCAGCTTCTCGCTGTTAAGTATGATGTTAGCTGTGGGTTTGTCATATATGGCCTTTATCATGTTGAGGTACTTGCCATCTATACCCATTTTATTGAGAATTTTAATCATGAATGAATGCTGAATTTTGTCAAATGGTTTTTCAGCATCTATGGAGATGATCATGTGGTTTTTGTTCTACTTTTTGTTGATGTGGTGGATGATGTTGATGGATTTTCGAATGTTGTACCATCCTTGCATCCCTGGGATGAATCCCACTTGATCATGATGGAAGACCCTTTTGATGTATTTTTGAATTTGGTTTGCTAATATTTTGTTGAGTATCTTTGTATCTATGTTCATCAGGGATATTGGTCTGTAATTTTCTTTTTTGGTGAGTTCTTTGCCAGGTTTTGGTATTAAAGTGATGCTGTCTTCATAGAATGAGTTTGGAAGTATTCCCTCCTCTTCTATATTTTTGGAAAACTTTAAGGAGAATGGGTGTTATTTCTTCTCTATATTCCTGGTAGAATTCAGAGGTGAATCCATCTGGTCCAGGGATTTTGTTCTTGGGTAGTTTTTTGATTACCGATTCAATTTTGTTGCTGGTGATTGGTCTGTTTAGTTTTTCTGTTTCTTGCTTGGTCAGTCTTGGAAGGTTGTATTTTTCTAAGAAGTTGTCCATTTCTTCTATGTTTTCCAGCTTCTTAGCATATAGATTCTCATAATATTCTCTTATGATTCTTTGTATTTCTGTGGGATCCATCATTATTTTTCCTTTCTCATTTCTGATTCTGTTTATGTGTGTAGATTCCCTTTTTCTCTTAATGAGTCTGGCTAGGGGGTTATCTATTTTGTTTATTTTTTCAAAGAACCAGCTCTTGGTTTCATTGATTTTTTGTATTGTTTTATTCTTCTCAATTTTATTTATTTCTTCTCTGATCTTTATTATGTCCCTCCTTCTGGTGACTTTGGGCCACATTTGTTCTTCTTTCTCCAATTTCAGCACTTGTGTCTTTAGACTATTCATTTGGGAATGTTCTTCCTTCTTTAAATAGGCCTGGGTTGCAATATACTTTCCTCTTAGAACTGCCTTTGCTGCGTCCCACAGAAGTTGTGGCTTTGTGTTGTTGTTTTCATTAGTCTTCATATATTCTTTGATTTCTGTTTTGATTTGGCCAATTAATGCATTGATTAATTAGAAGAATGTTGTTAAGTCTCCATGTATTTGTGAGCCTTTTTGATTTCTTTCTCAAATTTATTTCTAGTTTTATACCTTTGTGGTCTAAGAAGGTGGTTGGTAGAATTTCAATTTTTTTGAATTTACTGAGGTTCTTTTTGCGGCCTAGTATGTGGTCTATTCTGGAAAATGTTCCATGTGCACTTGAGAAGAATGTGTATCCTGCTGCTTTTGGGTGTAGAGTTCTGTACATGTCTGTTAGGTCCATCTGTTCTAGTGTGTTGTTCAGTGCCTCTGTGTTTTTACTTATTTTCTGTCTGGTTGATCTGTCCTTTGGAGTGAGTGATGTGTTGAAGGCTCCTAAAATGAATGCATTGCTTTCTATTTTGTCCTTTATTTCTGTTAGTATTTGTTTCACACATGCTCGCACTCCTGTGTTGGGTGCAAATATATTTATAAAAGTTATATCTTCCTGTTGGACTGACCCCTTTATCATTATGTAATGTCCTTCTTTATCTCTTGCTACTTTCTTCGTTTTGAAGTCTATTTTGTCTGATACAAGTATTGCAACACCTGCTTTTTTCTCTTTGTTGTGTGCATGAAATATCTTTTTCCATCCCTTCACTTTTAGTCTGTGTATATCTTTGGATTTGAGGTGAGTCTCTTGTAAGCAGCATATAGATGGGTCTTGCTTTTTTATCCACTCTGTTACTCTGTGTCTTTTGATTGGTGCATTCAGTCCATTTACATTTAGGGTGATTATTGATAGATATGTACTCATTGCCATTGCTGGCTTTAGATTCGTGGTTACCAAGGGTTCAAGGGTTGCTTCTTACTATCTAACAATCTAACTTAACTTTCTTGTTAAGTTATTGTAAACACCGTCTGATGTTTCTTTATTTCTCTCCCTTCTTATTCTTCCTCCTCCATTCTTTATATACTAGGTGTTTTATTCTTTGCCTTTAGTTAATATTTAGATGGTCTGCTTTCTTTGCTATGATTTTATTTTCTCTGGTGGCAATTTTTTAGCGTTAGGAATGCTTCCCTCTAGAGCAGTCCATTTAAGATATCCTGTAAAGGTGGTTTATGAGAGGCAAAGTCTCTCAACTTTCGCTTGTCTGGAAATTGTTTAATCCCTCTGTCATATTTAAATGATAATTGTGCTGGATACAATATCCTTGGTTCGAGGCCCTTCTGTTTCATTATGTTAAATATATCATGCCATTCTCTTCTGGCCTGTAAGATTTCTGTTGAAAAGTCTGATGATAGTCTGATGGGTTTTCCTTTGTAGGTGATCTTTTTTCTTTCTCTAGCTGCCTTTAATACTCTGTCTTTATCTTTGACCTTTGCCATTTTAATTATTATGTGTCTTGGTGTTGTCTTCCTTGGGTCCCTCGTGTTGGGAGTTCTGTGGGCTTCCGTGGACTGCGAGACTATTTCCTTCCCCAACATGGGTACGTTTTCAGCAATTATTTCTTCAAAGACACTTTCTATCCCTTTTTCTCTCTCTTCTTCCTCTGGTACTCGTATAATGCGAATATTGTTCCATTTGGATTGGTCACACAGTTCTCTTAATATTCTTTCATTGCTAGAGATCCTTTTATCTCTCTTTGCCTCAGCTGCTCTGTATTCCTGTTCTCTGATTTCTATTCCATTAGTAGTCTCTTGCATCCTGTCCAGTCTGCTGCTAAGCCCGTTGATCATTTGTCTCATTTCTGCATTGTCTTTCCTCACTTCCCTCACTTCTTCCCTCAGCTCTTGCATATTTCTCTGTAGATCCATCAGCATGGTTATGACTTTTGTTCTGAATTATTTTTCAGGAAGGTTGTGCATTTCTATCCCTTCAGATTCCCTCTCTGGTGTTGTCTGGGTCTGGGTGAGTTTTGTTTGTACCATATTCCTCTATATTTTCATGGCGATAGAAGTGGTCGCTGGTAGTTGCCACGTATATCAGCTGGGGTCTTTAAGACTTTTAAAAAGAAAAAAAGGAAAAAAACAGAAAGAAGGAAAAGAAAGAAAAGAAAACAGAAAGAAAGAAAAAGAAACCCTGCCCCCCGGGAGTAGATTCTGTGAGGATGCTGTAGGTGGGGCTGTTGCGGCACTATTTCACAGCCGCGGCTGTGCTGCTCTGCAGGGCCCTTTGTAGCTCTGGCCGGGGCAGGAACGAGTGGAAGGCTGTTGATCTCTGCGGAAAGTCTGAGTGCAGCTACTCTTTCCCTGTTGCCAGCCACGGGGTCTGAAATTCCCCAGGACTCCCAGCCTGCTGAGTTGAGTGTGTTGGGACGATCCTGGGTCCTTGTCTCTTTAAGATCGCTAAAAGAAAAGTGCACACTTATCTTTTGTCCCAGGAGCCCACTGCAAGGACCCTGGTGCTTTCCCCAGCTCAGATCCTGCGCCCTCTGTCTCTCCAATCTCCAATACACCATGCAATGTGTGTCAGCGCTCCCAGCCATATCACCAGGGCTGGTTATTTCACAGGCCTGTACTTCCACTCCCTCCTGGCTCTGAATCCTCTCCTTCCACTGGCGCGCTGTGGTGGGGGAGTGCTCGGGTCCTGCTGGGTCGTGGCTCTGTATCTTACCCACCTCACAGTGTGCCAACTCCTCTCAGGTGTAGCTGCAGGCTGTGTGCTGTCCTGTATCTTCTGGTCTCTTTTTTAGGAATAGTTGTATTTGTTGTATTTTCATAAATACATAAGGTTTTGGGAGGAGACTTCTGCCGCCCTGCTCACGCTGCTGTCTTCCTGGAAGTTCCAGAATGTTCTTATAAAGAAATCTTTATGTACATTCCTGGTATTTTCCTTAGTTGGTAAGGTCTTGGAGGCAGGATTTCTGGATCAGAGGGTATATATTTGGAATATGTATTTTCAGATTGCTTTCCTGAAAGGTTGCATTATTTTATATTCCTACTAGCAGTGTGAGAGTTATCATCTATATTGAATATTGTATAACAAAATTATTTTAATGTATGATCATAAATAAAAGGTCAGGCAGAATACATGCCAACTGAGCAATAGTTAACCCTGAGAATACGACTGATTTTGAGTACTGTGGTCAAATAAAATGTTAGCTTTATTTTTGTTTGTCTTTTTCAATAAGAATGTCCTCATGTAATATTTGTATGAAATAAATATTGTTATTTCCTATTTTAAAATGAAAATCGATGAATGGTATACTCATTTTAACTTGTATGCTTTTCACTTTGATTAAAGTTAAACCTTTTTCATATTAATTATAGTTCTCCTTTTGTGAAATATCCATTCATTTCATTTGTGTATTTTTGAGTTGTTAGTGATGCCGGGGTTCTTGTTCACGAAGCCGAAGAATGAGCTTAGCAAACAGGCAAGGTAGGAGAGAAAGGTACAGGCTTTTATTTAGAAATAAAGTGATAGGACAGAGCTCCCAGCTCACGCCAGGAGGGGACAAGAGAGTCCCGTGTGCTGCATTGTCTAGGGGTTTTATAGGCAGATGAGGATTTTTCGAGAACATGAAAAAAAGGTTTAGGGGTGCAGACCTGCTAAGTGGTGTCTGAACACCCAGAATTAACTTAACACAGGAAATTTCTCACCCCATCTCTCTCTGGGATACTGGGGTCCTGGTCTAGGGGCATATCAAAAGGTAGCCTGCCCAGCCCCCAAGGTGGGCTGAGGTATTGTCTGTTTGCTAAAGAGTAAGTTAAGAATTCTGCTTCCCAAACTTCCTGGGTGTTAAAATGCAATCTTATCTTTAAGGTGAATCTTCCCTGCCTTTTACTATGTTGTTTACAGCTGGGTCTGCATGCTAAATTAGTTTCCCAGTTTGCAAAACCACCCCATCAGATCTGAAAGAGGAAAGACAGCACATAGGCCTGGCCCTTTAGCATGCTAAAGTGAATCTTACACATGATTACAAATGATTAGCCTAATAAAAACATGTGCTACTCTTCTTTATCTGGGGAACATTAACTGATCTCACTGATGAACGACCCTAGAGCTTAATGTTTAACACAGAGTTTTGGTAGGGGGTTTCCTTGCATGTAGTTACATTGCTCTGACTGCAAATATTCTGCCTTGCTTTTTCCGGAGGCCCTCACCCTATTCTGTCTAAGCCCATGGTCCCTGTCTCATTAGTACATTTCATCTATGAATATAATATTTCCCCCTTTTCTTGTTTACTTCTAAAGTTTTATTTTCTACCCCCAGAAGCTTGAAAGTTTTATGTAGGTAGTTATATTTATCCTTCTTTCTTTTACTTTACAATTTATTTCTCAGCTTATATATTTTAGAAAGCCCTTCTCCATTCTGAGGTCAGATATCATCTGTGTATTTTTTACTTTCTGTTATGTGTATCCGTGTGTGTTTGACATTTCACCCTTGAATTTAATTGTAATTTATTTTGATGTATATTTTCATAAGGAATCTAACCCAAATGGTTAACTAATAAGTTTCAGCACTATTTTAAAAATAAACATTCTTTTCTTGGTTGATTTGAAATGCCACCTTTATGGAATAAATTATTTTAGGTCTGGGTCTAGGCTTTTCATGAAGCTTCCGATAGTGTTACTGGGACGAGTCAGTAAGTAGTGATCCAGGAAACGGCTTGCCGGGGAGTGTTACTGCTCAGATAAAACTGTGATTAACAGGGGTTTATTTAAACAACCAATTTGAAAACGTAAGAGAATGATTTTGTTGACTTGCTTGTCCTTAATCTGGGGTTGTGATGACTAAACTTTTTAAATCTTGTTTTCGAGCACCGCTCAAAGGTTGTGCAATCGCCATCCAGTCGCGAGGCAGTTCCGACGGGCAGTCTGAAGCACTCCCTTCCCTCCGCTCCTAGCCAACTTAGGAAGCCGTCAGGTGATGAGTGGGTGTGCTCGACCGAGGCTGGAGAGGACCGAGGACCAGTACCCAGATGTGTCCCCACTGCCTCGGGCGGCTGTGCCTGTCTGGGGCGGAAGCTGTGAGGGCCTCTCATAACCATTCCTACGACTTAAAAGCATGGTTTTCTTTCCAGGCAAAACCCCCAGTGTGTACGGATAGGTGCTTAGAAGCTCCTCCTCCGCCGGTTGCCGCCTTCCAACCGCGGATTGGGTTTGCGCGCTCGTGCGGGGAAGAAGGCGCGGGAAGAGTGGGCCCCATAAGGCCTCAGGATAAGCCGCCCGCCCGGGCATGCTCTCCGGGCCCGCCAGGGGGCAGCAGAGCCAGGGACTGCGGTGGAAGGGCAGAGGGACCACGCAGGACAGAGGCTCAGAGCCGCGTGGCCTGCATCGCGATTCTGGCTTGCTTTACGACTTTCGCCCGGTTGCTCCGCGGCTCTTCTCCCTTTCCGACTTGATTTACGCCCCCTCGTCCTGTCCGTTGGTCCTCCCTGCGCCTCGCTCTGTGCGGACCCTCTTCCCAGGGTACCTTGCACTTCCTTCCCAGCCTCCTCTGCGCGGCCCTCTCTAAACCCTTCCCGCGACGTTTAGCCGCGCAGAGTTCCCTACGTGCCCCGCGCGCTTCCCGAGGCGCGTATGTGGGGAGGGGCGGCCAGGTGGCGGCCCGTGGGTCCTCGGAATTCGATCGGGCCTCCGGGGTCCCGAGTGCGGAGGCCGGCTCGCAACGGACAGTCGGGGTGGAGGGCCGGGGCTGCCGCGGCTGATGGGGGGAGGAGGGGCGCGGGGCGTCAGCAGCTGGGCGGGGAAAGGAATTACCCATTTCAAAGGAACTTGGCGCTCTGTTTCTGGACCTTTTTTAAAAAGTGAGAGAATTCATGTGCGATTAAATCCATCCATCTAAAGCGAACTGTCGGGCTTTTAGTATGTTCACAGGCTGTGCATCCATCGCCCTTACCTAATTCCGAGGCATTTCTCACGCCAGGGAGAAACGGCCCAGGAGCAAACCCTTCCCATGCCCCCCTGCCCGGCCCGCCTCGCCTGCCTTTTGTTTCTGTGATTTTGCCAATTCCAGTAACTTCACGTAAGCGGACTCACGGTATTAGACCTTTTGTGTCTGATTTACTTCACTGAGCATGTTTTCGAGGCTCATCCACGCTGTAGCCTGTGCCAGAATGCCATTCCTTTTTATGGCTGAATAATAATATTCCGCTATAGGGATACACCACATTCTGTTTCTCCGTGAGTTGATGGGCATTTGGGGGTGTTGGCACTTTTAGCTTCCTGGCTTTCTGAGGCAAATTTTGAATCGAAAATTTCATAAGCCATCATTTAACTGTGGGATTGAGTGAAGTGTTCCATTGGGCCCAAGTTCTCAGTTCCGCACATGGCAGACGGCTGAGTGCCGGGGCACTGAGCGGAGAAATGTCTGCGCAGTGCTCAGCCCTGGTGCTGCCCTGTCGTGCAGGAGTTGGGCGGATGAAAAATACAGCTGAGACGGCAGGGAGTGAGAGTTTCTACCTAAAAAAATAAACCAGAACAGGCGATCCTCATTATTCATGGCATGTGTATTTGGGGATTCACTCGCTTGCTAAAATTCTTTGTAACCTGCAACCAATACCAGCACTTTGGAGCATGAAGAAAATGGCAGTTGCCCTTCCTTCTTGTTTCAGGACTCGGCCCTGAGCGAGTTGCGGGTATATTTAGCGCCACGTTTTCCTCATTTTTATTTTTTTGTTGGTGATTTCACTGTGCGAAATGGCCTCCAAGCATAGTGCTGTCCAGTGTTACAAGTGCAGGAAGCTGTGATGCACCTCAGAAAAGACTAGTTTCTTTTAGATTAGCTTCCTTCAGGTATCAGCCATAGTGCTGTTGGCTGTGAGTTCATTTTTAATGAATCAACAGTTTACATTAAGTGATGTGGCTTATTTAAAGAAACAACACGTAAAAACACATAACACGGTTAAGTATTCACTGGTGGTCAGAAATGTTGGGGCCAGAGGCTGTCAGGAACGTAACCCTGTATTTCTCCTAGGAGCAAATAATTCAGTATTCGTGGTGACTTCATAGACCTATCATGACTAAAGAGAATGGACTGTATAACCAATTTAATGTTTCAATGGCAGAGAGCCTCATGTGGATATTTCTCAGTCTGTTAACTTTTACCATTCTTCCACTTAACGGCATTCATTTTTAATACTGTACTGACAGTTTCAAAGTGGAGAGAAGCTAAAATAAAGCTAAATGCTCTTTATACCATTGCTGGGTGGGAACTATGTTAAGTGCTGGGGATTCAGTAATTAAAATATGGCCTCTGTTCTCGAATGGCTGAATGGGGATTATAGTATGATGTATGTTTTGACGTACGTCTAAAATGCTATGGGAACATAGGATTAATTCTGTTCAGAGCGTAATAAGGTTCATAAGGCTTCAAAGAGGAGATGACATTTTGAGATCTGTTCTTTTTTACCAAAAACATTTTTCCTACTCTCTTGCTAATTTTTCTTGAAGTACCACAAACATAGCAGCATGGACATAAAAGAAAACAAAGAAAAAAACTCCATAGTCCTGCCTCCTGTAATACATTTCCAGGATCCGTCCTTCTCTGTGTGTCCATGGTCTTTGTTGAGCCTTTATCATTTCTTCTCTAGGCTTTTGTAATACAGACTCTTAACTGATCTTTCCCAGCATTTAATGTTGACAGAGAGCTTTCTGAGGCATAAATATAATCATCATTCTCAGTTTAGAGTTTCCTTTTCTCTCTCATGGTTTATAAACTAAAGTTTCAAGCTTTTTAAGGTGGCTTATATTACTCTGTATGAGCATGCCTTCTCCTGTCTTTAGTAAAGATAAGAGGTCGGAGAAAAGAGGAAAATTTCCTTATATAACAAGCTTCATTACCTTTTACTCCCTCCTTTCTCATATATATTAGAAATGCTTATAGGTGGTAAGGAAATGGGTAAGAAGAAAAATATTTCTGCCAATCTTGTTTACCTTCTTATCTCCTGGATTCAACCATTTTTTGCTCACAGCCACTCCTCTAATTCAAGCTCTTTCCCTTTATGCCCACAAGTCTTTTTTGATTGTACAATTTTATTTCTCTGGGAAAATACCTATCAGAAGAATTCTTGGGTCATATGACATGCTTAGTTTCCAAAGAAATCAGATTAATCTAAAATATTACAAAACTATAAAGCTTCTAGAAAATGTAGAAGAACATCTTCATGGCCTGGGGGTGTGCAAAGATTTCTTAGACAAGACTGAGAGAGCAATACCCACTAAAAAGAAAAAAGAAATGTTATTACATCAAAGTTTAAAACTTCTCATTAAAGACAAATCTGAGAAAACAAGTAGGCAAGAATGGACACCTGTCTGACAGAGGACTGATACCCAAGGTATATAAGCACCATTAGGGTTCAAGGCCTGGGAATAATCCTCTGTGGCCTTCTGCTCTACCCTCTGGACCCCTTACTCCACCTTAGAGTCATTCTTCTGTTTCAGGAATGGTAGCATGTGTTTATAGCAGATAAGTTTTATCAGCCTGTTTCCTGCCAACAGTGTATGAGAGGTCTACTTGCTTTACATTCTCACTAGCTTTTGGTGTTGTCAGTCCTATTTTTAGCCATTCTGGTGGGTATGGAGTGGTATGTCATTATGATTTTAACTTTAATCCTTGATTACTAATGAAAGTGAACATTTTTTCCTGTAAAATTTGTTTATCTTCCTAAGTTTTAAGTGCTTGCTCAAATCTTTTGCCCATTTCAAATTGGGTTTAGTCTTTTTATTATTGAGTTGTAGGAGTTCTTTTTATATCTGGTTATCAGTCCTTTGTGATTGCCTGTTCATTAGAGTTGTTTTTGATAAGCAAAACTTTACATTTTGATGTAGGCAGAGTTGCCACTTTTTTCCTTTATAGTTGCTGCTTTCCTAGTCTTGTCTGTGAAACCTCGGCCGCCTACAGGTTGTTAAGATATACATCTGTATTTTCTTCTGGAGATTTTATTGTTGTAGCTTTACGTTGAGGCCTCTGATCCATCTCTAGTTTTTGTGAATGTTGTGAAAAATAGTGAAAATGTTTCCTCATATCAATACCCAGTTGTTCCAGCAGCAGCTGTTGAACATGCCGTGTACTGCATCATTACCTTTGCAAGTCAGAATACTATATAAATGATGGTTGATTTCTGGGCTCTTTTTTCTGTTCCACTGAGCAATCCTTCTGTCAGTACCAAACTATTTTAATTACTGTAGTTTTATAGTAAGTCTTGAGGCCACGTCGTGTAGGTCCTTCAACTTTGTTGTCTTTCAAGATTGATTTGGAGAGTCTAGGTCCTTTGCACTTTTCATGTAAGTATTAGAACCACCTTATCAGTTTCTTCAGAAATGTCTGGTAGGATTATGACTGGGATGGCACTGAATCTGTAGATCATTTGGGGAAATTAATATTTTAAAGAACTGAGTCTTCAAATATATGAACCCAGTATAGCTCCCTTCTTGTTTTTAATTTCTTTTAGTACCGTTTGTAGTTTTCAGTGCAGAGGTTTTACACATCTTTTGTTAAATTTATTCCTGAGTATGTTTCTTTAACTGTTGTGAGATGGGGCTATCATTTTTATTGTTACTATTTATAGGATGTGCCATTTTTCTTGATTGCTTTTAAGATTTTATCCATTTTTGGTTTCCAGCAGTTTGCCTACAGTGTGTCTAGGTGTGATTTCCTTTGTATTTATTCTACTTGAGGTTTGATGACCTTAAATCCATAAATTTATGTCTGTCTCCCAATTTAGGAAATTTTGGTCCACTTTAAATGTTTTTTCTGTTCCGTTCTCTTTAACCTCTTCTTTTGGGACTTGAGCTTTATGTGTCAGTTGGCAAGGGTGTGAAGCAACTATATATCCTACAAGACCTAAGGCTTTCATTATTTTCAGTGTTTTTTTCCTCCTCTTCAGACTGTATAATTTCTGTTGATCTATTTTAAAGTTCACTGACTCTTTTTTTAATCTCTAATTTTGTATTTTGTGAGCAGGATTGACAGATGATTTATGAAATTCCTGGTCCAAGAGTAAGTGTAAGTGTAGTGAACGTGGTTTATCAGAAGGCTTCTTGGGGCTGGGGGATGTTGTATGTCCTTTGACTTTAAAATTTTCTCTTGTCTGGCAGGATCCTGACTTTCTCCTCTTTGTCCTTCACAGCACTGTTTCAGAGGGCACCTGTCATTCCTTTGCGCACCCTCGTGCCCAGAAACCCTGACTTCCAGGCTGCCTCAGCAGCCCCGTGCACCCTGTGTGCGCTTAAGTCTCTCTCCCTGGCCCGCTGTGACTGACCATGACTCTGTCAGACTCCGTACTCCATGGCGGCCTCCTCCTCCTTTCCCAGGGAGTGGTTTAGTGCTGCCCTAGGCTCCCCATCTCCTCTTCTATCTTCTTCTGGGTCCTGTCTTGCTCTCCTTAAAGATTTGGGATGAGAGTTTGAGAAATATCTCCACCAGAATTTGATGTTAATTTTTTCTTCTTCAGGCAATGGGAAGTTGTCGTAGTTTCAGTCTTCTAATTACTTTGGAAGATATGGGATACTGTTTTGTTCGTTCCTCTTGTGGCCTGTATAGTTTTGGAGGATGTACTGGATATTTGGATTTATGTAGCTGCCGTAACCTTGGCTAGGTAGGAAGTCTTTCCTAATATCTTACTTTGAATAATTTGAAGTCTTCAGAAAAGTTATACAATAAGTGCCCGTGTATCCTTCACCTAGATTCATAAACGTGTTAATTTGTTTTGTCTAGTTCTTTCCCTCTTTACACACACACACACACATTTTATTAATTGACTGATTTCAGTTGCAGAAAACATGGCCCTTAAACCACTACTTCGTCATGTATTGCGTTGTACCAAGAGCCAGTCTCCTGCACGGTCATACCCCAAAAGTCACGCAGCGATGCATCACCGTCATCTGATATGCAGTCCATCATCGGGTGTCCCCAGTGCCCCCAGTGACGGCCTTCATGGCTTTTTTTCTCCTCTGAGACCCCAGTGAGGGCCACCTGGTGCATTGAGTTGTCTCTTTAGGTTCCTTCAACCCAGAAGGTTTCACTTGCCTTTGTGTTTGCTTCGTTTTGGTTTTTGAGACATTGCCATTGAGTCCAGGCCTTGTAGATTTGAACTTACCTGATTATTTCCCATGATTAAGCCATGATTAGGTTGGTAGAAATACAACTTCAGTGATGTGACCTTCTCAGTGCAGCCACCAGGGAGCACGTGATGTGACTCTTATTGGTGACATTATGTTTGATGACCTGATTAAGGTGGTTATCTGCCAGATTTCTCCATTGGAAAGGTATCTTCTGCTCCCCCTACATTTTCCCTCCAAGTGCAAGTAGTTTATTTGGGCGATGACGCCAGGACGTACTGGTAGAGGAGAGGGGGAGTGAGATGGGAAAGAAAAGGCAGGTAACATAGGGTGCAAACTCAGGCCAGCTCCATCTGGGCAGGAAACCAAACCTCATTCCTCTGGGGACCTCAGGAGCCAGTGTGGAACTCACAGCTCAGCATTACCACACAGAAGGGGTAAGAAATCCAGGGTCTTTTTAAACACCAACTCTTTTCACCCACTGTTAGAGGGCTGCCCCCAGGGGTATCAATTCTCTGGCATGTCCAGCTTTACAGGAACAAATGGGCCCAGGCTGCCAAAGCGAGCCTTCAGCTGAAGAGATGCAGACGCCGGCATTTGGAAGTCCAGCCAAGTGCACCATGTTTTAAGAGTTGAAGGGATAATTAGCAGAGCATCTGTAGTGTCTGTTAGACCTGGGTACCCCAGAACCTACAGCTTGAGACAAAAACTTATTTGTTTTTATTTTTTCAGGAAATGGAATTCCAGGAAGCAGAAGTGATGGAAATGGGAATTGAGGAGAGAAGGAGCATTAAGTCAGTTCAAGGGTACATATTCAGATTGGCCACCCCTTGGTAACAAGTGCAGCTGATGGCTTGACCTCCTAAAGCTGTCTCCTGGGAGGATGTACAAAGCCTGCATCCCAGGGCAGTCTGCCCAAAGAGAAGAAGGGGAGGGATTCACCCCCCGGCTTCTGTATCCCACTGGTAGAGCTCGTTGCCCCGTGGCACCAGTTATTCCTCCCAGTTTCCAGATTGTGCATGTGTGGGCATCACGTGGGTCTCACCTAAAGGACAAGAGGAAAGCCAAGGTGGGAGGCCAGACGTCCGAGCAGGAAGTAAGGGGCGATGGGTTGTGCCCATGTGCAGTCAGACTCCATGCATGTTGGGACCACGTAAGGCAGACAGGGTGGAAAAGGTGGTTGGGGCCTCAGAGTCAGGCGAGGCCAAGAAGATTTGAGATGCTGCGTAAGATATACCTGATATATTTGGATCCTACTCTTAACAAATATGCATATAGACACGCACATAATACACATACATAAACAGAGACAAAAGCTATCTCTTGCTGGGTGGGATTCAGCCAAATTTTACTTCTTCCTCTGTTTTTATGATATATGTCTAAGACTTTCTAAAATAAACATTTTAATTTTATAATGGAAGAATGGTTGTGGACAGTTTTAGAAAGGGAGGCAGAGCAGTAAGTTTTTTTTTTTTGAAGTAGAAACTGGTAAAAAAAAATGATTCCATGTTTCACTTTATGGGCAGAGACAGGATTATTATTTTCTTTACTAAAAGGTTGAATCTTTTAAGATATTGTTTAGAAAAGTGGCAACAGGTTGCTTTTTAAATGTGAGAAGTGTAACTCATGCCTCATAAAATTAGTTTCTCAAGAATTAAAAATTATACTTTGTTTATATAGTCTGCATTATGAGTGTCTTTCATTCACTCATCTGTTCATTCATTTAACTACTCAACAAAAACTTCCCTTCCTGACCCCCTGCTATGTGCAAGGTATCCTTGTAATCACTGGGGTGCAAAGGAGAACATTAGTACTCACCAAATGTTGGAATGCTTATATTTCCTAGCCTCCATTGCAGTTCAGTTTGGGGCCATGTGATAATTTCTGTCCAGTGAACTGTGACCACAGGTGATAACTATCACTTCTGGCCTACGGCTGCTATGAACTGGTGTGACTCCTTGGGCTCTTTCTACCCCTGCAGCAGTGACCTTGGAGGTCACATGTGCTAGGTCACACAGCTACCAGGGTGACAAGGGCACCATGTGCACTGGATCTTGCCTGCATGAGATGTAAACCTTTACTGTGTTAAGCTGTTCCCCCTCCCTTTTTTTATTGTGATAAAATACACATACAAGTTTTCATTTTAACCATTTTTAAGTGTGCAGTTCAGCAGCATTAAGTAGGCTCTATTATATATACCCCTTTGTTTTTATTCAGTAACTGGACAGGTGCTCATTTGAGGCTTTGTGAATATCCTGTTCCCCAACTTTTTAGTATTCAGTGATGAATCTTGCTTCATGCTATTATCACATCATTTTAATAGGACAAACTTATGAGGTTGATCTTATCAATATACCCTTTTACAGATGGAAACTGGGGCATAGAGAGGTTAAGTAATTGGCCAATTTAGGTAACTTTCCTAGTGGAGCAGAATATTGAGCCACATCTGACTCTCAAATTCAAAGTACATTTTATAGCAGTGGTGGCACGGTATGGCCTGTGGGCCAAGACTGCCGCCTCTGCTGTAATGAAGTTTTACTGGGACACAGGTGTGCTAATGTCTTACATCTGTGTTTATTTATGTCTGTGGCTGCTTCATGTAAATGTCGAAGTTGAGTAGGTAGGGACCATATATCCTGCTCAATCTAAAGTATTTCCTATCTGGTCCTTTACAGAAGTTTGCCAACTCCTGCTTTATAAGATAGGTAGTTACATTTTTTCTTTTTCTTTTAATATGGTGGGTATTTACATTTTGTTTCTATTTTTATTAAAATAATATATGTACATATTTGAAAAATGAAATAGTGCTAAAAGCTGTGTTTTGAAAAAGGAGACCCCTGCTGTGCTATCCTATACCCCAGTACCACTTCTCAGAAGCAGGTGTGTTTTGTTCTTTTAACCGCCTTTCCAGCATTCACACTTACATTCTAAATAATGTCCTTATCCCACAATTTCTTGATTTAGCAATTTTAGACACTAATGATCGACTTACCCTACTTTTCAGTGCTGGATTATAATAATTTATCACTCTTAGCTGAAATGTAATGTTTTATGATCATTTAAATAGTTTTCTGCATTTTCATCATAATGTATGTAAGAAAATAAACATGAACTTAGCAATAACTAACATTTATTTAGTACTTCCTATGTGCCAGGCACTATTCTAATACAGTTGTCATGCAGTATCACATTTAATCTTTTCAGAACCCCTAGGAAATGTAGGTACTATTATTGCCTTCATTTTTCTAGATGAGAAAAATCGTTTAGAGAGATGATGTGATTTTTTCCCCTTGGTCAAGCATGTAGCTGGTGACGGAGCCAAAACTGGCACATAGAACTTGTGCTCTTAAGCATCATATTGTGGTGGATCAGTGACACGTTCATATGCTCTAACATTCAAAGTAATACAGAGGCATACCACTGACATTCATAGATTTGTAGTTCCTTTACTAGGTAACAGACTTAGAACATGTAAGTTTGCTGATGCACAGCTTTGAGGCCAGGGCAGGGGAGGTCAGGCTGTGGGTCAGCCGGGGCCGGTGCTTCTCTGAGGGTCACCCTGTCCTCTGATGGTCTGTGCATTTGCACAGTCTCCGTCCACAGCATTGGCTCTCAGACTTGAGTTTGCGTTAGAATCATGTGGCGGGTTTGGTCAACACTGATTCCTGGGTCTCCCCTCTAGTTCCAGATTCCTCAGGTCTTGGGCATAGCCTGAGAATTTGGATTTCTAATAGGTGACGCTGTTAGATCCCAGCACCTAACTGGGACCCAGGGGATACCAGTGCTGCCAGGGACCCACTCGTCTAACGCTCTCTTCTTTCCGAGTGATAGGGGCCCTCTGTGTTCCTTCCTTTTGCTCTTGAATTGTTTTCTGTCTGTAAGTCCTCACCCTCCCACTAGCTTGTTAGCTAGCTCCTGGAAAGCAGTTGAGATACTGTGGCTTACATTGCTTTTTTGACCCGTAAGGCCAGGGTCCTGTAGCTCATGTGGAAGTCAGCAATAAGTTCACTGCTCTCCCTTGGTGTTTCTGTAATTTTGACTTTTTCAATTGTGAACATTATAATACATTCTCATTGTAAAGATCCTTGAGTAGCACCCATTACCCTAACAAAACTGCTAGCAGAATGGTGGAAGCAGGCCCTCAAGGCTCTCCAGGGGCCTGCTGGGTGAGAGCTCGGCCCGACGTGACCGGCCGCATGTTGCAGGTGGTCGCTTTAACCAGAGTTTCAGTAGAGGCTCTTGCCTTTTGCCCTTGGCATTCTTTGAGATTTTCTTATGACCTTCTGTTTATGTAGAGGTCAACCAGAATGAACATGTTTGCAACTGAGGAAACGATTCTTGGAGGCCGTTACAGGCGGCCCTCAGCTGCTGGTGGCGACTCTGTGCTGTGCTTTGGACAGGTAAATGGTTTTCATATCCGGAAAGAAGTGGGCTATAGAACACTGCTTGTGTGTAAGCTGTTTATTGTTACTGATTTTTCCTTAGAAGCATTATTTGGGAGTCTTTGATGGGTATTTTGGGACTTCACAATCAAAAGACTATTAGTACTGGGGATTACATTTAGACTTAAATTTCATGCATTGTTTGGATCGGTTACAAATTCATATGCTCTAACATTCAAAGTAATACAGAGACTACATGTGAAAACTCTGTCTCCTATCACTGCGACATTTCCCCCAGGTCTCCTTTCTTCAGGCATCCAAAGTTTTTGGTGTCATATTCTTTGTGGAGACATTCTGTGTATATAAAAGATGTTCTTGCTTCGTCCATCCAAATTCTATCTTTTTTACCAGAGGTCTGTTTCTGAGTATTTATTTCATTTAAATAGGGCCGGTGGGAAGCTACTGAGGGGAAACATCCGAGCAAGTAGTAGTGATGCATGTGTGTGCAGGGCAGGGAGGAGTCGAGTGGGAGCAGAGCTCACGCTGGATGAGCACTGCCCCGGCCCTTTGCCTGCACCCACATCATACGCAGACTGGAGGGCGCAAGGCTTCATTCCCTGGCTCTGGCTGGAGGAAATTTTGTCAGGATGGTAGTTACATCTGAGCTGGTCGTTCTCAAAATGTGGTCCAGTGACCCCGGGGGTCCCCAAGGCCTTTTCAGAGTCTGTGAAGTCAAAATTATTTTCATAATAATAACTAAAGTACTGCCTGCCTTTTTCACTCTGTCTCATGAGTGAACGATGGAGTTTTCCAGAGACTGCATGGCATGTGATAATGTCATTGCTCTGATCGCTAATAGAATATGTGCCTGAAGTTTCCCAGTTTTAATTTGTAATATTGGTAGACATAACCCACACAGACAAAAGCTCTGAGTGTCTTCAATACTTTTTAAGAGTGTAAAGGATTCTGGAGAACAAAAAAGCTGGAGACTTGCTGATATAAAGAAAGGCAGAAGTGTGGATTTGGTTTTCCTTTCTGGATTGTAGTACCAGCACACAGCAGAAGAGCACCAGGCCATCCAGAGTGCTCTGAGGCAGAGACCGGGCCCGGAATGCATAAGCAGCCGTGTGGCTGGAGGAGGCCAGAAGGTAGGAGAGTTTATGCCTGAAAAGTGGAGCCCGTAAGACTGGCTACTCGGATGACCTTGCCAGCTTCCTCTCTGGGTCCTCGTGGAGTCACAGGGCCTTTTGTTCACTGTTCCTCAGTGTTTGCTAGTGTCTGTGGGAGGGGAAGGGGTCCCTGCTTCCTTGCCATCTGAGTGACCCAAGCGTTGTCTTGAGACTTACATGCCAGCCGCCTTAGGAATTCTGCAGCTTTTTTTCAAAATGTTTCTTTTGCCATTTGCTTCTGATTTTAAGGTCTGAGTATGCTTTTACTTTTTATAACATGTCAACCTGAGATTTGTACTTTTTTGGAAACTGAGGTGAATGGCTATTTTTCCCTTCTGAGTCTAGTCCCTCCCCACAGACAGAATATTAGTTCTAACTGGCTCCTTCTGGAAGATCTTTGAAATAAGTTCACTGAGAATTTCTCTGTGAATATTTAAGGGCAGTTTTGCCAAAAAAGCTGGTAAGGAATGGATTAAGTAAATTTTGATCCACATTTAAGTGTGACAAGGAGTTTTAACAAGACTTTTTTTTCTTTACTTCTTTTTCCAGGTGTGTTACATTGAGGGTCACAAGGTAATGAATCTGGCCAACGAGATGCTTGGTCACAACGGCTGGGCACACCCTGCCACACAGCAGAGTGTGGGTGAGTGTGTTTCCTGGCAGTAGTGACATCGTCCTCTCCCTACTTTGTCTAATTTCTGTTAAGAGGCTGCAGGGCAGGAACACCTGGCTGCCAGCGGGAGAAACATGGGTGAGGCACAGGCGTCGGGACCCTCTTCACCCGGTTCTCTTTCCCACTCCCAGGTTCCGTTGACTTTGACAATGGCAAGTTCTGTGCATTTGTGAGAGTCCAGTTAAGGGTGAGGGTACAGTAGGTCTGCCGCCTCCCAGGACCGTGCGGGTGGCGGGAGAGCACGGCAGGTGGGGCAGGCTGTTGCCTGTGCCCAGCCGTGCTGGGTGCTGGTCCTGCTCCCTCAGGACGGTGGTGCTCAGACAGTCTACGCATGTGTCCCTAGAAGAAGCTTGAAAACCCTTCTCTCACACATTTTCAAGCTGACACCCAAAAGCTTCCCACATGAACATAAACACAGGTGCCCCTCGTGTTTCAGAAGTTCACCTCATGCCATTCGCTTTACAAAAGGCCACATTAGTACCTGTTTTTGCTGATGGGAAAGACATCCGATGAGGATTTTCACTTCGACAAAAGCGAAAATAGCATTCGCCATTTGTTTTCAGCAGCCATCATGGAGGCAGCGGCACCCCAGTGAGGGAGAGGCCCCCAGGCCCCCCGCCTGCTGCCCTGGGAGCCACGCTCAGCACCTCAGCGTCGGGCACCCAGAGCTCTGACCTGAGTCTGTGAGCACCTGCGCTCTATTCCGATCCAGTTGGTGCCTCTGTTAGCAAGACGTGCCTCAAGGGATCAGAAAAGCCAGAGAGGTTATTTTTTAGATTTGGAAACACTCGAAAATACCATGTCTTTGCTTTACACTGTTAAGGTTTATGAAAGGTTAGTAGGAACACTCCACTTGGGGATGGATAGTGGGGAAGGCATGCAGTGGCAAAGGTGTGTTTTCTGGGACATTGTAAAATTTGGCATTCTAAAGTAAATCTGTTACCTCTTTTTAAAAGTACCAATGGATTCTAAATAAAGAGGATTAAATACTGTCATACATTTAAAAATAACCTGAGCAAACTCTTTGGTTTGAGCAAGCTATTCTTTAATCACCAGAACTTTTACATTATTTCTTCTGGATCTCACATTTCCATTCTGTTTCCTCCTTGGCTCTTATCCTAACATATGTTTATGATTGAAATCTTTTATTAATAACCTTATCTATTTCTGCCTCTTTGTGTGTGTGTGTGTATATATAAAAAAAAACTTTTTTGGTAAATTTCCAGTGACCTTAAGGCTGTAAACATTAAAAAATTTCTTTTGTATTGAGTTATGATTACAGGTATTAACAAACAGTTGACAATATAACTACATCAAGATTTTTATACTTAATAGAAATAAAACTTATGGAAAAGGAATTCCTTTTTTGAAAGTGCATTTTTTTTTAACAATTTATTTTGGTATCATTAACCTACAATTACATGAGCAATATTATGGTGATTAAGCTATCCCCTTCATCAGGTCCACCCCACCAACCCTATTACAGTCACTGTCCATCAGCGTAGTGACATCAGAATCACTACTTGTCTTCTCTGAGTTGTACAGCCCTCCCCGTGCCCCCCACCTATCGTCTGGTAATCGTAATGCCCCTTTTACCCTCTTATTCCTCCCTTCCCACCCTTCTTCCCCAGTCCCTTTCCCTTTGGTAAGTATTAGTCCGTTCTTGGGTTCTGTGAGTCTGCTGCTGTTTTGTTCCTTCAGTTTTTTTCTTTGTTCTCATACTCCACATATGAGTGAAATCATTTGATACTTGTCTTTTTCGACTTGGCTTATTTCACTGAGCATAATACCCTCTAACTCCATCCATGTTGTTGCAAATGGTAGGATTTGTTTTCTTCTTATGGCTGAGTAGTATTCCATTGTGTTTATGTACCACATCTTCTTAATCCATTCATCTACTGATGGACACTTAGGTTGCTTCCATTTCCTGGCTATTGTAAATAGTACTGCAATAAACATAGGGGTGCATCTGTCTTTTTGAAACTGGGCTGCTGCATTCTTAGGGTAAATTCCTAGGAGTGGGATTCCTGGGTCAAATGGTATTTCTATTTTGAGTTTTTTGAGGAACCTCCATACTGCTTTCCACAATGGTTGAACTAATTTGCATTCCCACCAGCAGTGTAGGAGGGTTCCCCAATCTCCACATCCTCGCCAACATTTGTTGTTGTTTGTGTTTTGGATGTTGGCCATCCTCACTGGTGTGAGGTGATATCTCATTGTGGTTTTAATCTGCATTTCTCTGATGATCAGCGATGTGGAGCATCTTTTCATGTGCCTGTTGGCCATCTGAATTTCTTCTTTAGAGAAGTGTCTATTCATGTCCTGTGCCCATTCCTTAATTGGATTATTTGTTTTTTGTTTGTTAAGGTGCATGAGTTCTTTGTATATTTTGGATGTCAACCCCTTATCAGATACATCATTTATGAATATATTTTCCCATATTGTAGGATGTCTCTTTGTTCTACTGATGGTGTCCTTTGCTGTACAGAAGCTTTTCAACTTGATATAGTCCCATTTGTTCATTTTTGCTTTTGTTTCCCTTGCCCGGGGGGATATGTTCATGAAGAAGTCGCTCATGTTTATGTCCGAGAGATTTCTGCCTATATTTTTTTCTAAGAGTTTTATGGTTTCATGACTTACATTCAGGTCTTTGATCCACCTTGAGTTTACCTTTGTGTATGGGGTTAGACAGTAGTCCAGTTTCATTCTCTTACATGTAGCTGTCCAGTTTTTCCAACACCAGCTGCTGAAGAGGCTGTCCTCTTCCCATTGTATATGCAGGGCTCCTTTATCAAATATTAATTGACTGTAGGTGTTTGGGTTAATGTTTGGATTTTCTATTCTGTTCCACTGGTCTGTGGGTCTGTTTTTGTGCCAGTACCAAATTGTCTTGATTACTGTGACTTTGTAATAGAGCTTGAAGTTAGGGAGCGTAATTCCCCCTGTTTGATTCCTCCTTCTAAGGATTGTTTTGGCTACTCGGGGTCTTTTCTAGTTCCATATGAATTTTACAATTATTTGTTCCAGTTCATTGAAGAAAGCTGTTGGTAGTTTGATAGGGATTGCGTTGAATCTGTAGATTGCTTTAGGTAGTATTGCCATTTTGACAATATTTATTCTTCCTAGCCAAGAGCATGGGATGCATTTCCATTTGTTAGTGTCTTCCTTAATTTCTCCTAGGAGTGTCTTGTAGTTTTCAGAGTACAGGTCTTTCACTTCCTTCGTTAGGTTTATTCCTAGGTATTTTATTCTTTTAGGTGCAATTGTGAATGGAATTGTTTTTCTGATTTCTCTTTCTGTTAGTTCATCGTTAGTGTATAGGAAAGCAACAGATTTCTGTGTGTTAATTTTATATCCTGCAACTTTGCTGAATTCAGATATTAGTTCTAGTAGTTTTGGAGTGGAGTCTTTAGGGTTTTTTATGTACAGTATCATATCATCTGCAAATAGTGACAATTTGACTTCTTCTTTACCAATCTGGATGCCTTGTATGTCTTTGTTTTGTCTGATTGCCGTGGCTAGGACCTCCAGTACTATGTTGAATAACAGTGGAGAGAGTGGGCACCCCTGTCTTGTTCCCGATCTTAGATGAAAAGCTTTCAGCTTCTCGCTATTAAGTGTGATGTTAGCTGTGGGTTTGTCATATATAGCCTTTATGATGTTGAGGTACTTGCCATCTATACCCATTCTGTTGAGAGTTTTAATCATGAATGGATGCTGAATTTTGTCAAATGCTTTTTCAGCATCTATGGAGATGATCATGTGGTTTTTGTTCTTCTTTTTGTTGATGTGATGGATGATCTTGATGGATTTTCGAATGTTGTACCATCCTTGCATCCCTGGGATGAATCCCACTTGATCATGGTGTATGATCCTCTTGATTTATTTTTGAATTCGGTTTGCTAATATTTTGTTGAGTATTTTTGCATCTACGTTCATCAGGGATATTGGTCTGTAATTTTCTTTTTTAGTGAGGTCTTTGCCCGGTTTTGGTATTAGAGTGATGCTGGCTTCATAGAAAGAGTTTGGAAGTATTCCCTCCTCTTCTATTTTTTGGAAAACTTTAAGGAGAATGGGTGTTATTTCTTCTCTATATGTCTGGTAGAATTCAGCGGTGACTCCATCAGGTCCAGGGATTTTGTTCTTGGGTAGTTTTTTGATTACCGATTCAATTTCGTTGCTGGTGATTGGTCTGTTTAGTTTTTCTGTTTCCTGCTTGGTGAGTCTTGGAAGGCTGTATTTTTCTAAGAAGTTGTCCATTTCTTCTAGGTTTTCCAGCTTGTTAGCATATAGATGCTCGTAGTATTCTCTTATAATTCTTTGTATTTCTGTGGGGTCTGTCGTTATTTTTCCTTTCTCATTTGTGATTCTGTTTATGTGTGTAGATTCTCTTTTTCTCTTAATGAGTCTGGCTAGGGGTTTATCTATTTTGTTTATTTTTTCAAAGAACCAGCTTTTGGTTTCATTGATTTTTTCTATTGTTTTATTCTTCTCAATTTTATTTATTTCTTCTCTGATCTTTATTATGTCTCTCCTTCTGGTAACTTTGGGCCTCATTTGTTCTTCTTTTTCCAATTTCAATAATTGTGTCCTTAGACTGTTCATTTGGGAATGTTCTTCCTTCTTTAAATGGGCCTGGATTGCAATGTACTTTCCTCTTAAGACTGCCTTCGCTGCGTCCCACAGAAGTTGTGGCTTTATGTTGTTGTTGTCATTAGTCTCCATATATTCTTTGATTTCTGTTTTGATTTGGTCGTTAACCCATTGATTCATTAGGAGAATGTTGTTAAGTCTCCATGTATTTGTGAGCCTTTTTGATTTCTTTCTGAAATTTATTTCTAATTTTATACCTTTGTGATCTGAGAAGTTGGTTGGTAAGATTTCAATATTTTTGAATTTACTGAGGTTATTTTTGTGGCCTAGAATGTGGTCTATTCTGGAAAATGTTCCATGTGCACTTGAGAAGAATGTGTATCCTGCTGCTTTTGGGTGCAGAGTTCTGTAGATATCTGTTAGGTCCATCTGTTCTAGTGTGTTGTTCAGTGCCTCTGTGTCTTTACTTATCCTCTGCCTGGTTGATCTATCCTTTGGAGTGAGTGGCGTGTTAAAGTCTCCTAGAATAATTGCATTGCTGTCTATTTCCTCCTTCAATTCTGTTAGTATTTGTTTCACATATGCTGATGCTCCTGTGTTGGGTGCATATATATTTATAATGGTTATATCTTCTTGTTGGACTGACCCCTTTATCAGTATGTAATGTCCGTCTTTATCTCTTGCTACTTTCTTCGTTTTGAAGTCTATTTTATCTGATACAAGTACTGCAACACCTTCTTTTTTCTCTTTGTCGTTTGCTTGAAATATTTTTTTCCATCCCTTCACTTTTAGTCTGTGTATATCTTTGGGTTTGAGGTGAGTCTCTTGTAAGCAGCCTATAGATGGGTCTTGCTTTTTTATCCACTGTGTTACTCTGTGTCTTTTGATTGGTGCATTCAGTCCATTTACATTTAGGGTGATTATTGATAGATATGTACTTATTGCCATTGCTGGCTTTAGATTCGTGGTTACCAAAGGTTCAAGGGTTGCTGCTTTCGTATCTGAAAATCTAGTGTAACTTTCTTGTTAAGTTATTGTGAACGCCGTCTGATGTTTCTTTATCTCTCCCTTCCTATTCTTCCTCCTCCTTTCTTTATATATTAGGTGTTTTATTCTTTGCCTTTAGTTGGTATTTGGATGGTCTGCTTTCTTTGCTATGATTTTATTTTCTCTGGTGACATCTTTTTAGCCTTAGGGGTGTTTCCCTCTAGAGCAGTCCGTTTACTATATCCTGTAGTGGTGGTTTATGAGAGGCAAACTCTCTCAACTTTCTTTTGTCTTGAAATTGTTTAATCCCTCCGTCATATTTAAATGATAATCGTGCTGGATACAATATTCTTGGTTCGAGGCCCTTCTGTTTCATTACGTTAAATATGTCATGCCATTCTCTTCTGGCCTAGGTTTCTGTTGAGAAGTCTGATGACAGTCTGATGGGTTTTCCTTTGTAGGTGATCTTTTTTCTCTCTCTAGCTGCTTTTAATACTCTGTCCCTATCTTTGATCTTTGCCATCTTGATTATTATGTGTCTTGGTGTTGTCTTCCTTGGGTCCCTTGTGTTGGGAGATCTGTGGGCTTCCGTGGACTGTGAGACTATTTCCTTCCCCAGCGTGGGGAAGTTTTCAGCAATTATTTCTTCAAAGACACTTTCTATCCCTTTTTCTCTCTCTTCTTCCTCTGGTACTCCTATTATGCGAATATTGTTCCGTTTGGATTGGTCACACAGTTCTCTTAATATTCTTTCATTCTTAGAGATCCTTTTATCTCTCTCTGCCTCAGCTTCTTTGTATTCCTGGTCCCTGTCTTGCAATTCCTTGATCGTGTCTTGAACCTGATTCAATCTGCTGTTGAGCCTGTCAATGGCTTGTCTCGTTTCTGCATTGTCTTTCCTCACTTCCCTCACTTCCTCCCTCAGCTCTTGCACGTTTTTCTGTAGATCCGTCAGCATGGCTATGACTTTTATTCTGAATTCTTTTTCAGGAAGACTGTGCATGTCCATTTCTTCAGATTCTTTCTCTGGGGTGGTGTTTGTCTGAAGCTTTGTCTGTATCATATTCTTCTGTCTTCTCATGACTATAGAGTTGGTTGTTGGTAGCAAGGAGAGAGAAGAAAGGAGAGAAAAGAAAAAAATTCTACTACTAATAAAAAAGTAAAAGGAGAGAGAGAAGAAGGAAAAGAAAGGAAAGAAAAAGAAAAAGCAGCAACACCTAAAAGAAAAGAAATGAAACGAAAAAAAAAAAAACGCCCACGGGGGGTGGTTTCTGTGTGAATGCTGTAGGTGGCGCTGTTGCTCCACTATTCCAGAGCCCCGGTCGCATTGCTCTGCATGGCCCATTAAAGCTGTGGCCGGGGTGAGAATGAATGGAGGTTCTCTGCTGCACTCCCGTCTCTTTAAGACCACTGAAAAACAAAGCGCGCGCTTTTCTCCTTTTTTTCCTTCTCTCTTCTCCTTCCCTGAGCCAGCCGCAAGCAAGCAGGTGTTTCAGACCGCTGAAAAACAAAGCACGCGCTTTTCTCCTTTTTTTCTTTCTCTCTTCTCCTTCCCTGAGCCAGCCGCGAGTAAGCAGGTGTTTCAGACCGCTGAAAAACAAGGTGCGCGCTTTTCTCCTTTTATTCCTTCTCTCTTCTCCTTCCCTAAGCCAGCCGCGAGCAAACAGGCGTTTAAGCCACGCTTTGTGCACCCGTGTTCCCGGGGCCGGTCCAGGGCTGGTTATCTCCTGGGCCCGCACTTCCACTCCCTCCCAGCTCTGAATCCTCTCCTCCCGCCGGTGAGCTGGGGTGGGGAGTGCTCGGGTTCTGCTGGTTCGTGGTTCTGTTTCTTACCCGCCTCGCCCACTGCCGAGTCCTCTCAGGTGTTTCTGCACTGTGCGTGCTTTCCTGTTTGTTCTGGTCTCTTTTTTAGGAACAGTTGCGTTTGCTGTGTTTTCGTGGGTAAATATAGTGTTGGGAGGAAAATTCTGTCGTTCCGTTCACGCCACCATCTTCCTGGAACCTGAAAGTGCATTTTTTAATGAGGTGGATAAAACCGTTTTTTTCCTTTCAGCCAGTTTATATGCCTGTAACTTAATATTACTTATTCGTAGATAGAGCATCTAGCATTGTCTGTTTTGACTTATTTTTCTAAATAGTACTGAAAAACCTTATTTACGTAGATAAATAGGAATGGCGACAGTTTTGTTGTAGTGTCATTCATTTCTTTGAATGCTTTCTGAGTTATATTCCAAAAATCACAGAGTGCTATCATCAAACATTACATTCAGTTCTCTACCGGCTAACAACTTGATCAGGTCCACCTTCGCTTTTGGCAGGAGCCAAGGAATGGATGCCACCTGACTTGCAAAAGGATTTGCTCGCCAGTCATTAGAGTCTTTTAAATACAGTGTGTCAAGTGTTCCTTTTGTTTGGTGTCCCAAAGGTTTTCATGTCTTGGGGTGATGCACCTTAGTAAGATTTGGGGTGGGGTAGATATGTGCCTTTTTGTGTAGAAGAGGAAGTGGGGAGGCAGTTGTCTTGAGGCACATTCCCAGGCAGATCAGGTGTAGCAAATAGTACTGGATGTCGATGCTCTTAGAGTCGCGTGCCCACTGGCTCTGTCACATGGCCCTGGGCTGGACGAGCCCAGTTTGAGCATGGCTGCTTGAGGGGAAGGAAGGCTGTGCAGCTTTTCATGTTAGACCTTTACCTCCTCCTGCACCAGGATGGCTCCTGCCATGAAGATGTGGGCTATGGTGTGAGTGGGGGCCTCAGGTCAAAAGCCTTGTCTTTGGAGAAGGCCAGGAAGGCGGCAGTGACAGATGGGCTGAAGTGAGCACTGAGGTATGCACACGGTTTGGAGTCTGACCTGCTTCATTTCAGCTCTTGTTTCAGAGCTGTTTGGTTTTGTTTTTTTGAAAAGGTAACATGTTCACATGGTTCAAAATCAAAATAGCATGTCTCACTTCTGCCCTTGTCTCTTGTAGTTTCCCAGTGCACCTTTAGGTTTAGGCCTCCCCTTTTGGGGAACAAGTGGTAGGATCCCATACTCTGTTTTGTAATTGTTTTCGCATACCCAACCTCTGCTCATTCATGTATCGTGGAGACCTTTCCACATGAGCACATAGAGAGCTTCCTCATTCTCTTTAATACACCCAAACAGTTCTTTATC
Source organism: Phataginus tricuspis (assembly GCA_029783875.1). Taxonomy (NCBI): domain Eukaryota; kingdom Metazoa; phylum Chordata; class Mammalia; order Pholidota; family Manidae; genus Phataginus; species Phataginus tricuspis. The sequence goes on from JAQQAC010003801.1 coordinate 3,381,475, forward strand.
AGGGGTGTGCAGCAGAGTTAATTTAGGTACATAGAGCAAGGTTTTTAACCTTTAACCAAAGGTCACAGATGATTGAAATGAATTGAATCATCAGAAAAATACATACATGAACATGCACCAAAAATTTGCAGTCCCATAGCCTTTGGGATGCCTTCATAGCTCAAGTAAAGAACACGAGTCCTGGAAGATTGTGTCAGCCCACCATTACTTGGCAACTGGAGCAGTGTTTGGAAAAAAATCCCTGCTCTGAATTTGAGCCCCACATCCAGGAGGTGGCTAATGCAGCTTTGCAAATGGGTTCTTGGTCTTTCCATACTTACTTCCTCTCCTGGAGGGCAGGGGTTTGGCTGCTATGGCCACTGCTGTATTCTCAGAACCTCACATGGTGCAGGAACGTGGCAATGCTGAGTAAATATTTTGGAATGTATATGAGGGTCCATTTCTTCTGCCACAGTTGAGAAGCAGCTTCACAAAGGTAACTGTTCTCTGATGCTCACATGTAACAATTCTTAACCTTGTCTCCCCCTTCTCCTTTTTTTCTTAACCTTAGAAGTTTTGGGAATGCACTTGGAAATTGTATTCTGGACAAAGACTACCTGAGGTCACTGAGTAAGCTGCCACACCAGGTATGTTAGGAATGGCTGAACGGGGTGCAGTGCAGTGAAGCTGTAGTCCACTTGTGTCACGGGTTGAGTACTCGGGGATGGAGAGAGAAGGGAAGACACAGCAATTTAGAGGGTCTGCGAAGTGTATTTGGCCTCATGAATATTAGAGCCAGCAGAAACCAGCCAACTTATTTTACAGATGAAATTGAAGCCTAGAGAATCTGTGCTGTCTCTCTGTAGAGAGAACTGTGGTTGGGAATGGTCTGTGGAACCTCAAGAGGAGCACATGGCTCTTGGCAGCACCTCTGTCCTTTCTTAGAAATACTCAGAGCCTCACCTGTTCAGCCCGCTTTTCCTTATTAGCCCTGGTGTCCTTCAGGCTCCCTTCTGCCAGTGCTTCTTGCATGGACTGAGCAGTTTGCCTTTGGGGAATGGAATCTGCAGTTCAGCACCCCTGGGGTTGCACTCAACCTGCGCTGGGGTGGACGCTGGGTGTCCTGTTGCCTGGTGGAGTGGGAGCTGCTCTCTGTGGCGTTCTCTGAGGTCGCGGCAGTCACCACCCAGGGAAGATTCCCTGTCTTGTACTTGAGGGATTCTGCTTTTTGTGGAGCCTCTGATAGAGGTGTGTGTCAGTTGGCATCTGTCAACTCTCCATTTCTTCCCTTTTAAAAAATCCTTTTTATACATTATTGGAGTTAGGTTGCTAATGTCTTGTTAAGGACTTTTTACATCTATGTTCATGAGAGATGTTAGTTGTAGTTTTCCTTTTTTTATTGTGATAAAAAACCCAAATTTGCTATTTTAGCCATTTTCAAGTGCACAGCTTACTAATGAAATAGCTCTCTAGAATTTTTTTAATCTTCTGGTGCTGAAACTATATACCTATAAAACAACTCCACCTTTCCCTCTTCTCCCAGTCCTTGGTAACTTTCATTCTATTTTTTGTTTCTATGAATTTGACTACTTTATATACCTCATGTAAGTGGAACCACGCAGTTTTTGTCTTTTTGTGACTGGCTTATTGCACTTAGCATAACGTCCTCAAGGTTCATGTATTGTTTAGTATGTATCAGAACTTCCTTCCCTTTTAAGGCTGAGTCATCATCCGTTGTGTGTATACATCACATTTTCTTTATCTCTTCATTCGCTGAAGGACATTTGGGTTGCTTCTCTCCCTTGGCTGTTGCTAATAGTGCCGCTGTGAACATGGGTGCACAAATACCCCTTCAAAACCCTGCCTTCAAATCTTCTGGATGTATGTCAGGAGTGGGATGACTCAGCATACAGTAGTTCTATTTCTTACTTCTTGAGGAACTTTCATACTGTTTTCTATAATGACTGCACCATTTTGCAGTTCAACCAACAAACAGGGCACAGGGGTTCCAATTTCTCCACATCCTTACCACCAGTTTTTATTTTCTATTTTTTTGATAGTAGCCATCCTGATGGGTGTGACACCTCATTGTGGTTTTGATTTACATTTCTCTGCTGATTAATGATCTAGGGAGTCTTTTCTTGGTCATTTGTATATCATCTTTGGATAAATGTCTATTCACGTCACTTGCTTTTTAAATTGGGCTATTTGATTTTTTTGTTCAGCATGTAGGAGTTCTTCATGTATTTCTGCTTTTAAGTTTGATGTCACCTCTAGCCATTTATCTTGGCTGTTTGCATTCCCATGATAATTAGTGATGTCAAGCACCTTTTTATGTACTGGATAACCATTTGTATGACTTCTTTGGAATAATATGCATTCAGTTCTGTCCATTTTTTAATCAGATTGATTTTTTTTTTGCTACTGAATATCAGTTCTTTATATATTTTAGATATTAACCTGTATTTTTTTTTATCATTTGCAAATATTTTCTCCCATTTGGTAGGTTGCCTTTTTGTTGTGTTAATGGTGTCCTTCACGGTGCAGAAGCTTTTTGGTTTTTATGTTGTCCCACTTGTTTGTTTTTGCTTTTGTTTGCCCTTACTTTGGTGTCAAATCCAAAAAATTATCACCAAGACCACTGTTAAGGAGCTACTAGGAGTTTTATGGTTTCAGGACTAATGTTAAAGTCTGAACTCTATTTGGAGTTGATTTTTATATATGGTCTTAGTGATACAGTTTCATTCTTTTGCATGTGGCTGCCCCAACATCATTTATTGAAGAGTATCCTTTCTCACTGTATAATCTTGCCTCTTTTGTCATAAATTAATTGACTGTAAGTGGGTTGGTTTATTTTCATGTCCTATATGTTTTTAGGTGTCAATACTGTAGTGATTTGATTACTATAGCTTTTGTAATATAGTTTGAAATCAGGTGATGCCTTCAACTTTGTTTTTCTTCCTCAAGAATGCTTTGGCTATTAGGAGTCTTTTGTGATTCCACACAAATTTTATGATTGGTCTGTGAAAAATGTCATTGGAATTTTGGTAAGGATTGTTTTGAGTCTACAGATTGCTTTGGGTGGTATGGACATTTTAACAATATTAATTCTTCCTATCTGTGAGCAGGAAATATCTTTCCATTTATTTGTATCTTCTTGAATTTCTTTTATCAATATCTTAAAGTTTTCAGAGTACAGGTTGTTCACCTTCCTCGTTATTCTTAGGTATTTTTTTCTTTTTGGTGCAGTTGCAAATAGGATAGTCTTCTTAATTTCTCTTTCTGATAGTTTTTTTTACAGTATTGTCTTGGTTGACTTGTACAGTTTGATTGTAATGTATCTTGGTGTGAGCTTCTTTGGATTTGTCCTAAATGATTTTTTGTATGGCTTCTTGAATTTTATGTCTATTTCCCTCAGATTTTGAAAGTTTTTAGCCATTATTTCCGCAAATAATCTCTGCCCCTTTCTCTTTTCCTGACACTCTTTTAATAAGTAGTATAAGTGTTCTATAAATCCCTTAAGCTCTTTATTTTTCTTCATTCTTTCTTCTTTTTGCTTCTCTGACTAGATAATTTCAAATTACCTGTCTTCGAGTTGGCTGATTCTTTCTTCTGCCTGATCATGTCTATGGTAGAACCCCTCTAATAAGCTTTTCAGCTCTGTTGTATTTTTCAGTTCCAGAATTTGCTTTTTTATAGTTTTTTTTTTTGTTGTTGATCTCATTTGGTGATGCATTGTTTTCCTGATTTCATTTAACTATCTATTTGTCTTCTCTTTTAGCACATTGAGATCTTTATGACAGTTATTTTAAATTCTTTGTCAGGCAGCTCATAGATCTGCATTTCTTTAGGGTCAGTTTTTGTTTTATTTTGTTCTTTTGCTTGGGCCATGTTTCATGTTTCCCTTATATGCCTTGTGATCTTCTGCTGAGATTTGGGCATTCAGAAAACGACGATTCCCCCCAGTCTCTGAGTACTGGCTTTGTGCAGGGGAAGGCTTTACCTTCCCCTGGAGAAGCCCAGCTGGAGGGTTCTAGGACCTCTCAACATTTTTATGATCTTCTTCGCTTCCTGGCATCTGACTGCAGAACTGTTTCTCTAATGTGCTTTGGTGCTCATCTCTGTGTTTAGTGGCTTTCAAGCTCTGCTGCCTGTTGTCTCAGTGTTCTGAGTCAGGTGAGACAGAAACTAATGCCCTGGGCAGGCCTTCAGTTGGCCAGAACATTGGACGCACAGTCCACTGTTCTGTTTCCCTCTTATGGAAGCAGCTTCAGTATGGGAAGGTTCTTCTTGGTTGTGTTGCTCTGTGCCAGGTTAGGGCAGGCGCATGGTTTTTCTTGGTTTTATGCTGGCCTGAGAACTGTAGCTTCTCAACTGGTCATTAGAGTTCTTACAAAGTATTATACTCTGTATATTGTTGTACACTCGGTGTCTGTAGGGAAAGGAGAGCCTGGAGTTTCCTAGTTTACTATTCTGCTGACATCACTCTCCATTTCTCTTTTTACTTTATTTTCTTAAATTAATTTTTAAAATGAAGTACAACATATATGCAGGAAACTGCATAAATGATAATGGCATAGCCTGATGAATATTTAAAGTGAATTTATTTAAATAAATTTATTTACAAGTAGATTTATTTAACAGCTATTAACTCCTAGGTAGGAAATAGAACATTACCACCACCCCAGAACCCCATTTTGCCCCCTCCATTCATTACCTTGACTTTCTCTTTTCAAAAGTAACTACTGTCCTGACTTCTCTATTCTGACTGCTAACCTCAGAGATATTTTTTCCTGTTTTAAACTTTATATAAGTGGAATTATAGTTTGTGCTTTATAAAAAATCATTGAGGGTAAGGGGGAGATTGGATTAAAGATGGCGGCATGAGAGGTGAGACAGAGACCTCTTCCTAAAACAACATAAAAAAATGAAAATATAATTAATACAACTAATCCTGAAAGAGCAACAGGAAAGAAGGCTGCACCAGACTGTATACACCTGGAGAAAAGAGCAAACCTCACAGAACAGGATAACGTACCAAAGCTGTGAACCAGCAGGACCCAAGCCCTTCCTCCCCTCCAGCTCACCCGCGGGAGGAAGAGAAACAGAGCAGGGAGGGAGTGGAGGCCTGGGACTGCGGGACATCTAGCCCTGGAGATCTGCTCTGGGAGCATGAATCTACATTGCATGGTGCTCTGGTGATTAGTGGGGTTGGAAAGCTAAGACAGGTGGAATACTTGGAGAGATGGAGATTCCAGCTGCTTATGGAAAACAGGAATTCATAGCTGGCTGAGCTGGGTGGGCAGTCGAGAGACTTCCTAAAAGTGAGAGGGCTGCTAAAGAGGCAAGGATTGCACAGAGCTTCCTGCTCAGGAGAAAGGACAGGTAGACAAAATTTTCTGGGTGCACTCTGCCCAGCAGGTTGGGAACTTAAATGATCTTGAGGTGCTCCATCCCCCTGGCTGGCTATGCAGCTCCAAGGCCCCCCACTGTGATACGCAGCCTGCTGTGTCTTCCCCCCGGCTAACCTGCACCTGGCTCACAATCCAGCAATCCCAGCCCTGGCATCAGGCCAGCCAGAGGGAAGCCCCGCCTATGGCAGCTACAAACACAAAGCACAGAGGCTTACATCTGTGTGTTTGGCCCACTGGTTCTGGCAGTGGAGACAGGCATAACAGCCAGGAAGCAGGAAACAGCTCTTTGCTCCCCCCAGGCACCAACACCGCTCCCCTGCAACCCCCGACATTGCTCCAGGGGCTGAGCAGCTCCAGAGAGTAGAGCTTCAGGGCACTAGAGGGCGCTACATATGAATATGATACGTGAAAGGAACCTCATTCAAAGCAAAATCTCAATACCAGAAAAAGGACTGAGTGAGACTGAACTAATAAATCTTCCTTAAAGAGATTTCAAAAATAAAAATTATTAACATGCTCGTGGGGTACAGAAAAATATTTAAGAACTCAGGAACAAATTTAGGACAGAGAACCAATGGTTGAAGAGCACAATAGAAGCAGATTAGATACTGTGGAGGAGACAATAAATGAAATAGAAACTAGGGAAGAGGAATACAAGGAAGCTGAGGCAGAGAGAGAAAAAAGGATCTCTAGGAAGGAAATACTATTAAGAGAACTGTGTGACTAATCCAAACGGAACAATATTTGCAGTATAGGGGTACCAGAAGAAGAAGAGAGAAAAAGGGATAGAAAGTGTCTTTGAAGAAGTAATTGCTGAAAAATCCCCCAATCTGGGGAAGGAGATAGTCTCTCAGACCATGGAGGTGCACAGATCTCCCAACACAAGGGACCCAAGGAGGATAACACCAAGATATATAATAATTAAAATGGCAAAGATCAAGGATAAGGACAGACTATTAAAAGCAGCCAGAGAGAGAAATAAGATCACATACAAAGGAAAACCCATCATGCTATCATCAGACTTCTCAGCAGAAACCTTACAGGCCAGAAGGGAGTGGCATGATGTATTTAATGCAATGAAGCAGAAGGGCCTCAAAGCAAGAATACTTTATCTGGTAGGATTATCATTTAAATTTGAAGGAGGGATTAAACAATTTCCAGATAAGCAAAAGCTGAGAAAATTTACCTCCCACAAACCATCTCTATGGTGTATTTTGGAGGGACTGCTATAGATGGAAGTGTTCCTAAGGTTAAATAGCTGTTACCAGAGGTAATAAAAAGGAATAGACAAAGAGTACAGAAATGATACCTAATATATAAAGAATGGAGGAGGAAAAAAGGAGGGGAAAAAAAAGAAACTTTAGATTGTGTTTGAAATAGCACACTAAGTGAGTTAAGTTAGACTCTGAGATAGTAAGGAGGTTACCCTTGAACCTTTAGTAACCACGAATCTAAAGTCTGCAATGGCAATAAGTACATACCTATCGATAATCACCCTAAATGTAAATGGTCTGAATGCACCAATCAAAAGACATAGAGTCACTGAATGGATAAAAAACCAGACCCAACTATATGCTGCCAAGAGACTCTCTTCAAACCGAAAGACATACAAACACTAAAAGTGAAGGGATGGAAAAAGATATTTCATGCAACCAATAGGGAGAAAAAGGCAAGTGTTGCAGTAGTAGTATCAGACAAAATAGACTTTAAAATAAGAAAGTCACAGAGACAAGGACATTACATAATGATAAAGGGGTCAATCCAACAAGAGGATATAACCATTATAAATATCTATGCACCCAACACAGGAGCACCTGCATATGTGAAAGAAATACTAACAGAATTAAAGGGGGAAATAGAATGCAATGCATTCATTCTAGGAGACTTCAACACTACACTCACTACAAAGGACAGATCAACCAGACAGAAAATAAGTTAGGAGACAGAGACACTGAACAACACAATAGAACAGATGGACCTAACAGACATCTACAGAACTCTACACCCAAAAGCAGCAGGATACACATTCTTCTCAAGTGCACATGGAACACTTTCATGAATAGATCATATACTAGGCCACAAAATGAGTCTCAGTAAATTAAAAAAGATTGAAATTGTACAAACCAGCTTCTCAGACCACGAAGGTATGACACTGGAAATAAATTATGCAAAGAAAATGAAAAAGCCTACAAACACATGGAGACTTAACAACATGCTCCTAAATAACCAATGGATCAATACCAAATAAAAACAGAGATCAAGCAATATATACAGACAAATGACAATAATAATTCAACACCACAAAATCTGTGGGACACAGCAAAGGTGGTGCTAAGAGGGAAGTATATTGCAATACAGGTCTACTTCAGGAAAGAAGAACAATCCCATATGAACAGTCTAAACTCACAATTAATGAAACTAGAAAAAGAAGAACAAATGAGACCCAAAGTCAGTAGAAGGAGGGACATAATCAAGATGAGAGCAGAAATAAATAAAATCGAGAAGAATAAAACAATAGAAAGAATCAATGAAAGCAAAAGCTGGTTCTTCGAGAAAATAAACAAAACAGATAAACCCCTAACCAGACTTATCAAGAAAAAAAAAGAGAGTCAACACATAAACAGAATCAGAAAAGGGAAAGGAAGTCTAACCTTCTACACAGATCAAAGACCTGAATGTAAGTCATGAAACCATAAAACTCTTAGAAAAAAACATAGGCAAAAATCTCTTGGACATAAACATGAGCAACTTCTTCATGAACATATCTCCCTGGGCAAGGGGAAAAAAAGCAAAAATGAACCAGTGGGACTTATGAAACTAAAAAGCTTCTAAGTACAGCAAAGGACACCATCAGTAGAACAAAAAGGCATCCTACAGCATGGGAGAATATATTCATAAATGACATATCCAATAAGAGGTTTACATCCAAAATATATAAAGAGCTCACACACCTCAACAAACAAAAAGCAAATAATTGAATTACAAAATGGGCAGAGAAGGAGGAAGATGGCGGTGTGAGAGGTGAGATGGAGAGTTCTTCCCAAAACCACAAACAGTACAAAAATATAGTTAATTAATACAACTAACCTTAAAACAGCAAAAAGAAAGAAGGCTGAATCAGACTGTAAACAGACGTGACGAACAGAGCAGACGTAACGAAATGGTACCAGCTCCGCTCCCCTACGACCTCCATTCTCACTCTAGGGGCTGAGCAGCTCCAGAGACGAGTCTCTGCACACTAGTGGGTACCCCACAGAAATATGAAATGACAAAAGAAAATGGTTCAGACCAAAATCTCACAAACTCCAGAAACAGAGCCAAATGAAACTGAACTCACCAATCTTCGTGAAAAAGAGTTCAAAATAAAAATTATAAACATGCTTATGGAGGTACAGAAAAATATTCAAGAATGCAGGAACAAATTTACGATGGAGATTCAATCATTAAGAAATTCCATATCTGAAGTGAAACATACACTAGAGGGATTTAAAAGCAGATTAGATGTAGTAGAAGAGAGGGTAAATGGAATAGAAATTTAGAGAAGAGGAATACAAAGAAGCTGAGGCACAGAAAGAAAAAAGGATCTCTAAGAATGAAAGAATATTGAGAGAACTGTGTCACCAATCCAAGTGCACCAATATTCACATTATAGGGGTACCAGAAGAAGAGAGAGAAAAAGGGATAGAAAGTGTCATTGAGGAGGTAATTGCTAAAAACTTCCCCAATCTGGGAAAGGAGATAGTCTCTCAAGCCATGGAGGTGCACAGATCTCCCAACACAAGGGACCCAAGGAAGACAACATCAAGACATATAATAATGAAAATGGCAACGATCAAGGATAAAGACAGACATTAAAAAGCAACTAGAGAGAGAAAAAATTTCACATACAAAGGAAAATCCATCAGGCTATCATCAGACTTCTCAACAGAAACCTTACAGGCCAGAAGGGAGTGGCATGATGTATTTAATGCAATGAAGCGGAAGGGCCTTGAGCGAAGAATACTCTACCTGGCAAGGTTATCATTTAAACTTGAAGGAGGGATTAAACAATTTTCAGATAAGCAAAAGCTGAGAGAATTTACCTCCCACAAACCACCTCTACAGTGCATTCTGGAGGGACTCCTATAAATGGAAGTATTCCTAAGGCTAAATAGATGTCACCCAAGGGAAGACAAAGAGTACAGAATATGATTCATAACATACAAAGAATGGAGGAGGAAGAAAAAGGAGGAAAAAAAAAACCTTTAGGTTGTGTCTGTAATAGTATATGAAGTAAGTTAAATTAGACTGTTAGATAGTAAGGGAATTGCCCTTGAACCTTTGGTAACCATGAATCTAAAGCCTGCAATGGCAATAAGTACGTACCTATCGATAATCACCCTAAATGTAAATGGTCTGAATGCACCAATCAAAAGACATAGAGTCACTGAATGGATAAAAAAACAAGACCCATCTATATGCTGCCTACAAGAGACTCCCTTCAAACCCAAAGACATACTCAGACTGAAAGGAAAGGGATGGAAAAAGATATTTCATGCAAATAACAGTGAGGAAAAAGCAGGAGTTGCAGTATTTGTATGAGACAAAATAGACTTCAAAACAAAGAAAGTCACAAGAGACAAAGAAGGACATTACATCATGAAAAGGGTCAGTCCAACAAGAGGATATAACCATTATAAATATCTATGCACCCAACACAGGATCACCTACATATGTGAAACAAATACTAACAGAATTAAAGGGTGAAATAGAATGCATTTATTTTAGGAGCATTCAACACACCACTCACTCCAAAAGGCAGATCAACCAGACAGAAAATAAATAAAGAGACAGAGGCACTGAACAACATATTAGAAAAGATGGACCTAACGGACATCTACACAACACTCCATCAAAAAGCAACAGGATACACATTCTTCTCAAGTGAACATGGAACATTTTCAAGAATAGATCATATACTAGGCCACAAAAAGAACCTCAGTAAATTCAAAAAGATTGAAATTGTACCAACCAGCTCTCAGGTCACAAAAGTATGAAACTAGAAATAAATGACACAAAGAAAATGAAAAAGCCGAGAAACACATGGAGGCTTCACAACATGCTCCTAAATAATCAATGGATCAATGACCAAATAAAGACAGAGATCAAGCAATATATGGAGACAAATGACAACAATAATTAAACACCACAAAATCTGTGGGATGCAGCAAAGGCCGTACTAAGAGGGAAATATATTGCAATACAGGCCTACCTCAGGAAAAAAGAAAAATCCCAAATGAGCAGTCGAAACTCACAATTAATGAAACTAGAAAAGGAAGAACAAATGAGGCCCAAAGGCAGTAGAAGGAGGGACATAATAAAGATTAAAACAGAAGTAATAAAATTGAGAAGAATAAAACAACAGAAAGAATCAATGAAAGCAGGAGCTGGTTTTTGAGAAAATAAACAAAATAGATAAACCCCTAGCTGAACTTATGAAGAAAAAAACAGAGTCTACACACAGAAACAGAATAAGAAATGAGAAAGGAAAAATCATTATGGATACCACAGAAATATAGAGAATTAAGAGAGAATAATATGAAAAATTATATGGTAACAATCTGGATAACCTAGAAGAAAAGACAACTTTCTAGAAAAATACAACCTTCCAAAGCTGACCCAGGAAGAAACAGAAAATCTGAATAGACCAATTACTAGCAAAGAAATTGAATTGGTAATAAAAAAAACTAATTAAGAACAAAACTCCTGGACCAGATGGTTTCACTGCTGAATTTTATCAAACATTTAGTGAAGACCTTACACCCATCCTCTTTAAAGATTTCCAAAAAGTAGAAGAGGAGGGAATACTCCCAAACTCATTCTACGAGGCCAACATCACTCTAATACCCAAACCAGGCAATGACACCACAAAAAAAGAAAATTACAGACCAATATCCCTGAGGAACTTAGACACAAAAATACTCAACAAAATATTAGCAAACCGAATTCAAAAATACATCAAGAGGATCATACACCTGATCAAGTGGGATTCATCCCAGGGACGCAGGAATGGTACAACATTTGAAAATCCATCAACATCATCCACCACATCAACAAAAAGAAGGACAAAAACCACATGATCATCTCCATAGATGCTGAAAAAGCATTTGACAAAATTCAACATCCATTCATGATAAAAACTCTCAACAAAATGGGTATAGAGGGCAAGTACCTCAACATAATAAAGCCCATATATGACGAACCCATAGCCAATATTATACTTAACAGCGAGAAGCTGAAAGCTTTTCCTTTAAGATCGGGAACAAGACAAGGATGCCTACTCTCCCCACTTTTATTCAACATAGTTCTGGAGGTCCTAGGCATGGCAATCAGACAACACAAAGAAATAAAAGACATCCAGATTGGCAAGGAAGAAGTTAAACTGTCCCTGTTTGCAGATGACATGATATTATACATAAAAAAAACCCTAAAGAATGTACTCCCAAACTATTAGATCTAATATCTGAATTCAGCAAAGTTTTGGGATACAAAATTAACACACAGAAATCTATTGCATTCCTATACACTAACTATGAATTAGGAGAAAGAAAAATCAGGAAAACAATTCCATTCACAATTGCATCCAAACGAATAAAATCCCTAGGAATAAACCTAACCAAGGAAGTGAAAGACCTATACCCTGAAAACTACAAGACACTCTTAAGAGAAATTAAAGAGGACACTAATAAATGGAAAAAGAAGACATGGTACATATACACAATGGAATACTAATCAGCCATAAGAAAGAAACAAATCCTGCCATTTGCAACAACATGGATGGAGCTCGAGGATATTATGCTCTGAAATAAGCCAGGCGGAGAAAGACAAGTGCCAAATGATTTCCCTCATTTGTGGAGTATAACAACGAAGCAAAACTGAAGGAACAAAGTAGTAGCAGACTCAGAGACTCCAAGAAGGGACTAGTGGTTACCAAAGGGGAGGGGGTGGGAGGGTGGGAGAAGGGGATTGTGGGGTATTATGATTGGCACACATGGTGTCGGGTGGTCACGGGGAGGATAGTTTAGCACAGAGAAGGCAAACAGTGACTCTGGCATCAGTGTACTGATGGTCGTGACTGCAATGGGGCATGGGGGGGACACGATAACGGGGGTGAATGTAGCAACCAAATTATCTTCATGTGGTACTTCTTAAGAGTGTATATCAATAATACCTTAATAAACAAATAAATAAAAATCATTGAGGTATTACAAAGTAAATATAAATGTGTACAAAAATACACATACTGTAAATGTTCAGCTTGATGTTTTCAAAAACTGAAATATAGTTGATACACAGTATTATTTTGGTTTCAGGTGTAGAATATAGTGATTTGGCAATTACATACATTAGAAAATGCTCCCCAGAAGAAGCTTAGTCACCATCATCACCATACAAAGATATTACAATTATGAACTGTATTGCCTGTGCTGTACTTTCATCTCTGTGGAAGTTTGTACCTCTTTGTCCCCTTCACCTATTTCACCCATCACCCCATCCCTCCCCTATGGCAACCACCAGTTTATGAGTCTCTTTCTTTGTTGTTTGTTCTGTTTAAGATCCCATGTACAAGTGAAATCATACGGTATTTACCTTTCTCAGTCTGACTTATTTTACTTAACATAATACCATCAACTTGACGAATTTTAAAACCAGACACATTTACTTAACCAGCAATTGAATCAAGACAAAACATTAGCAATAACCTCAGAATCTCAACTGTGTCCCTTCCCCTTCTCATCACTACCAAGGAAAACCACGCTTAACAGTGTAGATTAGTTTTGACTGTTTTGTACTGTTATCAGTGTGAATTGTTTGCATGTGGCTTCCATTCACCCTGTTTGTGAGATTCATTCAGTTTGCATGTGGCACTGTCACTCCTGTGTACTTCTCTATCGCGTGAATATGTCACAACTTATTTTTCCATTCTGACTTTAATAGACATTGGAGTGTTTTGTAGCTTTGGTTGTTTTGAATTGGCCCGCAGCGTTCTCGTACGTGTCTTTTGGGGCATATGCACACTCATTTATCTTGGGAATAATGATGTCAGCCCAGAGGATAGGCATATGCTTAGTTTTAGTAGATGCTTCCAGTTTTCCAGTGTGGCTGTGCTAATTCCCATGCTTACAGAGCAGTATGTGAAAGTTCCGATGTTCCATATCCTCAACAGCATGTAGCATTGTTTGTTTTTTTCCAAAGCTCACTTTTTTTCCGATTTTGTTTTGGTGGTAAGATATACATAACAAAATCTACCATCTTAACCATTTAAGTGTACAGTCCAGTGGTATGAAATACATTCAGAGCTGTGTGTAACCATCACCACCATTCCATTCTTTTCATGTTATAAAAGTAAAACTGTTTATCATTAAACACTAACTCCCCACTTCCAACCCCAGCCCCTGGTAACCACCATTCTGCTTTCTGTGTCCATGCTTTGACTAAGTACCTCCTGTGAGGAATCATACAGGTTTGTCCTTGTGTGATGGACTTACTTCACTGAGTGTAATGTCCTCAAGGTTTATCAGTGTTGAAGTGCAAGCTCATTTCTTTTTAACCTACTCATTTACTTTCGAGGGCAGATAAGAAATATCACAGTATATTTTTCATTTTCAGGTGTCTTTATCAAAATAGAGTAATCTCAATCCCTCATGTTCAGTTATTCTATTAATGTGACTTGAGGGAGTTCTCCCGAGTGAGAAAGCTCTGGGTTTCTGTAGTGTTCAAGCCTGGAAATAAAATGTGTTGCCCTGTACCACGAAGGACACAGCCACTACCTCTCCCACTGGGAGACCCTGCGGCCTCTCTCAGCGCTTCCTCTTCCTGTCGTTGGAAGGACACGTAGTCGTGCTTCAGCATACCCGAGGCCGCAATGCGTGTTGTCCTCGCAGGGGAAGTGCTGGCAGGGAGGGCCGAGAAGGTGCAGGTCTCCACAAAGACGATAACCATTTCCATAAAAAACGGGTAAAGATTCAAATTACAGTTTAAGACCATTTGCTCGGAGTCATAACTAAGTGAGATTTCTTTTTAGCAAAACAATACAGAATGGCAGAAAGTGAGATTGTTCTACTCCTCACAAAATTAAAATATTTCTTGATGTTGTGGATCCTTTGTGTAAGCATCTCAGGACCTAGAGGGATTGATGGGTGGAGGATTGTGGAATCTAGATCTTTAAAGCAGGAGAAGGAAAGGGAGGGGAAAGAACTGGAGTTATTTTCCCCTTTCATCCCTTACTAGTTGCCACTTGAAGTGGATTTAACTTCTTGTAAAGCAAAGCGACAAGATTTTGAGCCATCTGTGGAACTGGCGAGATACAGCAGCTGCCAACAGGATGCGGCTCTGGGACCCCCAAAAGCACGGGAGGGGACCTCCCCTTGCAGAGCAAGCCACCCGGATGACCCCCACATGGTGATGCAGGGGGACAAGGACAACAGCTCCCGGTAAGGGGCCCCTGTTCCCTCCCTCTCCTCCGCTCCTTCCCAAATGCTCTGAGTACCTCCGTTTCTACCTGCGCGGCCAGCGGCTTGGTGTGCATGCGCCCCCCAAAACCGCGTGTCATTTTCCCTGTTAACTGGAAGCTCACGCCCACCTTGTTGCTCTTCTGCTGCAGAAGCCTGGCCTCTGCGGTGCAGAGCTGCTGCTACCTACCAGCGGAAACTCCGGCAGAAACAGCTGCAGCAGCGGTTCCGAGAGCAAATGGAGCTACGGCAGCAAGTTCACCCTTCTGCTCCCTCAGCTGAGAAGGGTCAGGGCATGAAGAGGGCGGAGCAGAGGCCCTGGGCAGGGCCACTCCGGTGGGGAAGGCTGCCGGGTGGGGCCCCTGAGCCCTGGCCAGAAAAGCACACAGGAGCCCAAGACACTAAGTGAAATCCTGCTGTGCACTTCCCTGTTTCTAAAGACACTCATCTTTTGGGGGTAAGGAAATGGGCATCGACATAGTCCAGAACTAGGAATCCCGGGGTATATGACTTTGGCTTCGTTTACCCTGGCACTCTCTGTATGAGAAAGCCTTTCTGAGCTGTGTTTGAGTAAGGCAAGATTGGAAACGAAAATGTGGGGAGCTTTTGGCAATTACTTATCCATGAATTTTAGTTTGAGTCCAGGTTCAGCAGCTGTAGTAAAGATTTTTTTGAGTCTTTCCCAGAGAGTAAAAACAAAGAAAGGGCTTACTGTAGGCCGACTGGGTATTTGCCCAGCTTCTCCCTAAGAATTATGGAGATTATCATAGAGGACTTGCTTCATGTTTAGCTCACTAATATTCATTCGCTCAGCATAGGCTGAAACAGGAAAAACAATCCCAACTTTGCTGGGTATGTTCTTGAGAATAATACTCTAGATCTGTAGCTTCCAACCCATCACAGAAGCTCCTGGAGTGAGGGGTGGAGGAGTGACCCCCGTAGTCTCCCCATCCCTAGCCAACCAGTCATTGTTGATACTGGTTTTACATACTGAATTTCTGCTCAAGATTTTGTTTGAACAAGGGTTATAGCTTTAAAAAGTAAAAACTGGACCAGATGGCTTCTAATAATTTTTGCTGCTAAAGGAGGAATAAACTTTTCTGTTTTTTTTTTCCCCCAATTTGGTGAGAAGAAAAAAATATATAAGTGTTTTTAACTTCATACAGATGGGAAGGTAGGATGGACTCAGACGTGTTCAGTTCTGGCTGAGCTGAGAACCAGTGTGATGCTGGGCAGCTCTCCGGCAGGTTGGTTACGTGGCTCTGTGCCCTTGTCCCCTCTCTGTGAACCACAGTGGCCCTGCCGGCACCTGTGAAGCACAGCGTTCCCGGAACTGCTGTTTCAGAAATGCTCACAGAGGAAGACTTCCTTGCAGGTCAGTAGAGGCTAAAGGAATGACTTGTGTATAAATCAGTAAATACCTATGAAATGCTTCTAAGTTACTGTGCTGCGTTTTTGGCAGTCACAAATACAGGCAAACATGGGTGATGTCGTGGGCTTGGTCCAGACCATTGCAATGTGGTGAATATCACAAGTGAGTCAAATGAACTTTCTTTGGTTCCTAGTGCATATAAAAGCTGTTTACCCTGTACTGCAGTCTGCAAGTGTCCAAATAGCATTATGTCTAAAAAAAAGTACGTACCTTAATTAAAAAATACAGTATTGCTAAAAAATGCCATCATAGATGAGCATTCAGTGAGTGGTATCACTGATCACATAACAGTAACAAACACGATGATGAAAATGTTTGAAACACAAGAACTACCCGCGTGACAGACATGAAGTGAGCAGATGCTGTTGGGAAAATGGAGCTGGTGGACCTGCTCGATGCAGGGTCGACGCAAACCTTCAATGTGTAGAAAAACTCAGTATCTGCAGAACACAGTACAGCTGCGCACAACAAAATGAGGGGTGCCAGTGTCTTTGAGAAGAGGCACAATGCCTGCATTTGCATCTGTTTTATTGTCCCATGTTTTAGGAGAAAAGAGGACCCAAAATGGATTAATAGCATTTCTAACTGACAGTAGCATACATTCAGCTCCCCTGTTGCCCTAACCAAGGGAAGCTTCAGTGTACTTTTAAAGCTTAGGGGAAACAAATTCCCAAAACTGTCGTATTCCACTTGTGACATGGAATTTCTTAGGAACAGATTTCCCAGCACCCCATATGTGAACACTCAGTGAGGCTTCATTTTTTTGGGATCTGTCCTTCCAGCCAATCTTGAAATGCAGAGTATGGCTCAGGATGCAGGGGACGTTGTTGCCAAGCCCTTGTCTAAACCAGAGCCACACCAGACCTCTGCCACACCAGTCCTGGAGAGCCAGATGGTTGCCCAGAACAGGGATCCACAGAGCCTTTGCCACCAGAATCCACAAGCAAAACCTAGACCCTGGCACCTCCAAACTGATGACATTAACCAGAACCTAACAGGTAGCAAAGTGTTTAGAAACAAAAATTGGAGAACTTGGGTTAAAGAAAGCTATTCCATTTTAGGAAGTCGGATAGAATCATACTAGAGGAATAGCAGTGTAAGGAAAAAGAAAATAATTGGTATAAGAGTCAGAACTTTTCATTTGGGGTCCTGTCCTGAGGTATAACCCCTTTTTAGCCCTTGATGGTGATGGGAAGCTTAAGCATTAAAGAGCTTTTTTCCTATTAAAAGCAGGCCATCATGACTGTTGTTAGCAAGGATCTGTCCTTCTCACGACAATTATCTTGGGCTTTCAGTCTGAATCAGGATGGCTAACACAAATTATCACCTGCCTGCCAATTACTCATCTTAAAATCAAGGCAGCTGTATTTAAATTATTTTTTTTCTTCCACAGGCAACTGTGATTCCTATAGGAAGAACCAGGACACGAAGAAAAGGAAAGTGAACCATGTTAACTGAGGACCAGGTCACACATGGGACTATCACAAAGGAATGTTCGGAAACTACATTTTAGTCATGAAATTGTTTCTAGAGAATAAGCCTTATGTCTAAGGATTTACCTTGCTTCATTCTCAACTTCAATAGAAGAGCTGACAATTGGAGCCTGCTGCACAGGAAGCTGAGCAGCTGGAAAGCAAGCACTTTTAAAGAGCTGGTCACACGGTAGTGGGGAGGCTCTGGGGACATTAGGTGCCTTCTCTTGGCTCTTTAGGGTCTTCACTATTTATTCTTAGGCTATTATAGTAATAGATATTTTAGGAACCACCAGTGGCTACTTTCCCTCAAGCAGTAGAAGCTGTACTACTGCTAAGCACCAACTTTAACAACTGCCTCCATTGCATCCCTGAGTAACCTCTGCGTGCTGCATGTTAGGGCTCCACGTCTGAGCCCAGCCCATGTGAGCTCTGGGCAGCAGGCCAAGAACAAAGGCTGTGGTGGTTCACTGCTTTGCGTCACTTCAGGTTGTAGTTGTCTTCTATGATAATGTTCATAGATTTACAATGTCACTGTCTTGCATTTTTTCTTGATCAAGGAAATAATGATCTAAGATCAAGGAAAGGGCATTTTAAGAAAGCAAAATAAATCCTCAAGGAGTGTTTCTATTTCCTCACTTGAGATGTGAAATATAACCAACCTCAACATAAATTGTTTTCTCATAGTGTTTAGATGTCTCATACTTCTTTTCCCTCCAAATGAGTTTCCATGTTACTTTTTAAGGGACGTTTTGGACTGCATTTTATCTAATCTTGAAGCAGTGGGCCTTTGTCAATTTTGGGGTCAGACCTGTTAGTGGGAGGCTGTAAGCCCGAGGCGAGGAGTCCTGAAGCCCAGGAAGGCGGTGAGCAGCGGCTTGGCCCTGATTTCCCTCATATGCTGCCTCTTGTTGTACAGACAGCTATGTATTCATCTTTTGTTTTTGGTAACGTTACCATTTTCCTCAGAAAAACTATTATTTTCCTTCTAGGCAGCATAATCTTAGTTCAGGTCAGAAGTGCCACTGAAAAATTTTCTGGAGTTAAGAATCCAGTTATAAATTACCTACAACTCAAAACCGAGCTAAGATCATGAAAAGGAATTTGCTGGAAATAAAACCCCACAGCTCAACAAAAGCAAGTTTGGTTTATTGAATGGTTTCATTAAATAAGTCTACAAAGGTTACAAACTGAAGCACAAGCGCCATCTCACAAGAAGCACAACACCCAGTTAGTGCAAAATGTACAAGTAACGGCTGCTGAGAAACCCCCAGGGTTTGGATTCAGTTTGTTTTTTTAAACAGTGTACATTGTTAAATAATGTAAAGAAAACATTTATAATTCAGAAAGTTTTTTTTAATATGGAAAAGGTAACGTCTACTATTAACACAAAAATAATTTAAACAGTTCAGTAGCACTAGTTCATTTCTCTAGGCTTCAGCTTTTTCATCCACAGGAGGGAAAAATAATGAATAGTAAATAAAATCAGTTCTTTTCTTACTTTTTGTGTGTAAGTGGAAAGATCCCAAAATAACCAAACAATAATGTGCTGCATTTGGTTCCCTCATTCCTCTGGTAGAAGTATATTGTTTGATCTGTCCTAGGTGGCCTGTTTCTCATTCACTTGGCACCTTCTTGGTTCTATCTTTACTTGGACCATCTACCCAAGAATTATAAGCAGAGAATAAATAAGTAAACAATTTTGAACAGGGCTCACTCAGAAGCCCTGCTCTTCTCATTTCCACCTTCTAAAACCTTTGGCTTCTGTTGCACCTTGAGGGCCTAGGCTAACTCCATGAAGAGAACGGGGCCCCTGGAGGAGCGGCAGGACACCACCTCGGCTCTCCTGCTGCGGGGGTTCCCGGGCTGCACTGCTGGGGTGGGTCAGAGGTTGGAAATATGTCAATTCCCCAACTTAAGTCAAGAGAAGCAGCACCCAGAATTAGAGTCCTGGCTTTGTTCCCCATCTTCAGTGAGAACAGGGATCCCACAGGCAGCCAATTAGGGGAGTACTCAAAGCTCTCAAAGTAGCAGAACTGTGCCGGACAACTAGGCGCATGAGTAAGTAATACTGGCTGGTTGCAGTTTCACTTAAGGGGAATATTTGCTTTATGAAAAATGAGAGTATCAGTTGCAATTCTAGAAACAAAGGTGGCACAATAGATTATGATCCCACAACCATTTGGATGTCCTAAGGAAGAGCAGGAATAAAGCATTCTTTCAGATGTGGGTTCACTTTACACAAAACAGGAGTACCCCAAGCTGAGGAATGCACGTACATCTGCAATAAGAGGAAAGCAAGCCAGTTTTTCTTAGAGCAACTTCTCCACCTGTACCATCACATTCCCCAACTTAAAAACTAGCCCCCACCCCCTTCCTTTGCATTCAGCCATTTCTTTTAGGTCTCATCTGTTTAAGCCCAGCTCAAGTGAGGCTTGTTGCATCCATTGGCCAGGCTTCATGTATCTTAAAGACAAGTCTGCTCTCCTCTTTAGTCTTTTCTTTTCACTTATCAAACACCACCCTTCATGTTCAAACTGCCCAATTCTGTGACAACACCCTCCTCACTGCTGTGAACAGAGCTTATCTGCTTTCAATCACTGATGTCAACTCAACTTCCCACCCTGCCTCTCTTACACCTGCTCTAGACCAAAATCTAATGACTTAAAAAAAATACTCTTTCAATTTCCTTTTGGTGTGAGTCCCTGCTGGGGTCACATGGACCTGAGAGTTCCTTCCACATGCCTTTTACTGATCTGGGGTCTGATGAGAATTTGATGCTAATGGCAGAAGCAATAGAAGTCCAAGGCACTAAGATATCCAGCAAGCAATACTGGGAGAACAGAAGTATTCAAGTACAGTATTGTATACAATTTTACATTCACATTTATTTATCTAATACAATGGAAATACAAAGGAAAAAGTTAAAGTGTCTCAATAAGTAAAGGATAGAGCTTGCCTTTTTTCAACTTTTTAAACCTTTCATATTTTACTCTTAAAACTACTGTTGTCCAACAACATTTATATATCACAGTGTTTCCACATCAAAACTGATGGCAAAGTTACATGTCCGCAGGGAACTTAAGTTTTTTTTTTCCTAATCGCTAATGCTGCAGTCAGAGCTGCTAATGTTTGCTTAAAGCACTAATGACCTATCATAAGAAAGAGTTGAAACCTCAGCCCCCTGGTGTTTTTCACTGAGTTCTAAAGAGCAAAAAAAGAAAAAGAAAAAAAAAGAGTGGTGGGGAGAGGGCAGAAGAGGGCCCATTATTTTTTTGTCTTGTGGTTTAGGTTCGTGAGGGAATAAGGGATTTGGGGTGGGTACCTTTTAAAATTAAGAGCTCCACCCACTTGAAAATACGGATGGGGTTTAGTTCTCCACTGAGCTCTCCAGCAGCTTGAGCCACGGTTCCCTCCTAGCCCTCACCATTGCCAGATAAACAGGAAACCGTATTTTGAAGCTGCCCCATCATGAGAAAGCTGCTCTTCTTGTCCCCGCCAGTAAAATGGGATGGGGGGAGGGTGATTCTTCACTCTGAGGGCTGTCTAAGCAACATTAAGAACATTCATTTCTGGCAGGAAATAACCAGTTATATGCAGCACTAGAAGTTAGTATGTAGGCTACTTCCCCCCCCACCCCCCCTCACCCCTCAGCACTCCACCTCCTGCCCCTGAATCTACTTGGTTAATGTTTCTAGGTCTGACTAAGTGGTCCGCAGGTTGGAACCTGGGGGATTGCTGATGGATTTCTGCAAACTGCTCATGTTGAAATTCTGTAAGGAGGCAGTTCCCACAGGTTGGAACTGGCTAAGTGGCTGTGGTGCTGGACCACCTGTCCCACTCCACTGAGTCCCAAAGGGGGGAGCTGGGAAACCGTACTGCTGGGGGGGGCACATAGACTTGGTGAAGTGACCTAGAGAGGTAGCTGATGCTGCAGAGATGGGGGCAGAGCTGCCCAGGTTTGAGGTCATGGAGATGCACAGCTGACCAGGTGCAGAGAACTTCCTTGCCATCCCAGGGCCCTGAAAACAAAACAACTATGTAAAGTTTTGTGTGGGTAGAACACAGTGGGTGTGAAATGGGTAGTACTAAAATCCAGTTCTAGAACTGGGACTATTCTTAGAAGGTACAGTGAAACAAAAGCCAAAACAAAAT
The DNA here is from genome assembly GCA_029783875.1 of Phataginus tricuspis. Classification (NCBI taxonomy): domain Eukaryota; kingdom Metazoa; phylum Chordata; class Mammalia; order Pholidota; family Manidae; genus Phataginus; species Phataginus tricuspis. The sequence continues at coordinate 3,403,418 of JAQQAC010003801.1, forward strand.
CTTCCATGAAAATTATTGGCTCTATGCTCATCAAATCAGGGTGAGAACTCCTGACTGGGAGCAGCAGTGTCTGCTCATGCTACTGTGTCTGTGTGTCCAGTCTGGGCTGTTGAAGAAAAAGGGAAGAAGAACTGAGCTGATCAGCAGGGAGCTAGGGATTCAGGGAGGGAGAAGTAAAAGAGTACTTGGATGATTTTTGTCTTGTTTTTCGAAAAGTGTTAAAATTCATGAGCTACTAAGTATAAAGTTCACTAGCCTAGGTAGTTTACATCATCTTTTGATTCAGGTGTGTGCTAGGTGGTGCTATAACAAATGGGGAAAATAGCAAAAAGGGAACATTTACCTCATAATTCATGTGTCCTTTGCTTCCTCTCCTGCCTGAAAGATTCATGGCATCTCGGGCCCAGTTGTCTACCAGTTTGTGCAGGTCATCTGTGAACGTGCCCTTCCTGCTGGACGTCATGGCAGGAGGCTGGGCTTGGGCTGCCTGGCTGTTCACTGTTCCCCCCACGGTGTTTGTGCTGCTGGTCCCTAGAGTTAGAAGACCCAACAGAATGTAACCATGACAAAGAGCATAGGCTGTAACTTCAGGAAGAGAGAAAACTTTACAGGATGATGGATGGCAAGCCACTGAATGGGGAGGGGATGAACGGGGAAGCCATGCAAGACAGGAAAGTTCCAAGGTGTGTTCAGCCAACTGTTTGGCATCACAGGGTAATGAAAACGGATTTTCTTCAGGAGCTGCAGAGGAGGCTCAACAACTCGGGATGGATACTGGCAGGTGCAAAGGGAGGGGGGCCCCTCTGCCCCCCACAGACCAGTACTCCAGTCCCAGGGCACTGCTGAGGGTGCAGTGGTATGGCCAATGAGGCAAGTTGCTCTAGAATATTGTGGAATGTAGGGCAAAAGAAGAGGATTCTTGAGCATTGGGGTAGAGCTAAAGGAATGCAAAGATAGGTGCTTGGCCCAGGGAAAGATGGGGTTCCCAAAGCACGTGGCACTGCCGTAGTTGTTAGCCCTTCTTCACAGAAAGAGGTGTTATGAGAAAGAGCATGTTCTTTTCAAAAAACTTTTCACCTGGACCCATAAGCACGAATTTGCAAACATAAACTTTGGCAGAGGTGGAACTAAGGCTTCAACCTCTCTCAATTTCCTGAGTAAAGAACCAAGACTACTCATGAGGAATGTTCTCCATGTTGTGCCTGAACCTTCAACTCCAGGAAGACACAATTTCCCTGAAGATGACTTCAGGTCCAATAGGCTCAAGGATTCCCTTTCCCCCTCTTCCCAAAGAGCAAGCACTCTCATATGGAAGCATCAGGAACATTCCAGCTGAGATGGGCGCGAAGAAGGGGGTGCAGGAAGCTTTGGGGTCGTGATGAAAGAATTCTATTTCTATGGCTTGATGAGAGAGAAGGAAGGAGTCTGTGTCCTGCCTGGTTTCGGCTCGGCTGGAGGGCACACTGAGGATTATTCAAGCGGCAAGTTGTGGGGAAGAGGGAAAGAAGAGTCATGGTCTTGTTTTTTTCCCTCACCCCCCCACTTTCTTACCAGATCGCACATTGGCTGCAGAATAAATAAAAGCTACCAAAGTAAGTTGTGAGCCACTAGGCCTTAAGATATACAAGTAATGCTGGGGGCTAAATAAGTGCACAAATCCCCCTGCTTGCAAGGTCAAAGCAGCCCCATAGCACAGCAGCATGCCTGAAGCAGCTCTGCCATTTAAAAACCCCGTGTGATCCTCTGCTGGTATCAAGTATGTAACCTACCTCCCAAGGAATGGCACCCACAAGCATGTCTGGAGTAGAGTAACAGCTAACTCTGAGGTGCAGCTGCAGAGTGAGGAAAGTCACATGCTTCTCACCACCAAGGCAAACACAGAACTCTGCAGCGTGGGCATGAGCTCCTTCAGTGCCCATGGAGACATGAGGGGTCGCTACCCACACACAGTGTAAGGGCGAGTGAGTTCCCCTGAGGCACAGGGAGGCCAGGGGGCCCAGTACAGAAGCACAGGAAACAGCCTTCCTCGGAGAGTAAGAGGTGGTGGTGGAGGGGGAAGCACAGGCGGTGAGGGTGGCAGCCGAGATGACAATGAAATCCAGAAAGCAAGCACGTCACATGCACGAGGACTGTCACCCTGTGAGACAATCACAGTGAGCAGAGCTGCCATAAGCCAAACGCAAGGCCCAGCACAGGTGAAGCTGCTCGCTCACGAGGAGCTCATGCTGGGAGTCCCGCCCCCCTAGTCTCACATAGTCGCCTTTGATGCTGTGAGGCCCCCTTTAACCAACTTTCATTTTTCATTTTAATCTATATTACACACTATTAGATACTGAAAATGGGGTTTATACCATGGGGGACACTCAACTATACTGTTAAGTTTCTTTTTCTGGCTTCTGAAAACAGGCTTTCTCATTAAAAAGCAAACAAACTCAGCCTCCTCCAACCAGTAATCAATTCCTGGGAAAAGTTGACTTGACTACAGAAGCTAGGATAATGGGTTGCATTTAGTCTATTTTAGTAGGAAAAGTGTTTAAGAACACTTGTCATACAAGTATTTCTGCTTACCTTCCAGAGCATACTGACTGGCCTCTATACCTTTCCCAGTTCTGAAGAGCTCTGAGAAGTAGTGTATGCTTTACTACCAAAAGCTCACTTTTTGATTTTCTGCTGCTATAACACACTTCCCCATGCCACCAGATCCTAGGAACAATAACCTGTTACAAGCCACAACTTACTGCCCAGGATCCCAAGTATAGGTTTCCGGTTGACCCTCTAGGTGGCCTGCTGGGCTGTTGAACTGTCTGCACTTTAATGAGAAATCACCAGTCTAAGAAGCCAAACTCTACAAAGTAGTGTTTCTGTCCTCACCGTGTTGGCAGACACCTCACTATGACGTGAGGGCGTGAACTTTTGTCTGCTTGGTGACTGCTGATTTTCCAGTGGGTGGAACAGTGCCGGCACACAGCTGCTGACTAAGGACTCTCCAGAGGAGACCCCTGACCTCTCTACACTCTCTGGGCATCATCGACCCCTAAATGCCACAGAGCTGGGCTCACAGGGGGTCATCCCTGAGAGCACTATGAGGTGATTTCTAATCCAGAAGGACAGCCAGTGGTCAGCAATTAAACATGTTAACTAATAAATTAGAAAAGGGTACAGTCTGGGCAGATGGAAGCTGGGAATCAGGGAGTTGTGAGGCTTCAGGGTTCAAATAACTCATGGAAAACAGGCTTTGCAATCAAGGGCCAAAATTAACAGAAAGAAAAGATAATTACTACAGAGCTGGTTGCAAGGACAGACTTTTTTCACCATCTTCCCTGAAGCACAAAGAGAGAGCAATGTGTTAAAGATTAAGAAACATCAGTGTAAATATTTAGAATCTTCAAACAGCACATCAGTCCCAGCAAGAGAAAGCAGGAGGGGAGACAGATGGTAGGACCTGGGAGCCCTTGCCACAGCTCCAGCTCTACAGGCTGTGTCTTCCTGGCTGTTTATCTGATGGACTGTGGTACCTGGCTGACACAAGCTGAGTTTCCACATCCAATCTCTGTATCTGAGAGTATCCTGTGCCCTGTGTTTAGGTTCTGGGATGAAGTCTCTGGGGTCTCACTGCTTGAATTTCAAATACCCAAGCAGTCTTTCCACTGATCCTGTCCCACTTTCTGTTTCTCCTGCTGGGTTGTTAAAAAGCAATCAATTAAATGCATTAACAATTCTACCATAGTAGGTTGGTAGTACCATTGTTACAGTTTCAAGTTAATTTAAATTGGCCAATATATTTCACATCCTAGCCATATATACTAACCCCTTTCCCTCTGGAAAAATCCTTAAACCTATGTGGAAAACAAGCAACTTTTGAACATAAATAAAGCATTAAAGCCAAGCCGTGCTTCTAAACCATTATCTATTTTGAGAGCATATAATAATGTATCTGAAACTAATTAAGACCCTATACATATAAGCACCTGTTTTCTCTGCATATTTGGTTTAAATCTGCCTCTCTAGATTTGTTCACCAAGGCTTATCTGATGTATAGTATGTTCCTTCAACAGATGTAGGGTGTTGACCCAAAAGGAAGTAATAAAACTTAGTATTTCTAACCACTTTCATTTGAATGACAGTTTAATACTACCTACCTTTAAGAATGTGATGGGAATTTGTTGATTTAATTAATTGGAAGTGGCACCCATCACATTATATATACTTCACAAAAAAGCCTTGGCTCTCCTTCTTCCCTCTTGGACATTTCAGGCTGTGTAACACAGGCCTGACATGTCAGTCTACTTCATAACATCTGTCTCCTACTATTAATGTCTTTTCATCTTTCTAGCTGGACATACAAATTAAATACTTTTCTAAGTGTCAAGGTGCCAATATGCTTGGTCCAGCCCAGTCTAAACAGAAAAGTCATTGATCTGAGTGATTATCTCACATGCCTGGAAAACTACCAAACTGGGTAATGCCTTCCACCTCCTCCTTTTTAAAACAGCCCTGGACTAGCAGTGATATATGAGGCCCAAGGACCTCTAAATCATATTCAGAAACAATGATGGCCTTAGCACATGCATTTAAAAAGCACTCAATAACCACATCAGAAGTTTGAGACCTTAACAGAGAAGATTTTTATCCAAACTCTAACCAAAGCTTTCTACTTGGGCCTTACTTTTTTAAACTTTTCATTTCAATATACATTTACTGACTACCTACTGTGTGGCAGGTAGGCACTGGGTAGTCAGAGGGAAATGATGTGTTTCCCAGGTGCTACCTGTTTCTGTGCACATGGTCTTGTTTGATTTGCACAACAGCCCTAGGAGAGAGGCATCATCTTCACTTCAAATGTGGGGAAAATGGGCTGGAGAGGTTGGGTGGCTTGCTAATGTGTCTTGTTTTCAAGAAAGCTGGGAAATCCCAGTAATCATGTCAAAAAGACCATTTTCACTTGCAGTGCTGGGCTTCGGTCATTAATAAAATTAATACTTTATTGGAATAACTGCAATGAAACCCCTTTTGAACTACTGATTTTATGGAGCTAGAGGGGGGTAGTGGTGGTGAAAGGATATAATGAAGAGATTCTAACATCTTTTCAAATGATAGATGGTTAGGCTTTATTGAGAATTAAAAAAAGATTACAACCTATTCTAGAAAATAAGAGAAAAATAGGCTGTAACTTTTACTTGCTGCCAGGATCAAGTGCATCAATGGTCAAGATGTTTTGTTACTTCTAGTGCCAGAGCAAGGGATCATCCTGTGGTGTTCAACTTTTGCTAGTCTAAATATGATCCCACAGTCTATACTGTCTTGACATTTTATCTACCCTGTCCCAGATCTATGAAAAAGCAATTCTACCAGGAAGTTATTTTGAAGTGTATAGACACCTATTATTTCTACATCATCACAATTAACATAGAGACCCAAACTTCTGAGGGTAATAGTAGTTCAGCGAAGCCACTGAGTAGATGATAAGAGACAAATGAAAATGGACTGCATGAAACAACAGATCCAAGCAGCAGAAAAACAAGGACAAGGAAGGAGTAAAGGTGTTACACACAAAGAGCCAAGCAGGGCGTACTCAGAAATCGGGTCCTCCTGCCACCAGGTTTGAATGTCACCTGCTCAGATGCACAGTTAAACTTCGCACAGCCTGTGAGAGGGGGAAAACAGGGAAGAACAGAGAGAGAAGAGACAGAACACAACTACAAGATGTTAGAAACTCGAGGCTGGAGTGGTGAAATGCACTAAGATGGCACACAGAAGAACAAGCTTCTAGGGCAGGTCAGATATGCAGGATGGGAAACTAGGCCTCAAGTTCCTCCAACTGCAAAATGCAGAAGCTCTCCCAGGGGAAATAATGCTAGCAAGTCTGTGCTCCTACCATGCAAGGGATCTTGGGAAGAGACAGTCTAATCTTCAATTTCTGTGACATTGTGCCAAAAGCACCAGAGCTACTCTGGACTTCCTCTCATTTTTTCCCACCTACCTCCTTTCAATTGCTGTTCTAATGTTACTAGAAGTTCTTCTTGTACAGGAATGTTTTGAATGATCATTACTAGACAAAACTGCATTTGGACAGTAGATTATGGATAAAAAAACTGAAGTGTGGGGCTATTTACCTTAGCAAGCTATTCCCATACTTCTAAACTAAAAAGTCCACACCGGCTAAGCAAATGCAGTGAGCTTTTGGAAATGCTGCAACACCTTAGAATTTGGTCCAGGAAATCTCAGTCTAGTATTAAAGCCTTAGTTCCAAATTCCAAACAAGTCATCAACCTGGTTATATCCTTACATAAGTGCAGGTATAACTTTTTGCTCTAATCCCTTGAAAAAAGCTATTCCATCTGATGGGAGTAATGTCCCTGCCTAATCTAATCATCACCCACCTTCCCCTTTCTGCTCAAAACATCTGTAAGTGCACAATATACAGGCTGTTTTCTGGCTGGCTGATTTTCCAAGCTACCTTAGCAAGAAGATAACCATCAGGCTTTTGTTACAGACATGGCAGTGTCTCCATCTTAATATTTTTGGAAGATGATGATTGCTTTATTTCTTACCTTGACCTGGAGCAGAAAGGCTTGGTACTGAAATGGCACCATCACTGGTGAAGGCTGAATAGAGGTTGTCACTGGAGGGAGATGGCTTAAGGGGCTGTAACAACTGACTCTGCCCAGTCTCTGGGATGCTGCCAGGAGGGTGGAGGGTCTGCTGGGGGTGCAAGACTGAAGCTGAACTCTGACCAGACAGATTACCTGCCAAAAGATAAAGTGGCATGTGGAAACATGTACAGTTTCCCCAATGCACTTAACAGGCACTGTTCTTATTCCTGATTTGTCCCACTGGGTTATTCTTAATGGGCCGAAAGGTATAACTCCTCACTAACAGGAGGGGAAGTGAGGAATGAATGAGAATCAATAGGCAATAGGGCTATAGGAAACTACCCTAAAGGAGTTTCAGGTTTAGATAACCTAGAGGGTTCTGAAGTCTAAGCTGCATAAGAAAACTAGAACATGTAGTATATACAAGGAATTTCATTTGGCAAGCTCATGATTGCTTTTTACTCTTTTTAAACAGTGAGTTGGATCGTAATACAAATTGGCTTGGTATGCATTCTCTTGTGTCTTGCAAGCATATACCAGATCAAATACAAAATAGGTGACAAAAAGGACGTAGATGATGACAGAGTAATGCACATTTAAAATTACTGTTTGTAGGTGGCTTTCATTGCTAGTCAAGTGTCTTAAAACTGGCCAACGGCTCCATTCCCTAGCAACTAGTGAAATAGAAGTCCACTCAAAAAAGTAAGTCAAAATTGGGATCAACACTCTGAATGAGATGATATCCTTTTAAGTCACATCTCTACTAATGAATTGGTTTTAATGTGCTAGAGAAAAGGCCTGCGTTTCTGAAAGCTTCCAGATAATGGAAAGCTGCTAAGAAGTCTGCAACTGATCTCCAGTATATTCCTATTAGACCTGAAGAGCAAATATGAAGTATAAACTTAGATTTTCTATTTCTTTGGTTACAACCACTAGCAAGTTATTTATTCCAGTATAGATAAATGAAATAAAACTTTAATCAAGGAAATTATTCCTTAAGACATACCCAAATATCTGTATGAAATTTATATTCATCCCAGTTTCAATTTTGACCAATTCATTCATTAAAAGGAAGAACCTACATGAACTTTACTAAAAAGAAAACAATATATTTTCTTCCAACTGCCCAAAAGTTTAGTGAAATGTGAGTTATATGAATTACCAGGCAGAGCTAAATGTTTTATCCTTAAGACAACTATAAATGAAGACTACCAGTAGAGAGCAATATGGATTACAATGGAATAAGCCATTGTACTTACTGAGTCTATTCCCACAGACTCAAAGAGAGGTACTATAAATATGGGGAGTAGTCAAGGAAGTGAGATTAGGAAAGTCAACCCCTCTGAAATTTAACAAAAAGTAAGTGTTCAATAGGTTACATATACAGTTGGAGACAAACAAAAACGGGGACGGCCACGATGACCTGGTCCAGGGCATTTTACCTGAAAGCTGAGGGCTTTTATTCCCCAAGGAACTGCTGCGGCTGGATTTGTTGCCTTTGCTTTTAGTGGGCCGCCTTCTCCTCCCTGAAAGAGGGGCAGCTGGGGGGATAATGACAGCAGGGGGCACCTTGCCCAGCTTGGTGTACAAAGATTCAATTTCGTGCTTCTGGCGACTCTGCAGGTCTTGAATCTCTTTAAGATGTCTATGAAAGATGACCAAACATAATTCAAAAGTATTGTAACCACTTTTGTTCAAACAAGAATTAACAACATATTCTTTAACCTCCATTCAAGTAGTTACTCATGAATCTTTTTCCTAAATGTATTTAATGTAACTTATACTACCCTGATATTCTAGTTTGTCAACTCATCTTGCTGGCTGTCATTATCCAAGCCAAATTCCAACAGGCTCCTAGCTAACAACAAATGGTTGATGATGTGTTAAGAGAAAAAGATTTCCTGACTTTTGAGGCTACACGTTGAGTACTGAAATTGCTCCTCTGATCTAATTTGTAGAGTATGACCGACAAAACCTGCCAACATAATCTACAACCCAGTGCCATGACTGGATTCATTAGGTAGACTAGTAAACAGCTAAGATTAGGTTAATAATGGTAAAAAGTGCTATTACTAAAAACAATAATATAGTAACAATAATACAAAGGTGCTGAAGAAGTTCTGTAACTAGAAACGTTATGGGTCCTTATGAATACCAGAAACCTAATAAGAATTCATTCAGGTAACTAGTTTTTGCATATCATCTTCTCTTGAAAAGAAATGAGATGTAAACATTGTACTGAAAAGAATACTAATTTAGGCACCAGGAGCTTGGGTCTCAATACAGTTCTGCCACCTTCTTTCACAGACGAAAACATACTTACTTTTCCCGTAGTCGTCGCAGCTCTAGCTTTAGGTCTTCATCTTCAATATCTGACTCGTCACTACTCATGTAAGAGGAGTTGAATGAATTACTGAGGCTTTGACTTAGGTTCTGGATAGGAAGGCTCTTTGAGCTCAGCTGATGGGGGGAGTGTGGGCTACCTGAACCTTCATCCACATCCCTACTTAAGAAGGCAGCCTCCAGGTCAGAAGATGGCCCATTCAAATGTGAAGGCTCCGACAGTTCGGGCTTTTCTTTCTTTGGTATCACAGGAGAAACAGCTTGTTCCAAGTCCACAAAAGAAGGAGATGCCACGGGCCCCTCTGTCTTTGCCTCACTGATCTTGTCTTCAGTTCTTGACACGGAGAAACGACCTACTTTGTTTGCTGTAGTTGTCACCTGAAAACGTCCGACCTTGGTGGGACACCCAGCTTCTAAGACAGGAGTCTGGTGGGCACTCTCAGGCCTAGCTGGAGAGACGCCACGGAGGGCCATCCCACTGGGCTCTGACTTTACCAGGGTACTCTCTGGGCTACTGCTTGACAGTACTGGGGACTCTGAAGTGCTGGACTCAAAATGAACAGACTTTGTATCTTCTGACTTACTTTTACCCTCTTTTTGGACATCGTCCATTGCAACTGAAACCTGATGGAAAGAGACCACAATGAGACTTCAAACAAAATCTCCAATATTCAATTTTTAGAAAAAATGGATCATTAAAGAGAGAGAGAGAGAGAGAGAACTACCTTATTTCCCACTCAGTGAGTAGGCTGATTATCTGTTTACAGTCTCTCCCTCTTTGACTGAAAATAAATTAACACCATTATAGAGAACGATGTATGTCTGTTGGATTGTATAGGTTAGATGTAGATTCTGAGTGACTGGCTACGCTTCATAAATAAGTGATTTATTTTCCCGTCTCAAGTTATATACTGAGACTTATGTCTTAATGAAAATATAAATAACAACAGGTCATGGAATCTTGGAAGGCTGCTTGTAAATAAGAAAAACTACAAAGACTAAATCCAATAAATGTTAAGTGCCAGCTAAGCTTCAAAAATTAACAAGACTAAATGGTACTAAAAGGAGGATGCAGATCCTGGCCCTGGTCTGTCCATGTATTATAAATACAAACTCAGCACACCTACAAACCCTTAGAACCTCTACAGATGAGAAAAATATCACAGAGTATCTCCATCCTGAGAATAATGAGAATAATCAGAAAATTGCTATGAAAGCGGTAAAAACAATTATTTTTCAAAGCTTGTTTGGCACAATATAGTAAGAGCCAGAATATATTCACTTGTTGGACAAGTGGGAAGACAAAATGATCTATTACCTGATACTGACTCAGTATTTTCACTTCAGAAATTAATGGTAAGTAAAGCATCCTAAATATGGAAAATGTTTTTATATACAGAGATGTTTACTGTTGCTTATTATGTTGTAAAAATTAGAAACAACCTAATGACAACAGGATAATGGTTAGGTAAACCAATTACTAGATGGGAAAAAGGCTGTAATAAAGAATTCAGAGGAAAAGCAGGGTCAATTTTACATACACCCAAGTACACATAAAAGGAATGGAAGAAAATACACCCCAAAAAGTAATCCTGGGGTAGGAGGTGATGGGAGGATGGGCAGAAAGTAGGACTACCTACTCCATCTCTACTGTTTTAAATAGTCTGTATTTTCTTCAATTGGCATGTATTATTAAGAGAAAAATGATAAAGAGCTATAAAGTGCTATATAAAAGAAATACATCATCAAATTGGCAATTATGTCCTAAAAGGTAGGTACCAATTATATTATATAGGCACCCTCCAAAGAGGGAATCAGAGCAAGGATAAATGAGGGTCTTACCTGAAACCGCCCCATCTTAAAAACACCAGTCCCTGAACTAGTTGCTATGCCAGGACCTTCTGTGACTTGAGAAACTGAAACAAACACATAGAGAGGAAGAAAATAACTTAGCATATGCTCTTTTTGTTAGCTCTTTTTCCCTCTGGCCAGAAATACAGCAAAGAGAAATTACTTATCAGATGAGTAAAGTTGTTAGAGGCAAGAAAAAATTTACTTACCTTTCTTTTCCCTTACGTTTTGTGCAAAAAGGGGAAACAGCTTTTTGCTCTCCTACTAGCTACCTTCAGTATGAAAGACTGTATTGTTTTTGAAAACTCGTCAAAGGCTCAAGATTTATCATCAACCCTCTACCTTTCCTGTATACATGTACAGATGATATGGCATCACTTGAAGGAATAAAAGTTATACACAAGCAAAACAGTTTCACAGCTTAACTAAAACATTAAGAGATACTATAAAAACTAAAGTTAACAGGCAATAACACAATTTCATTCTTTAACTCAAAGATATAAATATTATGGGGATGATGAGGTTATACCTAAGATAGTAAAGACCCATTTTTAAATGAAAACCAGCTCTGGCAAACAGGTTTAAGCAACAGCTAGGCAAAATCCCATAACAGGACAGTAGAGGTGTCAGCATCACTGTTAAACAGCTTTGAGCATCTTTAAAGCCACCTAAGTCCTCTCTTGTAAGACAATCACTTCATTTTCTTTCTAAAGATTACACAGATGTATACCAGCACTCTATTTTATATAACTAGTAGAATACTGATTTTGATATTTTCAGTTAATGATTTATCTTAGAAGTCTTTCTGTATGTCCCATTCTTTTTAATGGTTGCATAGTATTGTACAGTATGTATGCATTATATGTATTTTACATATTTTTACCAAGCCTCTACTGATGGATATCTAAGTTATTCAGAATTTCTTGTATTGTAAAAGTGCTGTAATGACTATTTTCTTAGAGCTCTGTGGAATAAATACCTAAGAATGAAGTGCTGAATATTTTCCATTTAAAACTTTGATAGATATTACTAAATTGATCTCCAAAGAGGCTGTACTGAGTCACCAGTGTAGCTAATTAAACTTCTGAATTTGCAAATGAGAGGTGAGAGATGCTAACACTTGCCATTTTACTTTGGATTTCTGTTATCATGAAGGAATTTAAGTATTTCCATGTCTATGTTTCTTTTTTTTGTATCTTATTTTTTGGTCCATGCTGAATTTATAGGAACTCTTTATATTAGCAAAACTAGTCCTTTTTGTGATATGAATGTACACATACACATATACATACATTATTTCCTAGCTTTTCATTAATCTTTGGACCTAATGGCATTTTTTTTTTTCCCATGCAGAGAAACTTAAATCTATTACTCTGTCTGGGTTTGGTATTAAATATAAAAAACACTTTCCTCGGTCTAGGTTAGTGATCTGTGCTTTTTTCCAGATGACTGCCCATTTGTCCCAAACCATTTATTGCAGTATTTCATCCTTTTCTGATTTGAAAGACCACTTTTTCACATTCTACATTCTCTTTTGGTTTGTCAATTTCTAGACTTTCTAGTCTGTTTCATTGACTTTCAAGTCACTTCTCTTAAAATGAGGGAGCCACTTCAGAATGTAATTGCCTTAGAAATAATTTAGAGAAGTTTTAAGTAAAAGTTGGCATTTAAGAAAGACAGAAAAAAGTAAGAGCATTCAGGTAATCATTAATGGTTATACAGAAAGTACTTTTTTGCCAAGTGGTGCTGAGGAGAATGGATGTTATAAAAAGGAAAAATTAATATTAAACATGTGCTACGGAAACAAAATCACATTGAATAAATATAGCCAACATTTAATTATTTGTCACTTGAATATAAATTATTCTGAAGGGAAAGGTGACAAAAAGTAGAAATTTTAAATTTCCTAGGTTCTATGGGACTGTTGAAGTGGTGAAAAGAGATTCACAATAAAACTTCAGAACAGTAGTAGCTGATAGGAGCTTATGACTATGCACAGGTGATAAAAATTCTAATATTTAAGTTATTAGTCTTGATATGTTTATAAAATTAAGTTGGAAATATGCCCTTCTAAAGACATCATATTTACGAACAGACTAATTCTAAAGATTTCATAAATAAAAATGTTTAAACTGACTGATTGAAATCTTACATTTATATTTCTTTCTATCATCCATGTTATTTGAAGCCTCTCTCTCTCTCTCTCTCTCTCTCTCTAAATACTCAGTGTCACAAAAGCCAAGAGGTTACCAGCAAACTAACTTTTATAATATGGCTGAATTTCCTTAACTCTTAGCAAGGATGTATCCTACCTAATAACATAAGGTCTTATGCTAAGAAACTTATTACCCCTTATGTGCCCCCTTAAAAAAAGATAACACAAAAGAGCCATTAATTTCCTAATTATTACATGCTCTAAACATTATTATCAACACTCCTTAGTCATGAAATACAGAAAAATGTTCTTTAAAAGAGTCTCATATACATCTACGTTCTCAAAATATATCTTTGAAATGGTAACGTCTCTAATCAATGGCAGCGAGGACTGCAGGGGGAACAGGAGAGGAAGAAGATGCTCCTCACCATCCTTCTGAGGCTGTGCTCCTGCTTCCGTAACTGTTGCTGGAGCTGCCGCGGGCACAGGCTGCAAAACACATAATCAGACACCACAGAGCTTTAGCTCTAGTCATTCTTGAACGTTTATCCTGCTACCTTTCCTCTGGTCTTTAAAAGGGGCAGAAAGATAGTGTATGTGAAGACACACTTACATCCAAGGGAATTTTCTGTTTTTTTTAAAAAATAGCCTAAGATTAAGTCTGATGTAAAGAAAGACAGATTTTTAAGAGAGTCTTACTCTTTCTATATTGCTCTGTTAATTTCATGGGGTACTTAAGAGCAACCAGTATATTCACAGAGTAGTTTTAATCAGAACATTATTGTGTCACAAGCCTGAAAGGAGAAGGAAAATTCTGAAGTGTAGCCTCCCCCAAAGCATGAACACAAAATCGATAGGATCGGCCTATGTACAATTCTAACCAGATGTGAGACAAGAAAAGTATCTTTCAAATCAGATTTTTTCCCATAGTTACACTGCTGGGTGAGTGTTAATTTTGCATCAGTCTCTCTCATTTCTGTTGGCTGGAACAAACAGACTCTGAATAGGTGATAAAGGTATTAGTAATGACCTAGGTTAAGTTTCAGAATTACAATCTATTAGAGTTATGGGAAGGTTCAAGATTTTCAAAACTTACACCGACTGCAGATGTCACTGCAACAGTCTCTGGACTAAGTGTTCTTCTCAGCTGGGCATCAAGATCTTCCAGAGGTTGCTGGGACTGAATAAAAACAACCACAGTTAAGTACAGGCCCTTGGCATATTCAGAGCCACTACAGATAGAAAATTTATATATGGCATACTGGTTTATGCTTTAGATTCACACAATGTAACATCTGTCTTTTCACTGAATATAAAACTCAGTATACTAAGTTTGACTTACATTGCTTGAATGATTTACCAGTCTCGAAATTTTGTCAATCTCTCAAACTTAAACTCAGTTACATTTATGTTTTTATGGTTTTGAAGTCTTCTTTCTTACCTTCTTTTTTTTTAATTTTATTCTATAATTTTTTTTCTTTCTTACCTTCTTATCTATTTATCTTCTCTTTAAAAACATATTCTGAAATGCTTCAAGATCTATTGGCAGATTAATTATATCGCATGTTCCTTATTTTCTTTTTCAGTTTGGTAAATCTTTGAGAACCTGACCTTATGAATAAGAGATGGCATTAACATATTCTGTCACTATCAAGGGATACTATTCTTTCCTTCAGGTCTTAACAATCTATATACTTCTTATACCCTATAAATGGCAGCACAAAGGAACTGGAGGTCTGGACCTCCATCCTGTTAACCAGGTCTTACTACCATCCATCCCAAGGCCATAACTTTTACCTCTGCTACAATCTCTCATCCTACATCTATCTTGGCTTCTATCAAACTATTCTACAGCCTTCATTTATGCTTCTTCCTCCATATGCAGGCACTATCCATTTGCCCTCACCCCTCTGTCTTATTTGCTGTTTCTCATCACACTTTGAACCCTCTTAATCTGAATACATATTTTTAATGAGAAAACCGGTTTAAAACTCTTCATTTGCATACTTTCACAATTCAATTTTCTCAAAATTTAGTGGTTGATGAAGTGGGTTCTCTGAGTTATGTTATTATGGCAAGTTCCTCAAATTATGTTCTACTTTACATCTGGGATTAAAGATGTAGGGATAAATTCAGACTTCTCAAGTTAACAATTTACTGTGTTTTTCTTATATACAATTCTGAAATGAATTCCTAATTTAGTTTCAATGTTTACTACTTTGTCCCATGGCAGAAGCTGGTTATACAATGGATTCATAATGAGTACTTTCCTTATGGGAATTCAATTAAACATGTTGGATGGTGTAGTAGCATGGGAAAGGGAAATAATTCAAATATTACAGGCAATTCTGACCACCATTATACCCAATGAGCAGAATTGAGTGTGAAATGGGAATCTTTGTTCATTCATTAGTCTCAGTTCCTCCATGAGCACAGGTTAGCTGAACTGGGTGGGTTTTTAAACTTAAAGATACAGTACATATGTTTCATTAAGAGTAACCCTTACAGCCACTGTATGTAAGCTAATTATTTTATCAGGTGGTCACTGAAAGAAATGTCAAACATTCAAGAAAAAACTGGCTGCAATGAACTCAGAATAGGGGCATTATCAGTTATAGTGTGGTACCCTTTCCTAAGAAATTTTCAAAATTAAGTTTGACTATGTAAATTGTTTACTTCCACAGTAGTCTAGAACCTAATCTTGTACTTAAGATGCAGTGTCCCTATTTACAGAAGTGTGAATGTTAAAGAGTTGTATTTGTCTGGCAAAATGTCAACTTTGCTATTTTCTTCCTTCATGAATATGAAAAGATATTAATACCAAGTTTTCTAGGTGACTTGAAGCAACGTTATGAACAAAAGAACTATGAAGCTTCTTACTTTAAATGGGGTCTGGGTCATCAGCTACAGTGTTTCAAAAGAAAGCTGTTCTAAGCCAACACCAAATAGAGTCAGAAGCCAAGATCATGCAATGGAGAATGTAAATAAGCTCTGTGAAAGAAAGTAGGGGCATAGGAAGAAATCTGCCAAATCTTGGGGCACCTGAGTTAGTGAAGGTCCTGGAAAAGGTGGCAGCTGCTCGCTGGGTGGAGTCCCAGATGGAAGTTCAGTACCCACCGGCAGCACCTATAGACAGTGAAGGGAAATTCAAGTCCATGAGACACTGAGAGTACAGACTGGAAAGAGCAATCAACTAATTTGAATGCAGAGGCGTAAGAAAAAGGCACACTTGACACCTGGGTTATACTCTGGCATCTACCTTAAATAAAGGACATTATAACCATGACACTATTATAGGGGTTACTACAACATACCAATAAAATATATAGTAAAATTCGGTAAAAGGTTTTCCCTTGGGAAACAGAACAAAGGCTGTAGGGACATGAGAGGCACAGACCAGACATTCTTAAGCCACTTATTTGGTATAGTATTATTAGGCTTTTCCTAAAACAAACAAGACTTTTCTGGGAACATAAGAGTCCAGAAATAACCAAGGGGTAGGTGTGATAACAAATAGCAACAGAAATCTAACACTGTGAAGCAATCTGTGTTTTGTCTGAGTGCAGCCTATTATCCTACTAAAAAGAATCCCACATCAATGGCAATGCAGAAAGATGAGTGAAGCATACAATACAGTAGAAAAAATACAGCCTTGTTATTTGGAGAAGATCAGAGAGGTTGAAGATGGTAGAATAAGAGGAAATCCATCAAAGCTGAATTAGAAAACACATTCTAATTAATTTATTCCTAAGATTAGATTCTTTTCTCCTCCACTGTATCAAATTCATCAACTTCCAATTTTTTATAAACATCTGTGGAACCTAAGCAAAGCAGAAAAAATGCTTCATTCTTATTGAAACTAAGATTGTGAACTCCTGTTACTATGTTTAATTGCCAGCAGAAGCATGCAGCTCCCTTTTGGGATACAGATTTCTTCAGTTTGTACTAATCAGGAAGAAATGCCTGTGTTTTACCTGACTATAGTGCATTCTTAAAAAAGCTTGCAGTATAATTAACCCCCAAAATCCTGCTGTATTTCAAAAGAAAAAAGTATCTCGTGTTCAATGTACACATGTATCCTAAAATCACCTTCAATCAATTGATTTAATAAATGCTGAATGTCTGCTATAAGCCAGGCATCTCTATAACTACATTTCTAATTTGCAAGGCTGACTTGAAAAAATGCACTTATTGGAGGGAAAAAGAGTGATCACATTTACCAAATTATTTCTAAACAAAAAGCTTACTGGGGCCTTCGTCAAAGGTGGCTTTAATGGAGCACCTCCTGCTTTCCCTCCTGGTGCAGTGCTGACTGGAGTAGAAACTTGTCCAGCCGTGACCACTGGTGTAACCGACGAACCAGTCGTTCCTAATGGCAGACTGGCTGGTGGTGAGCAAGTGCTTGTTGTGGAAGTCACCAGCTTGCCTGGTGCAACAGCAGTGGTTGGCACGCCAGGTGGGACGACGGTCTCTACTGTCACTGATGTCTCCAGTGAGACAGAGGCATGTGGAGCTCCAGATGAGCCATGTTCACTGAAGAGAGACCGCAGTTTCTCCTCTAGAGTCTTTATGTCATCAATCCCAGGAGCTTTGGGCTGTATATCAGCATCTATTTCAGGACAGTGAGTATGGGGCTGGTTGGGAAGCAAGGCTGGCTGAGGCTGACTATGAATTATTGTCTGCTGTACAGGAGGCACATTGGTAACAGGTTGTACCACTGGTGGGATACTAGGTACCTGGGGTAATAAGGGCGTAGGAGTAGGTCCTGCTGCTTGGGGAAGGACAGGAGTAGAAGCTACAGCTGATGGGATGACCAAATGATGGACCCCAAAAGGCTGTGAAACAGAACTACATACTCCTGCTCCAGGGGAATAAGAGGAAGATGATGCAGAGAGGGACAAAGCCAACCCACCTGCACTGCTGTGGGATGTGTTATCCAGCGAGTGTGCACTAACCACCACTGTTTCAGCTGGGGTGGGGGCAGAGGAGCTGCTGCTAAGCTGAACAGCTGGCTGTGAATGAACAGCTGACTGTGAGGCTATGCTTGGGAAGGCGGGGGTGGTAGATGCCGATGACACCATGGCTACCCCAGAAGTACTGCCTGCTGCCTGCTGAGGTAATACAGGTGGAGGCTTAGCACCTGGGGCAGCAGCACTACCCCCTGCAGAGGCTGGAGCTGTTGAAACTGGTATCGAGGTCAAAGTGCCTGTACTAGAAACAATGCTCCCAGATGCAGGAGCCTGAGCTGGCAGGGATGTTGTTGATATTGACACAACGGCAGCTACTGTGGTGCCTGACACCGCACTGCTAAGTCCTGGTGATTCAGACACAGATGGTACAGGGAGACCACTTGAGGTTATTACACCTGTGCAGGTGGCAACTCCAGCAACTCCTTTCTCAGCAGGCACTGTAATCTCAGACTGAATTACTGGGGTGGAAGTGTCAGGAAGAGGGCAGCTAGATGCAGGGCCTGATACAGAAGGCATGGCTGCTGCTGTGGTTGGCACTCCAGAAATGCTACTCATGGAAGGAGGTACTACTGGAAATGTTGGTCCTGTATGACTGAAGTTGGGAGGTGCTGTACTAGGTCCTTCTGTCATTTGGGCATGTCTAAGTTCAGAAAAGGCCTGCTGCAGACTAACGGATGAAGCAGAGTGAGACAAGTTCACTCCAGTGCCATGAGACGTAGAAGCAGCTACTGCAAAGGAAAATAAAAAATTCAGAATCAGTCTGTTTTAAGAGGGTGGATTCAAAAGATTGTCCTAATAATCTGCTTTTGGATTACCAACAGTACCATATACCAACAAGGTTTAAATCCTCTCCCAAAGAAAAAACAGGCTCTAAAACAGCAAAATAAAATAGTCATTTGATCAACACAAGTTAGGTTGTATGAGAATATATTTCTGAAGAAACATGAAGTAACCTTTAAGTATATACAATAGTCCTAAATAGAGGAACAAACACATCTACTGTATTTATGCAGCTGTTATCTAATATGGCTGTCCTTTTTTGTTCTTTCTTTAATCCTCTCTAGTCATCATCTATTTCCCTCCTCCATACAGATGTTTATCTGTTGGTTATAATTCCAATTTTCTACTCTTCTTTATTGTCTGTATAATCACTGAACTACACAGTGATTACAATATAGCAGAGATGCTGTAGGATTTATCTAAGTGTGTGGCAGAAACTTCTTTACCTGTGTCAGGCATTTCACTGGTAAAAACTTTTGATTCTTGTAATCGACTTTCTGGCACAGGACTCACTATAAACCGTCTTCCAGCAGAATGAACAACTTGAGTTAAAGAACTGGTAGGAACACCTGGTTAAAAAGAAACAAACCACTTAATCACATTACCAGTTTGTACACAGTCACCAAAATGAAGCTTTAAGAGTTCATTAGTAGCACACAACTTCTTAGGTCAGAGTTAAAAGCAAACATGGAAAGAAAAGAAATTCACCTATTTGCTGGGGCATGGAAGATGCAGGAATTGGTTGTTTGAACTCTCCTTCCAATTTCTACAACAAACAAAAGTGATTAAATCTGTTCTCAAATGCAATCTTGACTATTAGGCAAGCCCAACTGCCACAACAAGCAAAGAGAACATAAATGTTTGATAATCTCAGTCAGAGGTGTAATGTGTGTGGTATCACTGGACATTCTGCATGGTAAACTTAGCACTACAGAAATATTCTCAATAAGCAAAGCTCCATTGTGGGAATGGAGAACCTACTTGAGAACCTGAAAATCCATAGTCGTCCTTTCCCTGTAGACTCTCCAATCCTTGGTCACCCTCTGGCTCCACACTGACATCCTCACTGAGCATTTCATCAGCTTTTTCAATAATTTCCCGAACTTGATCCACAAATGACTCTCTTTCTATTGCTAGAATAAAGTCATTGTTAACCTGTAAAAGAAATGTGATGTCAGTCTGATTAGTACAGTGTTTCTCAAACTTTAAGTCACTCACAATCTGCACTACTTTCATGACTTCTCCCCTATCTGCACACTACCTGTATTATTATTTATTTGATATCAAAGTTCTTCAGTACCTAGTTAGACATGTCCTAGACAGAAACATCTCTAAATCACAGATTTGGTGTGCCCGTTATGTCCACTGTCAAAATAGATTCTAAAACATTGCATATTTGCCTAGGGCAGTGGATATTAAGATCAAGACTAAGGCAAAGTTTGGAACGCCAAATACAGACATACCATAATGGTTGCTATCTCCTCGGGGTTGTCACCATCTAAATCAAACTTAAATGTAACCATTTTCCGATTGTGAGTCTCTAATTGACACTCTACTACTCGGTCTCCTTTATTTGAAACCTAAAAAGAAAAAAACAAAAGGCACTTCATATCTCAGATCAAATTCAGCTTTGTTACTGAATTTGAGAAAGTAATGCAGATCAACACTTAAGCCCCATGTTACCACTATTCCGTGATGCCCTAGTACTCTGGTTCTTAAACTGGTAGCAAGAAAACCTTAAGAGATTACCAGTCTTTGAGTTACTTACTCATCTTTCACTGAAGAATATGGAAAGAATATAAAATCTTTGTTCTACAAACTAAAACTATTCTTTTTCTAAAAGGTAAATAATGCCTTATCACAGAAATAAAGAATTTAACAATATCATGTGGGTAAGTAGAAGATTTTAAACTTGATTTATCAATACACCTGAGACTTAGAAATATTTAAATGATACTAACTATATGAAACCCACAATCAGCAATACTTACATTCAAAATTCTCAGTTTAGGTCGTGAAGTCTTTTCATGACGAGAGCGACTTCTTACAGATTTTCGATAATGTCGTTTTGTAGTTCTTCCTTCATGCCTTCCACTGGATGATGGGACATTCTCATTGCCATCACTCATACCTGAAGCAACATCTGAATGTGCACTTTGAAAAAAAAAGTTCAGTTTCAATATGAGATTTAAAGGTTTGATATTTGGACCTGCCAGTCAAGGAAGGAATTTGACTTTACATACCTGTCTATAGAGGAGACCAGAGTGGTAGGCTGAGGCTGGGTAGGCTGCGGCTGTGCTGTTGGAA
This sequence comes from Phataginus tricuspis, assembly GCA_029783875.1. Taxonomy (NCBI): domain Eukaryota; kingdom Metazoa; phylum Chordata; class Mammalia; order Pholidota; family Manidae; genus Phataginus; species Phataginus tricuspis. Next base: position 3,424,417 of record JAQQAC010003801.1, read on the forward strand.
CTGGCTCTGGAGCAGCAACCTGGGAGACTCCCTGAGTACTCTGTGAACCGAAAGGATTATACAAATCCTGGTAGTCATGTATGTTATTTATTATTGACCATTCCCAATAAGCCACTCTTTTATTTTTCCTTCCCCACCAACCCTTACCCCCAAGTTCTAGAAACCCTCAATTTAAAGGTAATTCTCAATATTCAGCATCTAGAGACAGTGTTCTTAAAATTCCAAAGGCAGTGTCTAAAGCTAGTCTCTGGTATAGGCTGCATGGTGTGACCCCAGCCAACATAGTTGCTAAGGAGTGAGAAATTACAGCTTGCCATGCAGCCAACATCTTACCAGAAGTGTGCAATAGGGCGGGTAGAGCAAAGTGCAAAGATGACTCAGATCTTTCTCCTAGTGGGGCAAAAATGACAGCTGGGAGCACAGCAGGCTAAGAGACTCCTATGACTGCCACTGTAAGAATTTGTGAGAGGATAAGAATAATGGCCAAAGTGCTAGCTAAGGAAGTGAAGTGCTAATAGGGTTACTCTTCCTCAAGGCACACTCACTTCCCAAGAAAACAGCCAGTGGCCACAGGCCCCCATATTGGCATTTCATTCTGCTGTAAGAAAAAGTCATGTAGAAGTTAGTCTGAGATAGTCTCCAAACGAGTTCTTTATCAGGGGAACCTATGTTTCTCTTTTGTCATTTTAATTACATTAAATATATGCTTTCTATATAAACATGCAGTACTTCCATTTACCTCCAGAGCTGCTTGCTGGGAGGATGTAGTGGGGGCTTGTTGTGCTAAACTCATTGCTGGTTGGGACACTTGAATCTGTCCTACTATACTGCCCACAGGAACCAAAAGATTTGATTCCACATAAGGCTGCACCACTGTAGGAAAGTAACCTGGTGCAGCCAATGCTTCTGTCGACATGGGAGGGGACAGGACTGTAGAAGGGATGCAAACAGAAGCCACGCTGGAAGAGGGAGCAATATTTGAATCTCCTGGGTATTGTGGTGGCAGTCGAGGTGGGAAGCCCTGTGACAGAAATCAGGAAGGTGAGTTAGTGCAGGTTGGCTCATCAAATTAGCAAAATAGCAAGACATGCAAAAGAAAAACCAAAAAAATCAAGCACAAAGCAAAGAAGAATAGTAACGTGATCTCTTTCCAGTAATTTAAAGACTTAAAGATGATTCTTGAAATAAAATGGTGGACTGGTTTCAATTTAGGGGATAGAATCCTACAACTGCACTTTAAATTGTTTTTGATTTTTTTTTAACTCACAGAGATTATTTAAATAGGAGGAACAGACATAATTCCTTCTACAAAAATACCTTTTTAGCCAATCTTAAATGAGAGAATGCAAAAACTTAAAGTATCATTCTAGGTATATCATGACATACTCATCTTCTAAATCCAAACACTGAAGCTTTTTATTGATAGCATGTTGGCTACTTTGTTTACCTACAAAAAAAAAAGGAGACTGACGCACTCTATTATTAGCCATATCTAATCATTCAATCAGCTTAAACTGTTTAAGACCATTTTTCTTCAAAGAAGTATCCAAGAAAAATGAAAGCAAATCATCACCCTATCTTTTCTCAGAATTTTACTTAGTTTTAGCTTTTCCAGTTGGGATCAGCAATCTCTATTATTGCTAATTATTCTGATATTCAACTATTAGATTTTCAAGTCCTTGATGGTTTATTATAACCAAACTCTCTGGTGCCCTTTTTCGCTAGCCAACACAATACCTGGTACAGAACATCTCCAGAGGGAAGTGGAACCTCAGCAGCTTGTCCAAGGTTAGCAGGTATTCCCATGGACTGAACTGCTGGCTGCAGGAGTTGCGGGTGAACCTGACTTGGCAGCTGAGTCACAGGCTGCAGGAGGGTTGGAAGCTGACTAGGAACCACAGTTGGTCCCCCTGGGATCACAGTTGCTGTAGCAGATGAAGCCAAGGTGAGCAGAGGCTGATTAATGCTAGCTGCCATTGTGATGGGAAGGGATGAGAAACCTGTCTGAGCTGCAGACACATGAGCAGTTGATAAGGGAATTTGAGAGACAGGGTACTGAGGGAGTAAGGAGGTAGGGAGTGGCTGTCCCATAGGGAGGAAATGAGCACCAGAATGCACTGGAACAACTGAGGGTTGTGTCGCAACTGGGATCTGAGGTTCGCCTTGGATAGTTGGTGCTGCCTGGGAAACTGGAAGCTGGGAAGGTAAAGAAAAACAAAACAGACAGACTTAAAAAAAAAAAAAAAAAAAGCAAGGCTGCCAAAAGCAAGATTTAAGTATTAGCCAAAAAGAAGGAAAATTTAAAAAACAACAGAAAAAACCCCAAACCAACCCTGGGTACAAACATTAGTGTTAGTTATGCCATATAAGAATAGGGAAGGGAGAGCAGAAAAGGAGGCTGATAGATTGGCTATGGTGCCAAATCTTTTGTTGTAGAAAATTTTGCTAATGATTCATTGTTCAACAATAAGAGAGGACCTTCTACAAGCAAGGTTGTTGTTATTTACAGTTTTACTCAGATACAGTTCACAGACTGTAACCCACTGGTATGTTTGCTGTCACTAAATCTATGACTGCTATTACAACAGTTACTAATTTCAAAGATTATCTTCCCAATGGAATCAGATTTTATGCACACTGCTTCCACAATTCTTAAATCTAACATAGGCCTATGAAAGTAGGTATAATTACCATATTTCACTGACTTTAGGATGCAATCACCCCTCCCCACCACCTGGGCATTTTAACATTTGTGAAACTCAGATATAACATACAATTAATGGTATGTCAGTATTCAGTGCTACATAAAATAATGGTGCATTTTACAACAGACATTATCTCGGATGAAATAGGACAGAAACGATACACTGTGCCAGAACACAAGTATAAGCTCGATGTTAAAGTTGAGAAAAGGTCATTCAGAAGAGCATACCTTCTACAGAGCACTTTTCAAGTGATTAGAAGAAAGCTTAGAAAAAAATACCATTCTATGAAAGGGGTTTTTATGACACTGTCAGTAGGCAATCAGTAAGAAATAAAATGCATAAATCTACATGAAAATACAGCATAGTTGTAAACCTAGAATATTAAATATGGTTTACACAATTCTAGAAAATGTCATTGATTCAGTTACCAAAGAACTTCTATTTAACCCATCATATCTAATACCTATCAAACCTATTTTAGACTGATAAACCTGAAAGTTTTTGGACTATCACCACTATCAGCATGTACTCTTTTATATCAACCAATGCATATGCACAGAAGGAACAACTTTCACTTCATTTGTGCAATGAAAATGACCAATTTCAGTGTTTTACCATTAGAGAAGGTAGAAGACTATTCACATGAAAGGACAAATTACATGGAGATCATGTTTAGGCATCCTTTTAGAAACTAAGAGTTTACCTGTTTTCCAGCTGATACTTGAGGCAAGACTTGTGGAGCCTGAGGCTGGCTCACTGGCTGTGCAGTAGTGGCCTCACTGGAGGCTGACATCTGGGGAAGTGAATACTGCACTGTCTGTTGAGGCGGGGCTGTCTGCTGTATCCCCTGCTGTGAGAATAAAATATAATTACTCAATTTTATTTCAAGTTATTAAAACATGTTTCCAAGGAAGTATGTTTGCCTAGGGTCTTCAGTGGCTATAAATGATGACAGTTTATTGGTAATTGAGACATACACAAACCCAAATTCATCAATTCCCCTTTACAGTCATTGCTCTTATTCCTCTGGTGTTCTTTTTGATGGTACCACCAAGAACAATTAACCAGTATTTAAAAACTTGAGTCACCATTGGTTCTTCACCCAACACCCTCCCTGCCCCAGCAGTGGGTCATTCACAAAGACATTTGGACACCATATCTAAATAGATCTTCCCTCCTCCAAATCCCCTCCTGTTTTTTCCCTATTTCTTGGTATTAGCTCTCACTTTGGTCTTATATTTATGAAATGAATCCAATCTCCTCCTTTAATCTTTTTTATCAACTGTATAATCAATATGCTTGAAGAACAGTTCTGATTATACCTACAAAATTGTGAGAAAAACTTTGAATTTAGAATTTTAGCTTTATCATTTACTAGCTAATGTAAAATTTTAGAGACTGCTCATTTTACTGCCAAAATAAGGTTTCCTTTTTTGAAAACAAAGACACTATCATTTAAAGTAGAGCAAAGGTAATGACATTTGGGACTCAACCATTTGGGACTCTAGTATAATATACGTCAACTTAATGTATGCCGCATATTGTACCCAAATACTAAATTTTGTAATAAATTAATACTCCCCTTTGCCTAACAAAAACTGAACTTTATAGATGATTTTTAAGACTAACTTAAAGTTTTTAATTTTAGAACAAAACATCTGTTCATAATAAAATTTTAACCAATATATAAGAATATAGAGTTAAATGAAAATATCCCTACCCCATTTCTCCAGAGGCAACCATTTTTAGTGTGGTATGGTGCCTCCACTTTATGGATTTTCATACACATAAATGGTCATTTACTCACAAGTACATTTTTCATTGTTAAAACAAAAACATACCCATTCTGTGAATACCGTTCTCCAACATGCTGTTTTCATTTCATTTACCTATGGCATCAACAGCCTAATGATGAATATTTTGGTTGTTTTGATTTTTTTTGCTCCTTAGAAATGCTACAACCACCAGCCTTTTACATTATGTCCTGGCCCATACAACTAATTGGTTACTGCTGGTATAAAGATAAGCTATTTGAGTGTGAGTCTGTACATGTGCACATATATGTGGAGATATAATTGACATATAACATAACCTTTATATACATACATATATATATGTATTGCAAAATCATCACAGTAAGTCTAGGTAACACCTATCATCATACATAGTTAAATTTTTTCTTGCTGATGAGGACTTTTAAGATCTATTCTTAGTAACTTTCAAATATACAATAGTCTATTACAATATACAATACAAATATACAAAAGTATAAACTATAGTCATCATGAGTATATACATTGTATCTCAGGACCTATTTTTATTTGTGTATTTATTATGTATCCACCTCTCTGAGCATCCTAGATTTTTTTAGGGTGATAATCTACAAATAATATTTTGCTCTTCTGATATTTATTCTATACTTCTTTCTTATTATACTAATTAAAACAACCAAAAGAATACTGATATATAATAGTGACAAGAGTCACATTTGGTTTAATCTTATTAATTTTGGATAATGTATTTTAACTTAAAAAAATCAGGAACAAATGCTGAATTACATGAAATTTATTTTCAGCAACTAAGGTGTATCATGTATCTAATTATAGAAGACACCTCTGAATATAATACAATTTCCCCATTTTCCCAGGAAAAAAAGAACTAAAAAACTAGAAAATCTTTTTGGTCAACTTGAATATATTTAAACTTTAAGTAATTCACACTCAACTATCTAACAATTATCTAAGTCATTAATTTACATACTCAAATAAGATTGTATATTACATAAACATACTTAGAAATATTGCTCCCCCTCCTTCATTCAAACTTTTCACATGTAATATACAAGTGTCTTTATCTTCACTGGAGCTACACTATAAATGCTCTAGTTTTCTGTAGCATAATACTTTCCCTTTGTGTCTTTGAGGTAAAATTTGTAGAAGATAAGCAACTGTTTAAAGAATATGATAGTCAAATTTTTTTGCATTTGTCTTATAGGTTTATTATTCATGTAATATTTGTATGCACTCCTAAAAGTGATTTTTAAACAAGCTGTTTACAATGACATAGAGAATAGTGAAATACCCCTAAGAACAAGGATCAAATCTATATTTAATTTCTTGGCTTTTATTTTAAAGCCAATTCTGTCAGATGTTGTCTAAAAACATTTCCAACTACACATATACTATTTAAGGTTCTTACAATCATATCTGTTCTTACCAACTTCTACTTTACCCATTAGAATTTTTTTGGTTATTGTTCAAAATAAAGGATGAGAGAGCACTGTAATATCAAAGTATGATAAAAGTTTGAATATATGGTGATTTCCTTCTTTATTAAGGGGAAGGGATAAATCTGAGGAAAAATCCCCACCTTGTATTTGGGCATATGATTACCTCTCTCACACACACAAATTAATGCAGAACACCATGCTTACATCAAAATTTGGACTCAATCAACAATTTTCTTAATCTATACCTTCACTTATTTGTGTTCTAGCTAAAATGAACTATACATTAGCATTATATTAATACTGAGTTCCTTGAACATTTTGGAACAAACTCCCCAAATTAGCATTTTAAAGCAAAGTTCCCAAGATAATTGTTCTTAGGACAAAATTCATTCACAGTGCCTCTTAGCTTAAAATTTGGCACCCCATCCCACATATTAGAAATAATTTTAAAAGAGTATAGTATTACTAGAGTCAAGCACAATAAAAGTAATGGCAAATGCTCATAAAAGGACAAGTCATAAATATAAGTAAATTATGTGTAGAATCACCTGTTTAAGGCAGAATTTATACCAGTAATAATGAATTTCCATGTACATCTAGCAGATTATTCAAAAATATGTTTAATAAAAATACATTGCAAAGTGTTAATGAACACAAGAAACATTATGCCTCTTGACTTTCCTTAAAAACTTACCAAACCATTTATACCAGTAATCTAATTCATAAAACATGTAAAACAGTGTTTTGGCTACTGCTAATTCATAAAATGTAGCATTGTTCTCACCTGCTGAGAATGCATGGGTTGGGAAGATGGAACCCCCGTTAAGCTACTTGAGGATGGCTGACTCTGGCTCTGCCCCTGTGCCTGAAGGAAAAAAGTGGATGCAACAAATTAGAGAAGCCCTAAGTAAGTGTATAAAGACTTCAGGCTTTTGCAGCAAATATTTAAGCTACTGAGAGTTTGCTTGAGCAAAATGAAACTTGAGCTTGATAAAGCATGTATGGGAGAAACCACTGGGACATCTTTTGTAAGAAAAGGTTACAGAAGAATTGTTTATCATAGAACATATCCTCATCCCATGCAAAAACCACTGATGGTTGAAACCTAACCTACCACTGCTGCTCAGGCTATAATTTTAGCTGATCAAAATAGTTAAGATTCATAATAAAGCCGTTATTGAAAATACAATAACCCAGACAATATTAAGACTACCAATGTGAAAAAAATATGTACCTGAACAATTAAAGCAAAAAGGGTATTCAACAATACCTTGGCTCCTTTTGCTACTTCCTGTAGTGCCATGTGACTTTTATCAAAAATGTAAAAAATCTGTTACCATCATTAACTACCAAGAACCCAGAGCAATGGCTGTCAACCAGCGGTGGTTCTGCCTGTCACAACTGGACGAGGTGGCGGCTACTAGAGGCCAACATGGTACTCTTGCACAGAAGAGCTCCCCCCAATAGAGAACTGTCCAACCTAGAACATCAATAGTGTTGGATCTGAGAGACCCATATCTAGAAGAAGTTTAAGTTAAAACAAATGAGAAAGTAAGAAATGAATGGAGGACTTTATACAGATAAGTTAAGGAAATGAAAAGGCCCACCATAGCTGTTCCACTTCAGCTTAGGGGGGTTTCTTTGAAGCTGACTTGGACACGACATCACATCCCACTGCACATATTTATTCTTCTGCAATTATGTCTGCAAATTAACTACCTGATATTTGGAATTTTGCATTGGAAAGTTTGAAGAAGACTGACTGGTAGTGCATTACATAAGAATCATATACAGGCTGACAACTAGTACAGTAATGTGAGTATACTGCATGCTCAGGCAGTATAATTTCCAAGGTTCTGGATCTTTTGTTTTTTTAGTACCATTCTAAGTAACTGACACTTCATGTATACTTTTAGGGCTGTTTATGCCCCTGCCTGGGGAAGAACATAGGACAAAAGTATGAAGAAGCACATACAGCACTTTTATAGGAGAGTGGAATATTTAAAAGATCCAAATGATGTCTTGGATGTATTGCTGCAAAGTCTCCTATATAGATTTTATAAGACTTACACATTTGACAAATGTATCAAAGGAATATATGAAATAGTTAATACTGACTCTACTTATTGAAATCTACTATTTCCATTATTTTGTATCTGCAAGAGAGTGCATATGCTCATATACATAAAAAACAAAATTTAAATGTTAGGAAAAAAATCAAGGCCTTGAGATAGCTAACGTTCCTTCACTTGCAACATACATCACATATTCTCAAAACAAATGATCGAAAAAACCCCCACCCCCACACTAGATTGTAACTTAATTGCTAAAAATTAGAATCAGTCAATTTTATGGATTAACATTTTATTTGGACATATAATACACAGCGACTTGTTTAATCAATGCCATTTTAAAGGCATCTCCGTTTGTTCAAATTCCTAAGATGTTTTCTTTCTCTGTCTTTTAAGATCTTTCAACAGTAATGAAAATCTGTGCACTTTCATTACTACTGCTACAAAAAGTATTATCTATTTTCTGTTCTTTTCACTTTACAGGAAAAAAATCATTATCCTTTTTTTTAAACTAGCTATGGTTGTTTCAAGGGAGAAAGAAAAAATTTACGTTGTTATTTGTAAATAATCAATACCTCCTCAACTTTACATTACAGACATTTGCATTTGCACTAGTAGTTGAAAATATTCTACATATGGATAGAATTGACTTCACAAGTGACTAAAATCTTATTTTTTGTTGTGCTTTCCAAGAGTTTGCACATATTATAAGTAGGCAGCTTCTCTCATATCTTGTTCTTAAATACAAGTAGCTTATAATTCCCCCCAAATGAAGAAGCTCTTAATAAAATTAAACAATATTCCTCATAATGGAAAGGAGGGATAGAAAATTAAATGCAATGGTACACAGGGTAGTTTAAAATAATCGTGGAAGTTTTCCTATAACCTGTAGATGGAGTGCAGATCCTCCTGAAGAAAATGAGGCAGATAAAGCCTGCTGAGATGTGGTTCCTTGGGGAAAACAGAAGAAAAGTGGGGGTTCTTGTAACACTGTCTGAGGCAGACGGATAAAGGGTAATGAGACGTCAGAGCCAAAAGGTGCAGCTGCTCCCCCTGTAGGGGGAGGTGACTGAAAATCACTGGGGTCTGAAGAGGTAATTTGTGAGGAATCACTGGAATATTCTGGACTTCCTATTGGCCAGTTCTGTCCGATAGGCTCTACCACAGAAACGGACAATTCTGGGGCATGGTAATTCTGCTGTTCTTCAGTCACAGGCTGCAGGCGACCATGTAATCCAACTGATTGAAGAGGTGGTTCTTCCTGATTCAAGTCCACTGCAACCTGTCGATTTCGGTAAACACGCTGAGGTAAAATTCCTCCTTCTCCTGAAGAGGAGCTTGGAGTATGAACATGAAACTCAAACAAACAATTGCTTCTGTTCTCATTGTTATGAGTTAACACAGCGGGTGCAGAATGAGGAACAAAGACAGGGTGAAATTTCAAACGTGTAGTATCTGTACTGATTGGTGCAGACATACTAGAGAGGGGAGATCCTGGACTCAGTCCAGAATCTAATGTTAAATTCTGAAGGTGTCCTACCAAGAAAGCCTGTCCAGATGGAAATTCAAAGACAGAACTTGAGGTAGGTCCCCCTTGTACTGGCTTCTGTTCAGGTATCTGTTTCACAGGACTTGACGGGACTGTTGAGTGGTATGGAATACCCTCGTACTGTTCTGCCACCTGGGCCTGGTAATGTACCCCAGCTAGATAAACTGCTTCCTGAGGAATAAAATAGTGAGCTTCTTCTGCAAGTACTCGTCCAGGTCTATAGTCATTGTGAACTTGAGCTGGTTCAAACATAGGATGGACCTGTATCTCACATGGCTCTCCAGTTATTCTACTGGCTGTAGTGCCCAGCATAACTACGGCCTCTGGTGTCCAGTTAGTTGGGCTGCCACCAGGTGGAAGAAGATTTTGGCCAACAGTCCTCAGCATGGGTTGGAAGTGGTGAGTTTGGGCTTCCAAGAAGGAGGTGCTCTTACGCCGCTGGGAAATGGCCACCTTCGGTGGACAGGTGGGAGGTGGTGAAAAAGAAACTGGACGTTCATGAATAGTTGGGAAAAATATCTGTGATTCTGGGTATGTTGGGGTCCCCCCACACGGATGCGCCATGGACTGAGGCTGTATCAACATGAATAAGACAAGTAATTCATACATTCATATGTGAAATTACATTAGACATGCACAACTGGGTAGCTCTGTGTAACCCTATGAAACTTTTACACCAAATTTATAATTAATAAAGAAATAACAATGTTTTTGAAAATTATGTGCATTGTAAAAATCCATTAAATACATCCAGGGTCAATAAAATTATTCTGTGGGACTCTTTGCATTAGGTAACAGTTGCTTTTCCACAACTTTCCTCTCTCAAAGGAAATAGAAGAATTTAGCTTTTAAGTGATTATTCTGTTCTTACTCACAATTAACATGCTTACTCTTAAGACTTATTGTAAATTATATTAGAAAAATAAGATTAAGGGAAGACAATAAGCCTAGCGATTTTTATGATACAAGAAATGTACTTCAACTTAAGCTACTAAATAAAGTCCTCGTATACTCTTATTATTCTGTGCTGTGTTAGAGGCTTCAGTGTTATTGTCTTATCAACTAATATCAGTATGTCTTCTAACTAGAAATCAGATGAGGTTTTTGGTGGACAATAAAATACATGTAACTTGATTAGTGACAGTAACATCTTTCCCGTCTATCCTGAACTAGATGTAATTAATTTTACTATATGAAGCATGTTACAGATGCTAAATCACTAAATGTCCACTTTTCTAATCCTAGTTAAGAGTTGAATAATTTGGTGTTTGAATTAAGTGAAAAGGATAATATAAATAACAGCAAACTTGATTTAAGAGCATTTTTTGTTCACAGAAGCAGCTCTAGATTTAAGACTAAAATCAGGAGTTCTATGTTGCCAAGTGCAAACACTGCACACTGTAATAATTCACTTTCATGGTTTCTTTTCTTGGAAAAGTAGATCAGTTTCATTCTTTCAATAGGGAAGACCCCTATCAAGTTAGCAAATGGCTCAACTATTATTTCTACACAATAGCCAAAAGAGGGCTTCTATTTCAAATGAGAATGATTCATTTTACTGTTGTTTATTCACGGAGTATCCTAAGCCATAAAACACTATACAGTTAACCATTCTCCTAGGTGAACATCTGAAGAATTTGGGGTTGCCAATATAGTTAATGAATATATTAACTATATTTACTGTCTGGAAAAGCAGCAGCAAGGTCCCACAGTGTTTAAAACAAACTTTAAAAGATCTTTTATTAACACAAGGGGTCACAGAAAATCACAGGCACTATATGTGTATCTAATGTATTATTAAAGTCAATGTTCCACCTTATTCAATCTAACAAAAAAAACCTCCATGAGGAAACATTATGTGGCCTTTTAGTTTGCTGACACATTGTTTTAAACAGTTAATAAAACCAACTTTCACTCTTTATTAACTCTTCACTGGCTGTGGGGAAAAAATGGACTCACCCAGCTTCATTAGTGTCTCTTTACAACATGAGGAGAAAACATGTTGATTATGTTTGATAGAAATTTGCTTTTGATTAAGTCAACAATGAATTTAAAATGAAATACTACATATATTCTTTACTACAATATGAAAATGCAAGGGTTTTGTATGTGAGTGGGGAATAGGAGAATATAAAAGCTAAATTTTATTGCACACACACTGGCATGTGCCAGAGGTGTTATAAGCATTCTCTCTCTTTACCTCCTTGCTTTTTTCTCCCCCATAGAGCCTTCTAATAAAAAAGTTTCCTATAGAAAGAACTGGTATCCTAAAAGAATAACATATCACTAAGTTGGGTCCTATTCTTTAATGTTTATTAAAATTCTTGATGCCTGGATGTATTCACTGGTAATAAATTTTCATTTGTCAGGAAGTTTATGGTTACATACAGTACTGACAAAGAGGGAAGGCAGGCTGGAGCGTCGGTGCTTGCGCTGAGAGGCAGAGTGCATAGGCAGGACACTCTCCAATGCTTTAGAAAGCTTTTCGGCAAAAGTTTCCTCAGGGGCAGTCCGAAGGAGGGAAGGAGAAAGAGGTGCAGACAGCACTGGTGGTGGGGTGGAAGGAGCACTGGGAGAGATGCGGGACAGAGAGGGAACAGCAGAAAGATGGGGAACACAAACCGACATGCTACGGCCACGACGAGGCTAAACAGAAAACAAACACACACATGAAAAACACAGTACTTTGAAAACAAAATAACCAAATGTACAGTGGTAACAGGGTATAGTAGACATAAAGAAATGTTCCAACCTCCCCCAATTCCACAAAGCCAATTTTTTTGAGAGATTAATTTTACATGGCACACCTGGCAGATCACAACTATCCTCTCTACTCTGTTGTTCAAGTATAGCGTTTGTTTCTTTTTATGAATAATCACAAGATAATGATCAATTATCTTCCTAAATATTCTATAAAAACATCAATCATTATGAGTCAATGAATAAGAGTGAATGACTTGACTGAGATAGCAGGACAGGGAAAACAATGAATACTGACTTGCAGTTTCTACAAACTTATTAAGACTAAATAAGAATGGATTCTGTTAGTGTACATTTTAAGATGCAGAATATTTTAAGACTAGATGACTTTGCAGGAGCTTTGGAAACCTCAGAAAAGGCTTCTCTATTCTGTTTTAGAAGGCACCAGATTAAAAGCTTTTGGCTCACAGTGTTTTATTACACTCGTCTATCTTTGTAAAGGTAAAAAGTCATTTTCTACTATGAAAAGCATTAACTTTCTAGAAGTAATTCACTAGGAAACATCCTGTATTTTTACTAAAATAGCCAACAGAAAAATATCCTAATTGTGAATCTCTAAAAAATAACTTAAAAAAATTTTCAGGCATATTGGAGATTCAACTTAGGTTTACAAAGTTGAGGCCCCTTAACAAATATAGCTACAAAGCAGTATGTCTAATACTGTAAGGCTGTTCTGAGAAAGTCTGTTATTTCCTTTTAGATATTGTATAATTTTATTTTATTTTCCAAAACTGGCTGCTTAGAATACTCTGAGCCAAATTTGTGGCCCACAAATAGCAAGTATCATCATATGATTACTTAAGTTGCATTATTGGTTCTGTTTTTCTCTACCCTATTTCTCCTTTATTCTAATTTTTTTATTCCACTTATAAGCCACAAGAAATTATTTTTGGAATAAGAAAGGAAAAGAATCATAAAATAATTTAAAAAGCCCTCAACATTTAATAAGTTCATGATACCTCCACAGAGTATTGTCATTAAAAGGCAAGACCGTCATTAACAGCCTGCTGTTGGGCCATCATTATATAGCTATGTTTGTAGCTCAAATATTTAAAATTATCATAAGTGATCATTTCATTTCCTTTTCTAAAATAGAGACCCAATGTTTATAACCTTGTGATGAGGGAAGCCAAGAGTTTAAAAAGTTTTGAAAAAAAATCTAGTTATGATGACCCAGAAAAAAAAATAGTTTAGAACAAGAGTAGAAACTAACAAGAAATGATGACAAATATTTGTCAGAACACAAAAATACGTCCTCACGTCTTTATAAAGTTCTTTTACCCTACCTAATTATTTTAAAGGTCAGAAAAGCAGACTGTTAAAATAGTACATTAGTAGTTTTGTGTTTCTGTGGCCATTTACTGTGAGACCTAGCTAATGCCAGACCGATGAATAGACTCTGAAATAAACAAACATCTTTTGTTCCAAGCTGTAGGATAAAAGACCAGGGCAAGCAGAAGTATTTTCCTAACAGAGAGAGATTTTCATTTAATACAGAGCAAGAGTTCCACAAAATCCAAATTAAAAGCTTTCTGAAAAAGAGGGAAAGTCTATCTACCAAAAGATCTCACTAAACAAGTGCTATACAGTGACCAGTTACTCTTCAATTTCCTCCTGAGGCAGATGATGTATTTTATTTACCTCTGAAGACTTTATGGAGGGTGAACAAGAGAAAAGGGGATTATCGCATGATCTACTTTACAGTCTCTACACGAGAAGCAAGAGTGGCTACTGTAAAACACAGGTATAATGTGTACATAAGTGTATTTTATATATATATATATAAACACAAAATATTTCAAGAAATAATCTCGATAAATTGATTCTGAAAATAAATCAGTAATAAAACAGATACCAAATAAAGGGAAAAAGCAAATGAACATATACTGGGGAAGGAACTCGTGTCCAACATAGACTTTAAGGCAGGAACACACATAGCAACTGATGATTAACTAAACACAAGCGCTAAATCAAACAGTCATACAAATAAAGGATTCCTTCACTCTAGAGTACTCACATGCAGCATTCTATAATGGTTTGAAGGTCTTACCTGTGTTTTATACAATAAGAAATCTTACAGAAAATACTTAGTAATTCTTTTAATAAGTAAGTTTTTGAAAAAACTCTCCATGCCCCACCCCCAAGGCATTTCTATGTCCAATTTATGCTGTTTTTAACAGTTTCAACTCTAACGTGCTAAAGAGAGCATTATCTTTAATCAATGCAGGTTAGTCTAAGTATTGTATAGTTTCTTCACATAGGAAATCCAGATAATTTCCACATATTAATGTACACATCCTACCTTGCCTGAACTACTCCAATCTCTGTAATAGACCTATTTCCTTTAGAAATACACCATTTAGATTTTCCACCTCAGCCTTCTGTTGTTACTTGGGTAGCATAAATAATTTGAATTGAATGCATTATCTATTGGCTCTCACAGACTTCCACTCCCTTATGAAGTTACTTACCATACTTGAGGGTGGATATGCCCCATGGGGCTGAGATTGTGCTTGGACAACAGAAGTTGCATGCCCTGGGAGTGTGCCAGTAGAATGTGCCTGTTCATGTTGGGAACCATATGAAACTGTCTGTTGGCTGCTCACTCTAGATTCTGTGAAGACAGAAGATCCTTGACCACTGTCAACTGTCCCATCAGCTGCAAGAGAAATGAATTGCAAAAAAAAACCCACAGACAACAGAGATGAATCACAAAAAGGAATTTTATAGTTTCTCATCACAAACTCATGACTTTGGGGTTAATCAGTTTTTTCTTTACATAGACCTGAACTAAATTTAAAAAAAAAATCTGGTTATTTTACTAAGTAGGTTTCTATGTTAAATGAAGGATCCATATGTCTTAATGTGTTTTTTAAAAAATTCTCTGGCTATCAAAGAATCTTATTACTTGAAGAATAAGGGCAAATATTCATCAGTCTTAAGTTTGATACAGCTTTCAAAGTCTTTTTGGAGACCAGTGGGTTCATATTAAGCAGGTAGTTCAATTAATAACTAGCAGTCTCATTAGTTTCTGGTCTATATGTTATTCAGCTTTGTTAAAAGAGCTGAATGAGATTATGGATTTAGTTTTAAGTAGTGAAGATAAACATTCATTTTTCATTAATTATATTTTAAGTAACTGTGAAAAGTAGAAATCTACAAATTGGAATTCCCAAGATATAAGAATCTGTAAACTTATTTTATATCTGAATCACATTCCCTCACTGTCCTGTCCTTTTATTCTATTAGCCATGGACATAGGAGTAGAAAAAAAGGGTAGATGGCAACCATTTCAAATTTATTTTATGTTGGATTCATAGTCCAAAAGGCCAATACCAAGAGGCCAGTACACAATAATGAACAAGAAGAAAAAAGCCAATTATGAGTATCCTTAGCACACTGTGCACGTCCAAAAATACTTACATAACACAGATATACTAGGTTGCTGGTACTGTAATTGTTGATGTTGATCTGCCTCAGGTTCTTCAGGTTCTACTTGTGTAGAAACTGAAGCTGAAGTGGTGGAGGCAGTGGGCATGCCGGTGCTAGCAGCAGGGAGCTGCTTGATTCCTGCCTGGGAAGCACTTGATTGTTGTTCTACCTGCTGTTTGAGACTCTTTTCTTCCTGTTTTCTTTTTTCTTGCTCTTCTCGCACCAACTGACGCTGCTCTCGTTTTCTCTTAATTAGTGACACTCTGTCTTTGATGGCTTTTGCCATGGTCTTGTGATCACCTTCACAGACATACCCAGACTCTACCTACAGGATGAAAGGGTGCATTAGGAAACAGTAGGGTTTCAAAAAAAAACAAACCAAATATAAAACAAAAAAGGCACTTTCGGGAGAAAAAGGAAGAGAGGAAGGGGAAGAAAGGACTCTTTTAAGAACTGGTCATAACTAAACTGTCAAATTACTGGTCTGCATTATGTATCTCTCCACCACTTTTGTATATATTACACGGTGGGTGCCATCACTTCTGTAGGAACCCATAGGGTGGATGTACCTTCACTCTTTACAACAAAACAGTGGAGAACCTAAAACCAAGGTTTTTTAAACCAAATAAGTCTCATTCTATACACTCCATTTCCTGCTCACATGTAACCACTAATATTAACCTGTGTTGCTTTTACTTCTTTTTCCAGAGAAAATAACTGTGGTAAATATATATTAAGGTTAAAAACAAAAACAAAAAACAAAACTCAAAGACAGTAAAAAACTAACAATTAAAAATAATTATCTTAAGGGACTGGGAATATGGGTGGGGAGGGAGGGATAAGAGGGTAAAAGGGGCATTACGATTAGCAGAAGTAATGTTGGGGGGCACAGGGAGGGCTGTACAACTCAGAGAAGACAAGTAGTGATTCTATAGCATCTCACTATGCTGATGGACAGTGACTGTAAAGGGGTTGGTGGGGGGGACCTGATGAAGGGGGTAATTTAATCACCATAATATTGCACATGTAATTATAGATTAATGATACCAAAATAAATTATTAAAAAAAATTATCTTTTTCATACCTGACCCTTCTGAGAGGGAACTACTATTGAGTGGTTCTTACAAGTTCT
Organism: Phataginus tricuspis; assembly: GCA_029783875.1. Lineage (NCBI taxonomy): Eukaryota > Metazoa > Chordata > Mammalia > Pholidota > Manidae > Phataginus > Phataginus tricuspis. The sequence goes on from JAQQAC010003801.1 coordinate 3,441,296, forward strand.
AGTACATATATTCTATAGGTATCTTTACATAATAAAAAGCTATGTTAGACACTATGGCAAGTCTAAAATTGAAGTGTTTCTTTTTTGAAAAGTGACTTTTTAGATATACTTAAAAAAATGGTTCACCAAAGGATGCCTACTAGTAACTGATTTTGAATACTCCCTTCAAAGTAAAAATAATTTATGACCTATTTATAGGGCTTATCCAGATGACTGATCAAAGGCTAATTTATCAATATTTAGAAAATATAACTTGTTATCCCACTAAACAGGCTTATATATATTAGGAGTCATTCAATCTTACTGACTTTCAAAATTACTTCAGAATGCATTCTAGATTGATCTCTATCTACCTACCTACCTAACAACCTAATCTTATTTACCTATTCATCCATCCATACCTACCTACCTACTTACTTACCTATCTATCCATCCACCCATATCTATCCATCCATCCATCTATCCCTATACGTATCTATATCTGTATATGCTTTCCTCAAATAAAAATAACTTTGGGGGCCATTAATCAATGAAATTTAGTAACAGTGGGATATGCCATACATATTACTTCATAAATTGCTTTTTTGTTTAACAATATTAATGTATATAAATCTACATCAATTTATATTTTTATTATTATTTTAAATTAATTAATTAATTTTATTAAGGTATTATTGATATACACTCTTATGAAGGTTTCACATGAAAAAACAATGTGGTTACTACACTGACCCCTGTTATCGTGTCCCCCCAATACCCCATTGCAGTCAATGTCCATCAGGGTAGTAAGATGCCACAGAGTCACTAATTGTCTTCTCTGTGCTACACTGTCTTCCCCCTTACATCAATTTTTAAATGGCTATTAGTATACTAATTTACCATTTCTTGAGCAACATCTTCTGGCACATCTCTCTCCAAGTCAAAGGAAAACTCAATAGCTTCATTGTCTTTGTATTTTCCCTTTAATTTCTTAATATCCTCAATACGCAGCCATAATTTAATGGCTATCTTTTCTCCGTCATCTTCTTCTGCTAATTCTACCCGTACCCCTGTTTCCTCCTGGAAGAAGGCATGGTTCAAAAGATCTTTGATAGAATATCTTCCGAAGAGAGGGAAAAGAAATAAAAACAAGACAAAACACCATCAGATTGAAAACATAACTCTCAAGTGTGGCTGATTTTTATTATGCTTGGAATAATGAGAAAAGGACTATGAAAAGAAAGACAGGAAATTTTATAACCCATTTTTACATTACTCCATCTGCATAGTGATTACAGAGTTTTACTCTTAAGTTATAGTTATAGAACATCAGAACAATCTCATGAATAACAGCTAAGTGGCTTTAAAACAATGTAATCTCAGTTAATAGTGTACTAATACAATACATAGATATCCTAGCTTCAAAATACCACATAATCATTTATATACCATTTATAGTTAGTAAAGTACTCCTTATAGGTATTATCTCATCTGATCCTTGATCAAGATCCAATGAGGTATCATTTCCTATTAGGAAATGGAGGCTCAGACAGGTTGCAAATCTTGCTCATAGTTACAAAAGTTGTAAATGTCAGAATCAAAATATGAAAATATCTTTTGATTACCTTCTACTACTACAACCTTTACTTACCCTCCCCAAATTCTCTCAATTCCTTGTTCAGTGGTTTGTGTACTAGGCAAGCAGAAACCTAATTGTGAACAATCTTTAGACAAATGGTCTCAAAATACCAGTAACCTAGTAAACTGTTCCATCCAAAAAAGAGAGAGAGTAATTTGTTCTAAGACTGGAAACAAACATTCCTTTGTTTATAGTATAAAAGTCTTAGCCAGATTAAGGACTCTCCTTCCACAGTATATAAAAATAGAAACCCAAACTAAATTTCTACTAAAAAGCCTTAAAGATCATGATGTAAGTTCTTCCAAATAACAAAGTTATGAAAAGAGTATGAGACTAGAGAAGTGAAGATATTGTAATTCTTTAACTTGGTTGATATACCTGATCGCTCACATTCTTCAGATTGATTATGCTCAATTTACAACTTATATTTGTACTGGCTAGTCTACTTTTTCTTTTTTGGAGGGGGAGGGGAGACCATGAAGGTAGATTATTTTTCAAAAACAGACATTGGACCTTTGCCATGCCCAACGGGTGATGAATCAGCTATATGGCAGATCAGATACTTGCCACTCCTCTGAGAAAAGTCTTCTGTTAGTACAAATGACTAAACTAGACCTCCTCCTAAGCTTTGGGCAAAGTCGTACCTTTTTACTTAAAGGAATTTTGGTGTTTTGCTCTTCTATTCTGGCATAATGACAGCAAATCAAGACCTGTATAGTTGAGTTGATTTTAAAGAGCCAAGATTTTATTTCACCTTTTAGAATTCAATGGATAAAGACCAAGGAACAGATTGGTGCTTGGATAGAGAGTAAACCCTACTGGGTTTTTATAAATCATGCTGATGCTGTAAGTAAGTAGTTCTCATTGAATGCAATAGCAACGTTGAAGGGGGTACTGGTGTTCTTAAACTCTATCAACCACATTTTTTACAACATTTTAGTATACAAAATCTGAACTACCTTCAATGGACAGAACTCTATTTTTAAAAATATTACATGACATAAATGGAGAGACTAATAGTAAGTAAAGTATTAAATATATTTTAGTTTGAGTGTTGTACTGAGAGCGTATTATGGTTCAGGTTTTTGTTTAAGCAATACCTAAGGAGCAACATACCTTTCATCCTTGTTTTGCCGTATGCATCCTTCAATAATTTCCTTTACTTCAGGAATTGCTACTTTGTCAAAACTGGCTGGTTTCACCCCCTGAAAACCAGAAAAATAGCAACAGAAACATATTAATGAAAGCAGGGCCTTTGAACTTTGATTTTTAATTACCTCTTAAGGTTCTATTAGATAGCCTTCTTACTATCCTGGCTGTTTCCAGATGTACCTGCAGGAGCTGGTCCGTTGCAGGACCAGAGTTGGGTAGTGGCAGTTTAGCTCTCACAAGAAAACAACAAGGAACAGTTAGATACTGTGGCCACTTACCTCCATGGCCTCTGTATGTGGTTAGGAAAAATTTTAGGCTGTTGTCAACATTATCCTCTGTGTTTAAGGTAAAGGAAGTTACAGACTAAAAAGAAGGCCAAATATTCTAATTGGTTAGAAGATCTTTTGTTCAACCTTGTTCCCTAACACATCAATCAACACAGCATTTAACTAATTTGAACAGTGAATCCATGTATGGGCATGAATTCACAAGCTCAGCTGGGCAGGTATTCTATTATACTATTCTTTAACAAACTCAACAAATGTAGGAGTTAAAGATATGGATTGGTTTGGAATAGTAACTGAAGAGCAAACTGTCTTGTTCGTATGAAATATAAAATGAAAAGTGATACACCAGACCCATATGAAAGATAAGCTTTCCAATTAATTTCATAAGAAAACTCAAAACCAGAATTACATGTAATACTAAATAGCATCACAGTGATTTGGAACCTTCATAAAGTGTAAATTCTTCACAAATAAAAATTTCAGTATTGTGTGGAAAATATACATAAGATGTTAAGAGTAACAAAATATCCCTGAGAGGTGGTGTGGAAAAAAACACCTCTATCTATTCCCACCTCATCTAAGTAAACACATGGATTGAGTTGGAGTAGCAACACTCATATACTGTCCAAGTGGCACTTGTAAGTCTATAAATACATAAAACACAGGGAATAGAAATTTGGGGAAAGGGACTAGGAAAGTTAGAATTTATAAAAATTCTAATCACCTATAGTCTCAGTGACAAGATATATTAAAACAATTAGTGATAATAATTGAATATATCATAGAAATGCATGTAATCTCTCATAGGTTGAAAAATACATCAGATGGTTAGCTCTAAAAATTATTTTATGTAGCTTTGCCTTTATTTTTTATATTAAGGTACATACAGTGCAATGCACAAACCTTAGTGTACAGCTTGATGAATTTTGACGTGTCTACGCTCATACAGCCTTTTAATACTAGAGTTGGGGTGGGACTATTCTCATCAACTTTCTCACTGAATTATTCAAAAGTCCTGATTTGGAGGATTCTACTCCTAGGGCTAACTTTCCACAGCAAGGAACTGTTTGGTATGGCTAGCCCTAAATTTAATCAATATATTTAAAAGGTTTATTTCTGAGTACTGACTACAAAGATCACTATTTGTATTCCTCAGTCTTATTTTTATTGCAAATCCATCTGTTTTCCTAACTTATCTTTGTCTTCACATAATTCTAATGAAAATAAGAAAATGCTGCTGAAGCAAAAGGCTGCTTTAATTGAGCAAGCTGATACGGTATTTCAAACAAATATTTAAGAAAATAGGAACTGTTTTAAGAGAGACAAAAAGATGTACTAAAAGTTTTCTGGTAGAAATACTGGAGATATTTTTTTATATTTGTTTTTAATTTTCTATAATAAACATGCAAAACTGTATAAAAGCAAACTTTTATGATGTTTCTTGTAAATATAATGGGAAGAACAATCTAAAATACTGTGTATTAAGTTTGTAGAACATTTATTATTGGCAGAAAATTATCTGAAAGACTATTCTTTGGTAAAATTGAACATTAATATACAGTTGGCCTTTGCATGTAAAAGACATTCCAAATGTTAAGGAATGTGGCAAGAGAATACAGATGCTCTTAGGAAAAGTGTTCTTTCTTCCATAGACACATTTTAGGGGAATGTAATTTGGCCTTAAATTTGACAGTAAAACTCCACATATTAAGTTAATAAAGCATACATATACGATTATATTAAAAGACTCTTCCATTTCAATTTAGCAAAGGCCTATTGGAAGAAAGAAAGGATTGAATAGAAGACTTGAATTCAGTGTGAATTAGACAAGTTCTAGAAGCAGCTCTGAGCTTCATGTTCCCTGTCCAGTAAATGGGGATACAACCTGTGCAACTTACCTATATTTAGGGCAGCTACAATCAAGAGTGATACTAGGGTGAAACTCTTTGAATTATTAAGTTTGTTGACCTAAAGCCACCTTTGAGTTCAAAGGAAATCACCAAAGATAATAAAGCTTAGTTAGGGTTAAAAGAAAGTGAAGAAGTCTCTTGAGAAACAAACAAGATACAAAGTGAACCTACTTTCACCCTTGGTTATCCTTATAATTAATCCTCCTGTTAGTACTACCCATACAAACATATATATATATATATATATATATATATATATTCATGACTTTACAAAGAGGGTTTCCTATTTATAAACAGAAATACTAGTTAAACAAATGAGATACAAGGTCATTATACCAAAACTAGCAGCTGTGCATCATGTAACGCCTTGAACCCACTAGGTTAAGCTACTTTCTGAATCTACAGTCAAGATTCAGGTATAGAAAATTCCATACCAATGCCACACAACATATTCAGACACTACTGTTGGCTTTAAAAATGTGTTGCAGGTAACAAGGTAGCCAATAGAACTGGGAGACACCTTACCAGTTCAGCAGCTGATATTAAATAAAAGATTAAGGCTGCTTTCAGTTACCCACTTAGACAATGAAAAAGGTAAGAAGAAATTTCAGTCAGCTTACCATCAGGAAGCCAGGATTATTCAATATCTATCATAGGTATTCTGAATCATTTGAGAAGAATCAAGAACACAGAGGGACTACATATTAAAAATGACCTCCTGAAAATGTAAAAATGAGTATGAAAACTCACTGACCCTGAAAGTGACCAACAGAAAAGCCATATAGGACATATAATAGAAAGCTGCTTAAAATAAACAAGTACAGGTTTTGATATACTCATATATTCATACGCTTTCTGTTCTTAAGAGATGAGAGAACTCAATATATTTTTTTTATAACTGGTAATTTTTTAATAAAAAAAAGTTGTTCTACATTATTCTAAAACATGATTTTAAACACCAGACAGAACAAAGTAATGATGAGAGGATGTTTTAATGATAAAAGATTTCATCTTTTTTTTAGCTCACATACTTCAGCAAAGATGATCAACTTAGAGCTTAAAAAATCCTCCAAGTAGCACCCCTTTTATTTACTCCCTGATTTAGCTCCATGCAGTCCCATTCTATCTAGTCATGTTTTGACCAGGAAAAGCTATCTTCTTACTTCTTCTGAATGAGGTTCAAAAACACAAAACAGAAAAGAATATTAAGGTAGATAAACTGTGCTAACACCTTACACATAAGAAAAAGGAAGTTAAAGACACACACCCTCTTACTCATTCGGTAGAGCTATCAACTGTCTGGCTCTAGAAATACTTTTGCTTACTTTTGTAATTCACAGGGTGTCTCTTCAGGCAGTAGTGCCAGATTATGTTTTTTTACATGGGACAGTAGCATGTTTCACTGCATTAAACAAAAGTACTTCTTGAACATTCAATCATATACATTTAAGATACTTTCGGGGCTATATAAGATTACGTATTCTTAAACAAATAAAAAAAAACAAAGGCCACTTCTGTACAAACTTAAATGCAGTAAAAAAAAAAAAGACTCCCCAAAGACATGTCAAAAATTAATTTAAGATAAATGTTTATAATATATGTTGCTTTGTTTGAACACTGAAAAACCACAAACACATGTACTTTATAGGCTCTGAGTTTTTCTCTGAATGCTATATAGTTATGACCTGCCAACTAATCTGCCAGAAAAATAAGTGAGTCATAATATAGTATTTTCTGGTTCATTCCTCTAGCTCTTAAAAACTGTCAGCACTTGCTTTTTAAAAGCTTTAATTTCAGATGTGTGACATTTAACTATCCTTTCAAAGAAGTAAGTTTTCCTAACTACTCAGAATTAAGAAAAACCTCCTTTGTGTTCATACAAAATGTAGTGTAAGTTAACTGAACTACAAAACTTGAAATATTTTTAAAAGCATTCGGAAGTAAACAATTTTAATATGTTAACTGAAATTTTCTATACATATCACCAAATGGCTACAATATCCTTTTGTTATTGGAAATTCTTACCCACCTCATTTACACAATCCTTCTGAGGGCAGCAGCAGCAATGAGAATTTACGATGACAAACACTGAGCAAAAATCCTTCTTTGTAAAATCCATCAGAAAAGGCAAAATAGGCTTGTTACAGTTAGAGGAAAGTGAGGGGGGAATGGATAAACTGCAAATTAACAGAGTAAATTAGCCCACAGCATAAGAAAGGCAAACATCAAAGTCAGACTGAAGCACAGTTTCTTGTTTAACACTGGCCATGCTTCCCCCACTTTTAGACATGGGTTTGCTCTGCTCAACCAACAATCTGCTTCTTCTAGACTGGCTCTGTCTACAAAACTACATGCTGAATGGTGGGGAAACTGTCTGCTACTCTTCCTTCCTCCTGCTTCTCCTCCAACAGCAACAGATCCCTAGACAAGCAAGTGAGATTTTTTACATGCTCAGAGCTCCACCCATTATGTCCACAAGTTCTGCCTCCTTGACATCAAAACCTACACTGGATATCTATTTATCTAAACACTCCCTTTCTCCTAATAGTGTTAAAACCATGCTTTTAAAAGAAAATGGTGACTGAGTTCAATGACTGAAATAGAAACTCAGAATATGTAGTCAAAAGAACACTGGACATGTAAATCACAGCACTGGGGCTGGGTTCTCAGTTCAACCTCTCATACAACAAATCTGCATGATTTGGGCAATATCCCTAAAACTCACTTGAAAAGTGCAGATAATAGTTCCTGTTTACCTAATTAAAAAAGTGGTGTGGTGATATTAAGGTAAACTGTCTTACTACTCTTTCATGGTACATAAAAAAACAAACAAAAAAAAAACACACCACACAGCTGTGTGTGGTACGTAGTTAGTACACAAGTGGTAGGAATTTATTTGTCTCCCTCCCCTTTTATTAAAAGCCTTAATGTGTGTATCTACCAGAAGACATTTCCATTTGCTAGGAAGACCGCATGCACCCAAAGATCCGCTAGTTTGATTTGAGTGATTAAGGAAAGGTTTCTCTTCATGGCATTAACAAAGCTGGTAGAAAAAGTACTTTTCACGGCATTATTATAATGGTAACAGAATAGAGTCCTATCCCTTGTAATTGGTAAGCCTGAATCCCCAGGAAGACAGAGCATACCAAGGCTTCAATTATTCAACAGCATGAGCATAAGGCTTAGAAGCTGTTTGGTAGGAATACGATTGTGAAGTCTAGAAATGACTATTAATTTTAACAAGTATCTCAAAGTAGTTGCCACTTATCTATGGCTCAACATTATTCACCACTACTAAGTACGTAGTCTAGGATATCAGGTATTGGTCAGAAATACAGCAGTGTAGTCCAGCATTACCTTTTATTTAGGTGTTTGAGCAAGCCTGTTCAGGACTATGCACGGCTAAATGAAAACAAAGCTAGAAAACAGGTGCCTTGTTCTTTGCTTCACAGGTTTATCAGATATAAAAATGTGGGTGGGTTTTTAAATTCTACAGGGCAACAAACAAAGCCAAAATGAGGTAGCATTTCTTTGGGCAAAAGTATAATGTAAGTACAAATAAACAGATATATAAAGACCAGTCTTTTCTATGAATCAAAATAAAAGTTCAATATATGCAATAAAAATACCATTCATATACAGATAATAGTTTACATGTCTAAACTTCAATTCCTCTTTCTCCTGAAGTCAGTGCTTTTTTTCTGGATTTCCCCATTTCTTTCAATGATATCATCATCAGTTTCATGATCCAGAACAGAAACCTGTCATTCTTGTATGTTTCTCTCACAATATTTAAGTACTATTATTCTCTCTGAGCTCCTTAAACAAAGATAAATGTTTAAAACAGCTGGTAAATACTTCTACTGCTCTACGAGTACTCCTACTGCCCCTCCAATAGGGCAAGATCTCTGGCTAAGCAAATTACTGGCTTACCTCTCCAAATCACTGCTTCTCTTGCATAACAACTGTGACCACCAAAGTCCAGATTATCAACACCTCACCTCTTGAAGCTTAGACAAGTTTAAGATGGGCCTCACTGCTGCCATTCTCTCCATCTCCAATTTTTATTTTACACAGTGGCCAGCTCAACTATCTGGCTTTATTTAATCATCTGACATTTAACCATTTCCAATCATCTGACATCAATTAACTCACCTCACACTAATAAAAATGGTTAATAGTTCTCTGTATCTACAAGACAAGCAGAGGACCACAGATGTAGAAAGAATCTGAGAGCCCCTTCTTGTTCAAATGAGACAACAGTGGGCCAGAGAGATTAATGGCACATCAAAATCAGAATTACAACAGGCACCTATGGAGTGTCTAGTCCAGCAGGTACTCAGATACGTACTTCAGACAATGCACCCTCTTCAGCACCAAGAATAAAACAAACTGAGTCTATGTTCCAGTGAGTAAGGGCCTAGTCAATGGTAAAGCAAAAATCAGAAACCAGATTCCACAATGTCTAGTTCACTGTCACTTCTAGTCCATGTTAGAGTACTTTTAATTTCCTTAACTTGGTGTGCAAAGCCCTCACAATCCAACTTTTATTTACTTCTCTATTCCTATGTCCTCCAAAACAAGCTCCGTCCAACTGGTTACTTGTTCACCAAATACTTAACGCACACTTCCAATGACAAGAATACTCTTTCTACTCTCCCCCTTTTTAGCCAACAGAGTTTATTTCAAGGTGTACCTCAAATCATAAGTAATAAGGTAGCAATTTCAAAGTATCTATATGAATCTTTTGGTATATAAGTCATTTATAAGATAGCTGAAAACTCAATACTGTTATAATGTACTTAAATATAGAAATCACCTTTTTATATCCCACCTATTTTTATTTTATAGTTTAATGCTGTGTGAATTATAGATCAACATTCAATGTAGACAAATAAAACAAGCTTTTCTGAGAATTCTGAAATAAGTATTAGACAATTGTTCTTTAGCACCTAAAACACTGGGAATGATACCCAGAACTGTTTGGTTTAAGATTAATGGGCTGATTAAGACAAAGAACCTTTAATCTTAATGAAATCACGGTAGGGTAATGGAATGATTCTGAAAATCATGCAAAATGTTCCCAAGATAACAGACTTGATACACAAAGGGGTTTTTCTTTTTTTGCGTGTACAATCCAAATTTATTGGATGAAAACAGGAATAAAATTTACAAATTTTATTTCAACTAATTCTTCTGGACTTAGATCTCTGAGATAGCCAAAAAAATTCCAGATAACTATTAAAGAAAGAAAAATACAAAGTTTTCTTCAACTTTTCAAACCCTATCTAATCAGGAATCAGTTTTATTCGTTTCTGTAAAAAAGTAGGGTGAACTGCAATCCGGTATATAAAAAGTAAAAGGAATTTTACCCTAACTGCTTTAATTCTGTTTTTCCCAGACAGAATGTTCAAACTTTGCAATCCAAAGGCTAATGGAATCAGTGACAAAGTTAAATTACACAAACAAAGTAATTAAAAATCCCCATTCTTTCTAGCTTGGCTGTTATGAGGCTGGATTCAGCCAGATTCTTACTGGGTATGAACCATTAGTTTACAGGAATTTGAACATACTTATGATCCCATTGGAAAACAAGGCTCTTCAAACTCCCTACCAAATTCAGCCTGTCCTATCGAAGGAAATTAGTTTACTTCATGATTCCCCAAGGCTCTCTGGATACATGAATGCTTGTGTACTCTCCAACCTCAAATGCTCTATCCTTCATAGAAAAAACTGATGCCATTGCTTACTGCTGATTCTATTATTTTAACAGCAGACAAAAGTTGTGCCAAGTACATTACTACTCTTATTCAGATCTTCTCATTACCAGTGGCAGAGATTTACAAGATAAGTTTTTTCTCCTTTGAACAGGGATCATGAACCCTGTACACAAGGGCTCAGGCCTGTGATACCAGTCTTACACTCATGATACTCATAACCCTATATTTTTTACTTTCAGATTTTTTTTCCCCCCTTGAGGTCTAGGAAAAAAGTTTAAAAATAAAAACAAACAGGTAAAGGAAAAAAACTTAAGGTGTGTACTAGTGCCATATTAGAGATGCTTAATTTCTGACCCTATTATTATTATTTCTCCTGCATGTCCTTGGCCAAATACTTAACCTCTTAATTCATTTTCCTACCTGTGAAATGAAGATATTATCTATTCACAAGTATACAAGATTAAAACAAGATAGTGTATGTAAAGCACTTTGCAAAGTGATTAGCAAGAGGCAAGAAGACAAATGAATTATTAGCTCATTCACTCTCATTTAAAACTTGACTTTACTGTAAGTTCATTAAATACTTTTTAATCACTGCACTGGATAAAAGAATAGAAAAAGAGAACTTCACCACTAAGCATGTCATAATGATATTAATGATAATAATGGCAATGCCTATTAAGTACTGATTGATAACTACATGTAAGGCACTTTATTGTTTTTTATTTACATTTCTCAATAACTCTCATAAACATCTTACGCTCTGAGAAGTTAAGTAAACTTGCTCAAGGTATCATAGCTAGGGAACAACACTGATGTGATTGCAACTCAAACACACCCACCTCCAGAGCCCATTTCCTCCACAGGCAACATGAAATTGTGTTTCACTTCCTATGGCTCTGTATTCATGTATTCACTTCACAAATACTGACTGAGTGCTTATGACTGGCCAGTGTTGCTACTTCTCTATGTCTGTAAAATCTATGCTTTACTGTAACTATCTCTTCAATGTTTACCTTTCTTACTAGAAGATGGGAGAACAAAACATGTATCTTGTTCATTGCTGTATCCCCAAACTAGCAGACAGGAGGTATCTAATTAATAGCTGTTAAAATGGGGAATATTTGTTAAAAAAAAAAAAAATTTTTTTTAAGAAATTGAGAACTAGAGCTTGTGGTTCAACTATAGAGTTCTGTGATCTTAAGACCTAAAAAAGTAATCCTAAGATATTAAAGGTAGACTCTTCTTTGTATCCCTTTTCTAAGTTAGTGCTAAACCTACAGAAGGCCTGGTATGTTTAGAAGGGGACAGTTGACTGATTACTAACAAGGTATACATACTAGATCTGGAATGGAAATAAAAAATCTGGAGTAGGGGTGCAAGACAGAGGCAGGGGGTAGTTTGCATTAGGGAGCCCTACGATCTCTCAATGAACAACCAAGCATGTTTCCTTAATAAATGTGCAACAGGTAGGCAGACTGAAGCTAACATGTACTTTTTAAAATTAGTCATATTTATGGCGGTTACCAAAGAGGAGGGGTGTGGGAGGGCGGAGGGAGGGAGAAGGGGATTGAGGAGTATTATGTTTAGTACACATGGTGTGGGGGGGTCACAGGGAAGACAATGTAGAACAGAGAAGGCAAATAGTGAATCTGTGGCATCTTACTACACTGATGGACAGTGACTGCAAGAGATATGAGGGTGACTGATAATATGGGTGAATGTAGTAACCACATTGTTTTTTCATGTGAAACCTTCATAAGAGTATATATCAATAATACCTTAATAAAAAAATTAGTCATATTTACAGCCAAACCAGACTTAAGAGATAGCATAATAATACTTTAAGGTGCATTCTGACAGTAATCACTATTGATTATACAATTAAATAAGTCCTTGTATAATCTAGGCATTTACTTAAATCCCCCATGTTCATCTCAGCACCCAAAACATGAGAAAAACTTCAGAAAATTAAAAAGGACATAGCCCCACACAGGATCTGAACAGACACTTCTCCAAAGAAGAAATTCAGATGGCCAACAGGTACATGAAAAGATGCTCCACACTGTAATCATCAGGGAAATGCAAATTAAAACCACAATCAGATAGCACCTCACACCAGTAAGGATGGCCAACATCCAAAAGACAAGTAACAACAAATACTGGAGAGGATGCAGAGAAAGGGGATCCTTCCTACACTGCTGGTGGGAACGTAAATTAGCTCAACCATTGTGAAAAGCAATATGGAGGGTCCTCAAAAAACTAAAAATAGAAATACCATTTGATCCAGGAATTCCACTCCTAGGAATTTACCTGAAGAAAACAAGATCCCTGATTCAAAAAGATATATGCACCCCTGTTTAGCGCAGCACTATTTACAATAGCCAAAATATGGAAGCAACCTAAGTGTCCATGAATGGATAAAGAAGAGGTGGTACATATACACAATGGAATACTCTTCAGTCATAAGAAGAAAACAAATCCTACCATTTGCAACAACATGGATGGAGCTAGAGGGTGTTATGCTCAGTGAAATAAGCCAGGCAGAGAAAGACAAGTACCAAATTATTTCACTCATCTGTGAAGTATAAGAACAAAGCAAAACTGAAGGAACAAAACAGCATTAGACTCACAAACTCCAAGAAGGGATTAGTGGTTACCAAAAGGAAGGGGGAAGGGAAGGTGGGTGGAGAGAGAGGGAGAAGGGGATTAAGGGGCATTATAATTAGCACACATAGTAGGCACGGGGAAGGCAGTAAAGCATGGAGAAGACAAGTAATAACTCTAAGCATCTTACTACGCTGATGGATAGTGATTGCAATGGAGTGTGGGGGGGACTTGATAATACGAGTGAATGTTGAAACCACAATGTTGCTCAAGTAAAACCTTCATAAGATTGTATATCAATAATACCTTAATTTAAAAAAAAGAACATAGCTCTTTTTATTCTTCATTGAAAAACAGAAAATGAGAACGGAGGTTGGTGAAATCAAGATGGAATTTCTCAGATAATACAATAATTGGCAATACAGAACAATGGACTGGAGATACTACAGAACTAAATTTTCACAGTTGAGGGGAAGCATTAAGTGTAATTAAATGCCTACAGTACCCTTAGAAACTAAGGGTTCTAACAGTTCTGACTCAGAGAACTCAAGCTTTTTATGCCATCTTTTCTATAGCCTGACTGTTTTGGCTTTTTAAAAAGCAACTCCTGAATAAGGCAGGAAAAATGCAATTAAACAGAGTTAAATTTCTAAGTCTGGAATCTAAAAACAAAACAAAACAGAATGAACAAATAGCAGCCAACTCACAGACACTGAGAAGTGACTGGTGGTTACTATGAGAGGGGTTGGGGTGGGCACATCAGCAAGGTAGGTGGGATAAAGGGACACAAAAAGTCTCAATCATAACACAAGTCGGTCATGGGGATGGTAGTACAGCATGGAGAATATAGTCAATGATTCTGTAACATCTCCTATGTTGACAGATAGTAACTGCACTAGAGGGGGTGAGGATTTAATAATATGGGTAACTTGAACCTGTGTCTACTTGAAACCAATATAAGATTGTATGTCAACAGCACTTCAAAAAAATTTCTAAGTCAATTTGGCTGCTTATAATGCAAGTAATAAGGTACCATGAAATACTGGAATAATAATTTATTCAAATAATGTTTTGGCATTGTATTATTTAGCCTACTTTTTATTTATTTAACAAAAAATAAGGTATACAGAACTGGAAGGGACCTCAGGTATTCACTGTTCCAGCTCATACTTCTCAACCTTTTATGTCCGTAAGAATCATCTTTGAAGCTTATAAAATGCAGGCTTGATTCCATCTATCCAGGATGGTGCCAAAATTTTACATTTTTAAAAAGTGGCCTAGTGCCAATTCTGCTGTTCTGGGGACTTCACTCTGGAGATCTAACAAAGATCTGAAGAGTGATTCTCCAAGTGTGAAGATCCCTGAGGGTCCCCAGGATCTCTTTTCAGGGGGCCTGCAAGGTACTTCCTTTTCTAACAACGTTATCTGCATGAGGCCAGATTTTCTTCATACACGTCAACCAAAGCAACACATTTCAACAGACTGAATGCAGCTGATATGAGAATCCAGTTGTCTTCTTTCTGATCAGATGTTAAAGAGATTTACAAAATGTAAAAATGCTGGTGCTGGTCTTTTCACTAAATTTTGAAAATCAGTTTCAGAAAGTTATTTTACGTAAAAATTACTGATGCCAAGAAATACTGGGCTAATGTTATTTTAAAATTAATAAATACATTATGAAATTCTGTGTTAACTTCTAATATGGTAAATAAATATAACACAAGAAAACAAAAGCTCTTTGGGGTCCTCAATAAAAAGAGTTTGAAAGCCACTGGCTAAATCATTCAAGTCTGGTAAGCTGCTATCCTAATGCCTTCTCAAAAGATCTCAATGGACAGAATCTCAAACCTCTACTAGTATAGGCCTTTGCAGTGTGTCTTGTAATCTTGAAAAATTCTTATGTTCAATTGTGATTTTTCTGTTCTTCTCTCTTCTAGGTTAAGAAAATAACTGCCGAGCACCTCCCTCTTCCAATTTTCATATAAGCCCCTTCCCTTAAAAAATAAAAGGAATACTGGTATACCCCACTTTTTGAAAGTTCCCTATCCTACCACTTCACTTTTAAGAAAGACCTACATTAATGCCTGTTTTCATTAACTGAAAGAATTCCAAAGAAGATTTTTGCTTTTAGAAAAAAAGAAGAAAAACAAACACAGTATTCAGTTATATTTGGGATTCCTTTTACTGAATCATTTGTTCTTCAAAATATTGCTGTGCCTACAACATGCCATATCCTATACTATGAATACAGTATATATAAACAAAGATTCAATAAATCAGGCTCCATACTGGAAAGATGGCGGCGTGAGAGGTGAGACAGAGGCTTCCTCCTAAAACCGCATATAATATGAAAATAAAGCTACTACAAATACACTTGAAAGAGCAACGGGAAAGAGGACTACAACAAACTGCATACACCTGGAGACAAGAGCAGCCCTCACAGAAAACGGTAATGTACTAAAGCTGTGGTCCTGCGGGATCCAAGCCCTTCCCCCACCCCAGCTCACCGGCAGGAGGAACAGGAACAGAGCAGAGAGGGAGTGGAGAACTGGGACTGCTGAATGCCTAACTCTGGAGATCTGCCTGGGAGCACAGGCCTGTATTTCATGGTGCTTGCGTGATACTCTTGTAATTGGGAGCTTGGAAAGCTAAGACAGGCGGAGTTCCTGGAGAGACTGAGATTCCAGCTGCTTGTGAAGTCAGGGATCCAAACCCAGCTGCTCTGGGATGAAGGAAAGGCAGGCAGTCTGGGAGACTTCCTAACAAAGAGGACCTTAGCAGGAGGCCTGCTTGGGGGGCAGGGACTGCATGGAGCTTGCAGTTCAGGAGAAGGGACGGGTAGACAGAGTTGTCCGGGTGTACTCTGCCGAGCAGATTGGGAGTTTTCTGATATTTGGGTATGCCAGCTCCCTGGCTGCCTGCACAGCTCCAGGAACCCCTTCTGTGACAGGCTAGTGCACCTTTCACCTGGCCAGCACCACCGGGCTTGCAAATCTGGAAACCCTTCCCTGGTGTTAGGCCAGCCAGAGGGAAGATCTGTCTACAGCAACTAAAAAGGCAAAGCACAGAGGCTTATACCTGTGTGCTCAGTCCACTGGTTCAGACAGTGGAGACAGGCATAGCAGCCAGGAACCAGGAAACAGCCCTTTCCTCCCCCAAGGCACCAATACCACTCCCCTACAATCCCTGACATTGCTTCAGGGGCTGAGCAGCTCCAGAGAGTAGAGCTTCTGGGCACTAGAGGGCTCCATACACAAATATGAAATGCCAAAGGAACCTGGTCCAGAGTAAAATTATGAATACAGCTCCTGAGAAAGATTTAAATGATATGGAACTTATGACTCTCCCTGAAAGGGAGTTCAAAATAAAAATCATTAACATGCCCATGGAGGTACAGAAAGATATTCAAGAACTCAGGAATAAATTCCGGTCAGAGATCCAATCCTTGAAGAACACAATGGACGGTATTAAAAGCAGATTGGATATGGTGGGGCAGACGATAAATGAAATAAAAACTAGAGAAGAGGAATACAAAGAAGCTGAGGTACTGAGAGAAAAAAGGATCTCTAAGAATGAAAGAATATTGAGAGAACTGTGTGACCAATCCAAATGGAACAATATTCGCATTATAGGAGTACCAGAGGGGGAAGAGAGAGAAAAAGGGATAGAAAGTGTCTTTGAAGAAATAATTGCTGAAAACTTTCCCACACTGGGGAAGGAAATAGTCTCACAGTCCACAGAAGTCCAAAGAACTCCCAACACAAGGGACCCAAGGAAGACAACACCAAGACATATAATAATTAAGGTGGCAAAGGTCAAAAGATAAAGATAGAGTATTAAAGGCAGCTAGAGAGAGAAAAAAGACCACCTACAAAGGAAAAAACCATCAGACTATCATCAGACTTCTCAACAGAAACCTTACAGGCCAGAAGAGAACGGCATGATATATTTAACGTAATGAAACAGAAGGACCTTGAACCAAGAATACTGTATCCAGCACGATTATCATTTAAATATGACAGAGGGATTAAACAATTTCCAGACAAACGAAAGTTGAAAGACTTTGCCTCTCATAAAGCACCACTACAGGATATCTTAAACAGACTGCTCTAGAGGGAAACACTCCTAAGGCTAAAAAGATGTCACCAGAGAAAATAAAATCATAGCAAAGAAAGCAGACCATCCAAATACTAACTAAAGGCAAAGAATAAAACACCTAATATATAAAGAATGGAGGAGGAAGAATAGGAAGGGAGAAATAAAGAAACATCAGATGGTGTTCACAATAACTTAACAAGACAGTTAAGATAGATTCTTAGATAGTAAAGAAGCAACCCTTGAACCTTTGGTAACCACAAATCTAAAGCCAGAAATGGCAATAAGTACATATCTATCAATAATCACCCTAAATGTAAATGGACTGAATGCACCAATCAAAAGACACAGAGTAACAGAGTGGATAAAAAAGCAAGACCCATCTATATGCTGCTTACAAGAGACTCACCTCAAACCCAAAGATATACACAGACTAAAAGTGAAGGGATGGAAAAAAATATTTCAAGCAAACAACAAAGAGAAAAAAGCAGGTGTTGCAGTACTTGTATCAGATAAAATAGACTTCAAAACGAAGAAAGTAGCAAGAGATAAAGAAGGACATTACATAATGATAAAGGGGTCAGTCTAAAAAGAAGATATAACCATTATAAACATATATGCACCCAACACAGGAGCGCCAGCATATGTGAAACAAATACTAACAGAATTGAAGGAGGAAATAGACAACAATGCATTCATTTTAGGAGTCTTCAACACACAACTCACTCCAAAGGATAGATCAACCAGACAGAGAATAAGTAAATACACAGAGGCACTGAACAACACACTAGAACAGATGGACCTAACAGATATCTACAGAACTCTACACCCGAAAGCAGCAGGATACACATTCTTCTCAAGTGCACATGGAACATTTCCCACAATAGACCACATACTAGGCCACAAAAAGAACCTCAGTAATTTCAAAAATATTGAAATCCTACCAACCAACTTCTCAGATCACAAAGGTATAAAACTAGAAATAAATTTTAGAAAGAAATAAAAAAGGCTCACAAAAACATGGAGACTTAACAACATTCTCCTAATTAATCAATGGGTTAACGACCAAATCAAAACAGAAATCAAAGAATATATGGAGACTAATGACAACAACAACACAAAGCCACAACTTCTGTGGGACGCAGCAAAGGCAGTCCTAAGAGGAAAGTATATTGCAATCCAGGCCTATTTAAAGAAGGAAGAGCATTCCCAAATGAACAGTTTAAAGACACAATTATTGAAATTGGAAAAAGAAGAACAAAGAAGGCCCAAAGTCACCAGAAGGAGAGACATAATAAAGATCAGAGAAGAAATAAATAAAATTGAGAAGAATAAAACAATAGAAAAAAATCAATGAAACCAAGAGCTGGTTCTTTGAAAAAATTAACAAAATAGATAAACCCCTAGCCAAACTCATTAAGAGAAAAAGAGAATCTACACACATAAACAGAATCAGAAATGAGAAAGGAAAAATAACGACAGACCCCACAGAAATACAAAGAATTATAAGAGAATAGTATGAGCATCGGTATGCTAACAAGCTGCAAAACCTAGAAGAAATGGACAACTTCTTAGAAAAATACATCCTTCCAAGACTGACCAAGCAAGAAACTGAAAAACTAAACAGACCAATCACCAGCAACGAAATTGAATCGGTAATCAAAAAACTACCCAAGAACAAAACCCCCGGACCTGATGGATTCACCTCTGAATTCTACCAGACATATAGAGAAGAAATAACACCCATTCTCCTTAAAGTTTTCCAAAAAATAGAAGAGGAGAGAATACTTCCAAACGCTTTCTATGAAGCCAGCATCACTCTAATACCAAAACCGGGCAAAGACCTCACCAAAAAAGAGAATTACAGACCTATATCCCTGATGAACGTACATGCAAAAATACTCAACAAAATATTAGCAAACCGAATTCAAAAATACATCAAGAGGATCATACACCATGATCAAGTGGGATTCATCCCAGGGATGCAAGGATGGTACAACATTCGAAAATCCATCAACCTCATCCACCACATCAACAGAAGAAAAACCACATGATCATCTCCATAGATGCTGAAAAAGCATTTGACAAAATTCAGCATCCATTCATGATTAAAACTCTCAACAAAATGGGTATAGATGGCAAGTACCTCAACATCATAAAGGCTATATATGACAAACCCACAGCTAACATTTTACTTAACAGCGAGAAGCTGAAAGCTTTTCATCTAAGATCAGGAACAAGACAGGGATGCCGACTCTCTCCACTGCTTTTCAACATAGTACTGGAGGTCCTAGCCATGGCAATCAGACAAAACAAAGACATACAAGGCATCCAGATTGGTAAAGAAGATGTCAAATTGTCACTATTTGCAGATGACATGATTCTGTACATAAAAAACCCTAAAGACTCCACTCCAAAACTACTAGAATTAATATCTGAATTCAGCAAAGTTGCAGGATACAAAATTAACACACAGAAATCGGTTGCTTTCCTATACACTAATGATGAGCTAACAGAAAGAGAAATCAGGAAAACAATTCCATTCACAATTGCATCAAAAAGAATAAAATACCTAGGAATAAATCTAACCAAGGAAATGAAAGACCTGTACTCTGAAAACTACAAGACACTCCTAGGAGAAACTAAAGAGGACACTAACAAATGGAAATGTATCGCATGCTCTTGGCTAGGAAGAATAAATATTGTCAAAATGGCAATACTACCTAAAGCAATCTACAGATTCAATGCAATCCCTATCAAACTACCAACAGCTTTCTTCAATGAACTGGAACAAATAACTCTAAAATTCATATGGAACCACAAAAGACCCCGAATAGCCAAAGCAATTCTGAGAAGGAGGAATCAAACAGGGGGAATTACGATCCCTGACTTCAAACTCTACTACAAAGCCACAGTAATCAAGACAATTTGGTACTGGCACAAAAACAGACCCACAGACCAGTGGAACAGAATAGAAAATTCAAACATTAACCCAAACATTTACAGCCAATTAATATTTGATAAAGGAGCCTTGGATATACAATGGGGAGATGACAGCCTCTTCAGCAGCTGGTGTTGGAAAAACTGGACAGCTACATGTAAGAGAATGAAACTGGACTACTGTCTAGCCCCATACACAAAGGTAAACTCAAAATGGATCAAAGACCTGAATGTAAGTCATGAAACCATAAAACTCTTAGAAAAAAACATAGGCATAAATCTCTTGGACATAAACATGAGCAACTTCTTCATGAACATATCCCCCTGGGCAAGGGAAACAAAAGCAAAAATGAACAAGTGGGAGTATATCAAGCTGAAAAGGTTCTGTACAGCAAAGGACACCATCAGTAGAACAAAAAGACATCCTACAGTATGGGAAAATATATTCATAAGTGATGCATCTGATAAGGGTTTGACATCCAAAATATATAACGAACTCACACACCTTAACAAACAAAAAGTAAATAATCCAATTAAGAAATGGGCAGAAGACATGAATAGACACTTCTCTAAAGAAGAAATTCAGATGGCCAACAGGCACATGAAAAGATGCTCCACATCGCTGGTAATCAGAGAAATGCAGATTAAAACCACAATGAGATATCACCTCACACCAGTGAGGATGGCCAACATCCAAAACACAAACAACAACAAATGTTGGCGATGATGTGGATAAAAGGGAACCCTCCTACACTGCTGGCGGGAATGCAAATTAGTTCAACCATTGTGGAAAGCAGTATGGAGGTTCCTCAAAAAACTCAAAATAGAAATACCATTTGACCCAGGAATCCCACTCCTAGGAATTTACCCTAAGAATGCAGCAGCCCAGTTTCAAAAAGATATATGCACCCCTATGTTTATCGCAGCACTATTTACAATAGCCAAGAAATGGAAGCAACCTAAGTGTCCATCAGTAGATGAATGGATTAAGAAGATGTGGTACATATACACAATGGAATATTATTCAGCCATAAGAAGAAAACAAATCCTACCATTTGCAACAACATGGATGGAGTTAGAGGGTATTATGCTCAGTAACATTAGCAGAGCCGAAAAAAAGTATCAAATGATTTCACTCATATGTGAAGTATAAGAACAAAGAAAAAAACTGAAGGAACAAAACAGCAGCAGACTCACAGAACCCAAGAACGGACTAATAGTTACCAAAGGGAAACGGACTGGGGAAGATGGGTGGGAAGGGAGGTATAAGAGGGTAAAAGGGGTATTACGATTAGCAGACATAAGGTAGCGGGGTCACGGGGAGGGCTGTACAACTCAGAGAAGACAAGTAGTGACTCTATAGCATCTCACTACGCTGATGGACAGTGACTCTAATGGGGTTGGTGGGGGGGACCTGATGAAGGGGGTAGTTTAATCATCATAATATTGCACATGTAATTGCAGGTTAATGATACCAAAATAAATTGTAAATAAATAAATAAATAAAATCAGGCTCCAGGACAATAACTTTCAAAACACTGTATTTCATCCTTCCTGTTCCCCAGCCCTCTTCAGAGGAAAGGGTGACTACAGGTTTAACTAGTTTAACAAAGAGAAAAGGAGGAAGAGACCACAGAACTAAAGGGAAATAAACCTGTTGGAAAATAACAAATATGGCATACCCACACAATGGTATATTATGCAGTTATAAGAAGGAATGAAGAACTGATTTATGATACATGAATAAACACTGAAAATACTAGGCCAAGTCAAAACCAACACAAAAGGCGTAACATAAAAACAAAGCCCAGCACAAAAAGGCCATATACTGTTATAGTTCCACCTGTATGAAATGTCCATATAGGCAAATCAAATCCACAAAGACAGAAAGTAGACTAATGGTTTCTGGGGCCTGCATAGGAGGAGGAACAGGGAGTGAATACTAACAGGTATGCGGTTTGTTTTTCAGAGTGACGAAGGATTCTGGCATGATGGTGATGACTGCAGAACACTGAATATAAGAAAAACCACTGAATTGTACATCTTAAAATGATTTAAATGGTGAGTATTATAGCACATGAATTTTATGTATAAAAACCCTATTGTAAAACTGAAAACAGGGCAAATACTATGCTAAGAATATAAAACAGTGATATTGGTCTTTCTATGTTCTATTAAACTAACACGAAAGACAAAGACTTCTTTCATTTGTGAAAGGGATTTTCTTCTAAACAGAGCACAAGTTTGCATTTGCAAATAAAGATGCATTTGTTTATTAGTGTCTCAAATGTCTTTTCTTAAAAATCATATTTGTTTTACGTACTTTAATCAAATAATTGCTTATATGAATTTTTATCTGATCTATGGCAGTGGTGTGCCTGACAGTCTGACATCAAAGAACTCTCATGAAACACATTACTTTTAGACCTGAGCCTCTGGTGAGCAACTTTCTAATCAGTAAGGTTTAGCTCTATTTTTCACCTATGCATCCTGTCATTATCTTTAACCAGTTAATCATATTTTCTGGGTTAGGTATAAACAGGGATACAATTTAATACAGGTCACCCACAAAACATGCATTAAAATTACCATATAACATATAATTTATAACTTGATTTATTTAAATAGCAGTTATTTTTAGACTTCATTTTATTTTATATAAAGAAACCTAAATTGTATGCTCTCCTGAGACATTTTAAGTATCAACCTTTTATTTTTTTAGAGAATCGGGAAGTGAATTCACAAGATTAATCAGACACTCATCACTAAATGATGTAGACAGCCTAGTCAGTGCCCAGTCAGTGTTTCTAACAGCAGCCCACAAAGCTCTCATTGCTTGTGGACACATGATGAAATCTACCCCAGTGTCAAATCAGAATACTGTAAGACCAGCAAAGAAGGCTGGTGGCAGAGAGAAATAGTAGAGCATGCTTAAATATAGAGTTATCTTATATACACTTCATTCTCCTAGTCTGTTTGGTATCAAAACATGCAGTACTGTTGCAAGGTAAACAAAGGAAACCAATTCAAAAACCTTTGTATTTAAAATCCAAATGATCACCTCAAGCAGTTATATTGGTCTTAAGATGTTATTTCTTAGGCTAATACCAACAATAAGTATGGCCAGTGAAAAATGTATTACATTAAAAACTCTTATGTTTTCATCACAGAATCAGAGTAATAGTTCTATTCCTAAACAGATAAAAAAGACTGCCCATAAATTTTCAGAACTAGTCATTTAAATAGCTACTTGCTTGCATCAAGATTCTTGTGTCTACTAGGAGTACAGATGCTAACAGTATTATAATAGAAGAACATTACCACCACTTTTGCAGATTAGTAATTATTTACAGAACTCTTTAGAGAAAAAAAATGTTCAAAGAGGTTCTGGTGACACATGTTTAGAATACGAGTTAGCAACTTTGTCTGTTAGGAGCCAGACTATATATTTTAGGCTTCCTGGACCATAAAATCTGTTGAAATCACTCAACTCTGCCACTGTAATGTATGAAAACAGATATAGATAATATAGAAACAAATGAATGTGGCTGGCTGTGTTTTATTATTTTATTTATGGACACTGAAATTTGAATTTCATGCCATTTGTCACGTTTGATTTTTCCCCCAAACTATTTAAAAATATAAACACCACTTTTAGCTCATGAGCTGTACAAAAATGGACAGCAGGCTGGATTTGGCCCGTGGATTATAGTTTGCTATCCACTGTTTAGAGTATGATGGAGCTAAAAGTAGTACATGATAAATTAGTAATAAAATACACAAACATTCCATATAGAACCAGCAAATACTATAGTCCTAAAATTTAAAGTTGTGTGTTCTACCTCATAATCAGGTCTGCTGGTTAGTTTGATCTTATCTTCTTAAGTTATGTGCTTACAATGGATATATCTTCATATTATTATCTATTTTCATAAATGTTAAGTGGAAAAGAACTTAGCTTAATTGCATTCTAATTCATAAAAAAAATAAATCTCTCATCCAACATTTGGCCATCTCTACTGCAACTTCTTACTTCAGAGTATCAGTCATTCCTTCGAATTACTGCAACAGCATCTTAACTGGGTTTTCAGCTTTTAATCTTTCCTCCTGAATCCATTCTCCACCCTGTAGCCAGAATAATCTTTAAAATTTTTCAGAGTTGAAGTCTGATCTTATGATACCTACCAGTCTTAAAGGGCTGCGGTGATTCCCCCCAATGCTCAAGTATAGTCTAAGCCTTCTGTTCCTCCCTTTTCCTACTTCTACAATCTGTAGACAAATGACAGATATCTCACAGGCAACACTATCTTAGTCTCTCCCTATTTCTTTAATATCATTTTCCTAATTTGTCCAAACTCAATGCTTTCATTAAGTGTAACTGTTTTTATACTGTATGGTAACTGGTTTCCTTGTTTGTTCCCCTTCCCCTAGTAAGTTCCTGAGAGACAGGAATTTGTGTTTTATTTAATAATATTCAATACCTAGGATCTAGAAAGAAGTATGGAACATCACAGAAATTTAAATATTTGTTGGATGAACCCATACATTATTACAGGTTGAACTGTGTCCCCCAAAAAGATAGGTTGAAGTTCTAACCCTCAGTATCTCAGAAGGTGACCTCATTTGGAAATAGGATCACTGCATATTTAATTAACTAAGATGAGGTCATTCTGGAATAGGGTGCAGTATGACTTGTGTCCTTATAAGAAAATGAGACCCAGAAATACTTCAGGTGAGGGGAGAATGCCATGTGACTACAAAGACAGACACTGTCTTACAGATGCAAGCCAGAATGTGAAAGATTGCTGGCAAACCATCAGAAGATAAGAGGCAAGGAAAGATTCTCCCCTACATATTTCAAGGGAACATGACCCTGATGAAACCTTGACTTTTCGGCTTTTGGCCTCAGAACTGTGAGACAATTCTGTTGGTTTAGACCTCCCATTTGTGATACTTTGTTATGGCAGCCCTAGAAAACTAATACAGGATTTATGCTCAAATATTTGGTGGAACAAATTAAATTTCAGGTATATACAATTTCCTTGTTTGTCCCTCCATACCCTCACTGTCAACTCTTCCTTAAAGTTAGGTAAAAAAAAATCAATGGACATGAGCACATATTAGTGAGGTAAGTTTGATACATTATAATGTGATAGAATAAATGATTAAATTCACACATTTGGATTCAAACAAGGATTTGTACAAGATCTATCAAAACAATTGGGTGGTTCACATGTGTTTTAATTCAAGTTTTAATTATCAACCATCCTGTCATTTCTAGCAAAATCAGGAGAGTTAATGAAAGGAATTAAGTCCCAACCAACCTAAAGGAAAAAAAGGGCAAATTACCCTTAGGAAAAGTACAGACATAAAAATAATTTACATATGAAATTTTATTTACTATTTCTATAGCTAATTTTTAAAAATAAGAAAACTGCTATCATTTCACTGAAAAAGTTGAGAACTGTATGTTCATCTCATATACAATAGACTGAATAATTATAATGGGGATGGAATCTGACATATTCACGGGAGTTTCTTTTTTTTTCATTAGAAAATTTCCAGAAACCAACCACTAACCCCATCTTCTGGTTCAACCTTTGCTGAACAAAGAGTCAGCCATTTTTCTCCATTCTTTCTCGCAAGTAAAGTATACACCCGCCCTGGTCAAGTCTTATACTTTTTAAAGAACTCTATTTGCAGATGAAATGACCTTGTATATAGAAAATTCTAAGGAATCTACTAAAAAAGTATCAGAATGTATAAATTAGTTCAGTAAGGTTGTTTAGATTCAAGATCAATATACAAAAAGCAACTTGTTATGAACATCAAAAACTGAAATAAGAAAACAATTCCACTTACAATAGCATCACAAAAAAATACACTACTTAGGAATAAATTTAATTAAAGCACAAAACTTACACTCTGAGAACTACAGAACATCATTGAAAGGAATTACAGAAATCTAAATGGAAAATGAATCAAAGGTTCGCCCCATGTTCATGAACCAGAAGACTCAGTATGGTTAAGACGGCAATTCTCCCCAAACTGATCTATATATTCACTGTAATACTTATCAGGATCCCAGCTACTTCTTTGTAGAAACTGACAAGCTGATTCTAAAATTTATATGGAAAGGACCTAGAGTAGCCAAAGCTTGAAGAATAAATAGAAGGACTCACATTTGTTAATTCAAAACTTACTACAAAGCAATGGTAATCAAGACATATAGGTCCATGGAACAGCCCTGAGAGTTCAGAAATAAACTCATGTGGCTGTGATTCAATGAGGAAAGAACAGTCTTTCAATGGTGCTGGGACAACTGGAGAGTCACAAACAAAAGAATGAAGTTGGACCCTTACCATATACTACATACAAAAATTAACTCAAAATGAATCAAAGGCCTAATTATAAAATTTCCAGAAAAAAACATAGGGGTAAATGTTCATAACTTCAGATTTAGCAATGGATTCTTAGATATGACACAAAAAGCATAAGCAAAAAAAAAAAAGAAAGAACAGATAAATTAAACTTCATCAAAACGAAAAACTGTATGCAAAAGGACACTATTAATACAACCTGAAGAATGGGAGAAAATAACTGGAAATCATATATCTCTAAAGGGCTTACATTTAGAATATACAAAGAACCTATATAGCTCCTTTGCAAAGGACCTGATAGGCATTTGTCCAAAGGAGAAAAAATTATATACAGACAATGAGTTGTTATTATAACACTCATCATACCATAATTACAACTGTGTGCTTACACATTTATGTTCTATATCAGAGCTAGTTTTCTGAAGATAGGGAATATGTATGTTATTTATCTTTAATCATGTGTTGAGAATCTCTGGACCTGGCACATAGTGGGGATTCAGATAATGTCTGCATTTGCATTTGAGGCTTCTATTTGGGATAGTGCTAGGGATAAAGATAAACATAAATACTTTGTAGACATAAGATTACAAATTTTAAAGAATATAAAGCAATAAAATAATAAGCAAGCACTCTTTTAAATGCTTTACACATTAATTCAACTTATGAACTCATAAGTAAAATAATCAATTGCAAATAAAATTCTTTAACTTAGATCAACTGATAATCTCAGCTCAAAGAAGGCAAAGATGATCATGTAGTGAAGCCGATCAGATAAAATTTGATGGAAGAAATCTAAGTATAACATAAGGACTGACTGGACAGCAGAAAAGCTTGTAGAGAAGGCAAATATCATTACAGATGGATAGGAATAAAGGAAAGGAAATGGCATGTGTGCAAGATAAGAGGAATGGCTTGACTAAAAAAAGTATTTAGAGGAGGATGAAGAAGAGCAAAAGATAGTATTAAAAATTCGTACATGCTTTGATAAGCCATCTGGTATCATAGAAGTTCCTTATACTAGGAAGAGGTAGCAAAAATATTCAACTGGTTTAAGTGAAGCAGAAAAACAAATGAACAATGAACTATTTCTGGAAGACAGCATAAGGTATGAAGTAAGGAAGATGTGAAATCAAGAGTTCTGACAATGGCAATGAAGAAGGCTTGGATCTAAGAGTTTTTCTACAGCAAGAACCTGATAAGCTGGAAGTAGTGAGTAAAAAAAGCAATAAACTTCTTTAAGAGTTCAAGAATTCTAAACAAAATAAAGGACTTATTCAAATGGTAAATAGCCTATACTACGCCCAAAGATAAAAGGGAAAATGTAAATTATTATGCACTGGGAGAAGAAAGGGGAATCTTCATAAAAGACCTGAACTTAGAATAGAGAGAGAGAACTCTTAAGAGGCAAAGCATATGAGCATTCTAAGGGCAAACTGTACAATAATTATTAGGATACTTCAGAATTATCTGAAGCTATACAAACTACATTTTTCCAGCTCCCAACCAGCCTGTGTTGAGGATCACTGCTTTGGAGAGGCCTATCATGGATCAGAAACTGGGGTAGAATGGGATGCATGGACATTGAAAAGAGGCTGATAAACTAATAGTAAGGCCTCAGGACAGAGAGCTGGAGACAGTAACAATAACTGATAAAATACCACTGCAGTTATAAAGCCAGGGGTAACTTGAGAGTAATATTCCCTTATATGCAAACAATATCTATTATTTTTATTTGTTACGAAGACCCTAATCGTCCTCACCATTCATGCTGAATAAAATTAATTAACTGCCCAAACTAAGCTCCAACCCATTATATAGCACTTACCACATACAAACATAACAACAAAAAAAATTAAAGGAATAATCATAGCAATTATAATTAATGAGGTAACCAAAGATTTTGCAAGTCTTTGTGAAGATGCAAAACTAATTTCGTCGACCTAAAGCAAAATGTTTCTAGAAATACACAAAACTACCATTCTAACCAACTATCAAAATCTAAAGCACTTCATAAACACATCATTTAATACATCAAAATTCAATGAAATTGCATCATTAAAAATGAGTTAACTAGATATTATGTGTCTCTTGACATAATATGAAATACACAGCACCACACAGTAAGTATTCTTGCAAAAAATTTTCAACCTAAATTTTATCAAGCCTTTGAAACAGTGGCTCTCAAACTTGTTTCCCTTGGGACACTTACATTTTTGAAAATTACTGAGGACCCTAAAGGGTTTTTGTTTATGTGCCCTATAATTATTGATACTTATGATGTCAGAAATTAAAACCAAGAAAGCTTAAAATATTAATTAATTCATTAAAAAGTATAATAATAAACCCAGGATATGAAAATAATACATAACCTTAAAACAAAAAAGTCAATATTTTACAAAACAAAAAAAAACTTAGTGACAAGATTTACTGGTATTTTATATTTTGCAATCTTTGTAATGTATGGCTTAAGAGAAAATAAATGGATTGTCATAACTGCTTCATTTAATCTGAGGCAGTATCATACATCATTTAACCTCTGGAAAACTACACTGTATGTTCTTGTATGAATGAGTGAAAAAGACAAAACTATTTTTACATCACTGGCATCCCTCCAACTACTTTAAGGTAAATTTGTGTTTATAGGAATACGGAAGAAAGAGTAACAAGTTAAATGACAAAGAGGCAAATCAATAATTCCAGAATGTGAAACATTCTTCAAAACAAGTCATCTAACCAGGGATGGAAGTGTAGCATGGAGAAAACAGTCAATGGTTCTATAACATCCTTCTATGTTGACAGATAGTAACTGCACTAGTGGGGGATGAGGATTTAATAATGTGGCTAACGGTTGAATCATTGTGTTGTATACTTGAAACCAATATAATATTGTATATCAAACTATACTTAAATAAAAAAAAAGTCATTTATTTTCTTCAGCAAATCAATAGAACACGGAAAAAGAAAGTGGGGGCAATAGTTTTAGACTAAGAGACATAAAATGTCTTCCATGCACCTTGATGGACTCTAATTTGAACAGTGACTGTGAACAGGTACCTCTAAACAACAGGGGAAATACCTGAACAGTTTAGTGTATTAGATGATCTAGAAATTACTGTTAATTTTTTCAGTTGTGATATGGTTACACAGGAAAATATCTTTATTTTTCAGAGAAGCACAATGAAGTACATAATGGTAAAGCAAAACAAAGAAACAGAGAAAGATGACAAATGAAATATAGCAAAAATGGTCCTGATTTCAAGTTGCATCTAATAAATGAGAATTCATTGTACTAGTCTCATTACTTTCACTTGTTTGAACTTTTCAAAACAAAAATTACTCAATGTAAGTACTTGGTTTAACTTTCATGTCATTTGTGTAAATAAAGCTGCCACATTTTTGTAGTAAACTTCTTTAGTGCTTTAAGATTATAGTCCTAAGAACTATGCTTCAGGTTCAACTGGACAACTAGGAAATACCTCTTTTGGCAAAGACGAACTTGTGTCATTTACATTAAATAAGGTTTTAATTTACGCCTTAAACATTGTGAGTTTATAAATGCTTTCATAAACTGATAAATCAATTTTAAGCCATTCAGGGAAAAGTCTATGAACAAAGCAGACTGAGTTAAGAGCACTGCTTTTAACTTAGATAATAAGCTTTATGATTTGAGGGAATGAGAATTTAGATGAATAGACAAGGGGTTGGAAATAGGCAATGGGAGTATTCTTAAACATATCTCTTAATAAAGGTTTAAATGAAAGCAAGGAGGGTCCAGGATAAACTGGTGCTTCTCTGATTTTATGTTTTTTTCTCACTATATCATGAGCAATAAAATATCTCAACTCCCTCTTCACCCAACACCCCAGTATACTTTCTATTACTGGTTCCTTTTGCAAGGTTGTTATCTAGCTTGGGATTCCTTCTGAGATGTGACCTAAGCTCACCAATCAGTTAGGGGAAGACTTACACTGGTCACTCGACGGTAGATCTGAGCAGCATTCTGGCACTCTGAATAAGGGTATTCAGATGTGGCCATTTCAAGCATGCACATCCCAAAAGCATAAACGTCAACGGATTCATCATATTTCTCCTCATACATCTCAGGGGCCATGAACTCTGGGGTACCTTAAATTAAAAGAGCGATTCAGTTTCAATGTGAGGAGGTGCAGATGTTACTCACCTGGGTATAAGGAGAGGTATTGACTTGTGAGAGAGAAAAAAGTGGAAGGGGGAGAAAAAGAAGAAGGAAGGGAGGGAGGGAGAGGAGGAGAGAAGAGAGAGAAAAAGGGAGGGAGGTGGAGGAGGACACGGAGGGGAAGAGAGGGATAGAGAAAGAGAGGAGGCAGACAAAGAAGAAGGAAATCTTAGTCTGTTTCGTCCAGTATCTTACAGATCTTCCACTGCAAGGCCTTCATTAAAAAAGCTGGAATAGGGTCAAGTGTCTATTCATTTGTTTCAAATGGATTACTGTTATACAATGTCAAAAGTAGAACTGCGGATAAGAAATAAATTGGTATAAAACTCATACTGAAAATAAACAGAAGGAAAAGGTAAGAAACTAGCAAGGAACAGATATACTGGCATCTACCTGTAAAATAGGACCATAGGTTAAAAAAGATCAAAATACTTGTCTGCCCCCTACTGTATAGTAGTTGTATGGTTAACATTGTAACTAGTCTCTTGCCATTAATATTCTATCTGATCAGTTTCACCTTTAAGGAGGCCTTGCAGTGAAAAATGTTATGCTCAATGTTTTAAATATAATAAAGTGCAATTGTCTGTAAGGACCACTCACCCCTTTCTTCACACACTCACCATCCTATCTGCAGTACACAAATAAGCCTACTGCAGACACAAGAAATATAGTGAGGGACATCCTGCAGACAAAAAACACATACACACATGCAAATAAAGGACTCAAATACATCCTGAGTTCTGAGCACAGTGGGTATGAGCCCACAGACCAAGTGTTTCAATGTTTCCAAAGAAATTAAGTCTGGGTACCTGAAATTATGGGACATTTCCAAGAACAGATGTGCACACTATGATTTAAACAAAAAGAGAGAGAGAAAAAACCTCTCTTGGGCCAGATTTTTAAGATGCCAAAGATAAAGAAATATTTCCTCTAAGGAAGGCAAAAAAGAAATTCAGCTTTACATAACTGTTTTCCTATTCTCCTTGTTAATATATTATAAGAGAAAATGTAAAAACTGCATTCCAAATCAAAGTTACATAATATTCCAAGGAGAACACTACTTTATAAAAATGTGCAAATTACTGGTGCTCTATGCTTTTTAAAATTAATATGTAGGATTTAAGCCCTCTTAAAAATTAGTGAAAAAAAGTTTTCTTATTGCTGTCATCATCACCTTTTGGGGAGAGTAGAGTGTGAAGATTTCACATTTTCAAATTGTCACATCCTCTCTGCAGAGCAAAAACTTATCAAAATAATAAGCATTATATTATTTTTCCAGCTCTAACTCTCTCACATTAAGTTTAGTCTGAACGGACAACCTTGTTCTTTAGATCAGTGATTCTCAACAGGGGGCAAGTTTGCCACCCAGGGGACATTTAGCAAAATCCAGAGACATTTTTGGTTACAGTAACTGGGGAGGAGATGGAAAGCATATGTGCTACAGGCATCTAGAAGCCAGAAATGTTGCTCAATAATCTTACAATGCACAAGACCGCCCTTACAACAAATTGTCCAATCCAAAATGTCAGTGAAAAACCCTGTTTTAGATATATCGTATCTTCTGAAGAGAAAGAATAAGAAAAAAGCTGGTAAAACAAACTTTCAGAATAAACCATCATATTTTCACATTTAAAAATAAAGTGTTAATAGGCAGGTATTTTTGAATATACATATATATCCAACAGATTTTTCTGGAAACTAAACTACATATAAATTCTACTTATTTTATGATGAAAGCAATATACTGTATCTATTAAAAAATTAAGTATGTAATACTAAGTATCAACAAAATGACCCAATAAGATTGATAAGTATACAAGGTTTTGTCAATAAAGTTCACCTTACTTCTCTTCATACAACTAAACAAAACATCAATAGTTTCAAGATGATTCTAGAAGCATAGGTACAGAGAACTCTGTATCCCCTAAGTAGCACTGATTGCTTCTTGGGTTCAAGCTATGAATTTCTGAAGGTTTATTTCATGTAATAAAAGCTGACAGAGTCAGGTTTCCAAATAAAAGGAATGTCAGAAAGCCAGTTAGGCTACAACATAACACCTGAAACATACCTATCACGCTCTTGGCAAAGGAAGCCCGCTTCAGGGTTGCCAGACCTAGGTCTCCAATCTTGACTGAGCCTGTAGGGCCAGTGATAAAGATATTGTCACACTTAAGATCTCGGTGAATAATAGGTGGAGTTCGAGTATGAAGAAACTGAAGTCCTTTAAGGATCTGACGGCACCAGCTTCTTAGAACTTTGATCTTCATCACCTTAAACCTTTTCAAGTACCTAGACAAGGCAAAGGTATACCAAACAGGTTATCAATGATATGAGTTTACTGCTTTGGGGAATTCCATTAAATTCTAGCATATCTGAGACAGTAATATCAAATTTAGAGTATTAAGATTCAGTAACCTTAAAGGTAGGTGATACTTTTAGTAACGTTAAAGGGAATAGGTTAGTAATAGGTTGGTAAGCGAATTCTCATATAACAAAGCACAAAAAAATGAATTCTTTAGAAACAGATCACTACTAAAATGATTTAAAAGTTAAGAGGTAGAGTTTGACTTCTGGTAAATGGTGGAGCAAATCTTATTGGATGCAGAGCTAATTATAAACTCTAGTAAAATATATATACATGAAACAACTACTTGAAGACTCAGGAGAGCAGTCAAAATCAGGCATAAACTGGAGGGGAATTCACATGACAAAAAAGAGAAAGCACTGCTTGAGTGTCATACTCTGTTACCTGTTCGGCTGAAGGGAGGCTCCAGTCTGACTGTGCAGGTTACCTCAAACCTGGATAGAAACCTGTAGCCTTATTAGCTGAGGAATATGAGGACAGAGCTTACAACGACCTCAGCATCTGCAACAGTGCTGTGCAATAGAACTTTCAGCAATGACAGACTAATACAGTATCCACTAGAAAAAGGTGAATATTTATATTTAAACGTAGATTAATTAAACTAAGGAATTCCATTTCCTAGTCAACAGTGGCATGTAGCAAGTGGGTAACATTTTGGACAGTACAGATTATAGAACATTTTATAGTATGACAGAAAGTTCCACTGGACAGCAGAGATCTAGAAAGCAAAAAAGGGGAATAAATCGCAGAGAGGGGGTATAGAAAGGGAGCCCCAAATTCTGCATATTCACTCTGCCCAAATCACTGGTTGATCTATGAAATATGTGTATGTGGGGAGATTCTAAGCAGCCCAGTTAATGCTAACAGAACAGAGATTTCTGATGCTACCCACTGCAGGGATGACAAACTTTGGGGACTGAGTTCAGATGCAGATTTTACACCTGGAAATATTCAGGAAAAAAACAAAGAGCACTAAAAAATATAAATTTAAAAGATTACATTTTCTTACTATCTTTAGAATACTTGTGACCAGAGGAAAATTTGTAACAATGTATTACAGGGTTTATAGAATATATAAATGTAATATGTATGAAAATTACAGCATAAGGAATAAATATTACAGGTAAGTGGAACTATATAGTGCAAAGTTCATTTGAACTAATATATGAAACTATACAGTATCAACCCTAAGCAAATTGTGAAAAGTTAAAGATATAAATGCAATTTCTAGACGAATTGCTTATAAACACACACACATACACAGATTTAACTAAAAAGCTAATACAGGAATTCTACTTCATTTGGTTGGGGTAATTAAAGAAATCTAGTGGTGAAAGTTGGTTTTATGGTTTAAATGAATATCAAAACATAGTTATCTCTGGAGGTTGAGGGAGGGCATTTACTGAGATGATGGAAATGTTCTATATCTTAATAAGAGTTTTGATTACACAAGTGAATCACTGAATGATACAGTTATGATTTAAAGTTTTCACTATGCAAATTTTACTGTAAGGAAAAGCAAAGATTGCATAGAAAAGAGCATACAAATATTGGAACTTTAATGAAACAAATACTGAAATGTTTTCAAGTGAAACATACTGATGTCTTCAACTTACTTTGCAAAGAATAAAACTATGGTAGATTGATAGGGAGAGGATTAGATGGGCATATGTATATACGGAAAGGCAAATATAGCAAAAATTAAATATAATAAAATATAGAATCTAGGCAGTGACTGTGTGTTCACTGTATGATTCTTTCAACTTTTATATTTATAATATTGGGAAGCTGAAGCTGGCTTGATCTCTTTCATATGTATAAAATGAAGTATATTTTTAAATGGTAATAAATTATTGTATATTAACCTTGCAGTTTATGACCTTATGAAATTTTTTAGTATCACTGGAATTCTCTATGTAAACAATTGCATAACTGCAAATGGACAGTCTTATTTCTTCTTTTTCAATTTTTATGCCTTCTACTAGTTTCCCCATCTTTATGCCTTACTGCAGTGGGTGGGCTCTCTAGAAGAATATTAAATTTAAGTGGTGAAAACAAATATCCTTGCTTTGTTCCCACTATCAGGGAAATAGCTAAGTATGAAGTTAGGTGTAGACTTTTTTCATGGGTGCTCTTTATCAGCTGAGGAAGTTCCCTACTACTCAGTCATGAATAGATGTTGAACTGTCAAATACTTTCTCCACATATGCTGAAATGACCATATGGTTTTTCTCCTTTTTTCTGCTCATGTGGTGAACAATGTTGATTCCTTCAATGTTAAACCAACTTTGTGATTCTGGGATAAATCCTATTTGGTATGGATGTATTGTGATTGCTGGATCCAATCTGCTATTATTCTGTAAAGGATTTTTGCATCTATATTTATGAAGGACATTGCCCTATAATTTCTTTTGCTGTACTATCTTAGGTTTTGTTATTCGTGTTATTCATAAATGAGATGGACACTGATTCTTCTGCTTCTGTTTTTTGGTAAAATTCAACACACTGCATTTAACCAAATTAAAAAAATTTATAAAATACATGTAATGTAACATTTACCATTTTTAAGTGATATTAAGTATATTCATATCATTATGTAATCACAACTAGAACTCTTTTCATCTTGCAAAACTGAAACTCCATACCCACTAAACAATACTTCTCCCACTTTCCCCTCTGCTTGGGCTCATGGCAACCACCACTCAACACCATTCTACTTTCTGTCTCTGGATTTGACTACTTTAGGTACCTCATAAAAGTAGAATCACATAGTGTGTGTCTTTTTGTGATTGGCTTATTTCACTTAGCATAATGTCCTCAAGGTTCTTCCATATCATAGAATGTGTCAGAATTTCCTCTGCTGAAAAATATCCCATTGTACATATATACCACATTTTGCTTATACATTCTCCCACTGATGGATACTTGGGCTGTTTCTGCCTTGTAGTTATTGTGAAAATGCTGCTAAAACATGGGTATACAAATACCCCTTCAACACCCTGCTTTCAATTCTTTTAGATATGTAACCACAGTAGAATTGTTGGATCATATGGTAATTCTATTAATTTTTACTGAGATATAATTGACATA
Source organism: Phataginus tricuspis (assembly GCA_029783875.1). NCBI lineage: Eukaryota > Metazoa > Chordata > Mammalia > Pholidota > Manidae > Phataginus > Phataginus tricuspis. Next base: position 3,477,655 of record JAQQAC010003801.1, read on the forward strand.
TATTAATTTCAGATGGCCATGATTCAAAATTTGTATGTTTTATGAAATGATCAGTACAATAAATCTAGTTAACATCCATCACTACACAGTTACAACTTCTTTTTTTGTGATAAGAACTTCTAAGATCCACTCTCTTAGCAGTTTTCAAATATGCAATACAGTATTATTATCTGTAGTCACCATGTTGTACATTATATCCCCACAACTTATTTTATAACTAGAAGTTTGTACCTTTTGAGCCATTCCCCCCACTGCAACCACCAATCTGTTCTCTGTATCTATGATTTTGGTTTTGTTGTTGCTGTGGGGATTTGGGGGTTTGTTTTGTTTCACATTTCTCATATAAGTGGGATCATATGGTATTTGCTTTCTCTGTCTGATTTATTTCACTTAGCATAATGCCTTCACAGTTTACCCACACTGTCACAAATGGCTAGACTGCCTTTTTAATGGCTAAAAATATTCTATTTTATATATAACACATCTTTATCCATTCATTCATCAAAGGATATACCTAGGTTGCTTCCATGTTCTGACTATGATAATTAATATTGCTATGAACATGGGGGGACATATATTTTCAAGTTAGTGTTTCTGTTTCCTTTGGATAAATACTCAGAAGTGGAATTGCTGGATCATATGGTAGTTCTATTTTAAATTTTTTGAGGAACCTCCATACTGTTTTCCATAACGGTTGCACCAATTTATATTCCCACCAACAGAGCGCCCTAGCCCAAGGGAACCCTTTTCTCTATATTCTTGCCAACACTTGTTATTTCTTCTCTTTTTGATACTAATCATTCTAACACTGGTTTTGATGTGTGTTTCCCTAAGACCCAGTAACGTTGAGCATCTTTTCATGTGTTTATTGGCCATTTGTCTATTTTCTTTGAAGAAATGTTTATTCAAGTCTTTGCCCATTTTTGAATCCAGCTGTTTTATCTTGTTGAGTTTTGGGAGTTCTCTATATATTCTAGATATTAATTCCTTTTAAGTTATATGATTTGTAAGTATTTTCTCCCATTCTGTAGGTTGCCCTTTTTACTCTGTTGATACTATCCTTTGTAGCACAAAAGTTTTTAATTTTCATTAAGTACAATTCTAAACGCACTGGTTTTAATTGATCTGGCTGACATTTCAGGAATTTCTAATAACCAGTATCAATTCCACTTTTGATAGAGTATTAAGTTTTTTTTTTAACTGTTGAGGAAAGTGAGCTTAAGGTCACACAACTATTAAAAGACAGCGATGCAACTGAATTCTTAAGCTTGGACTACTGCCACCGCCTGACTACCTAGCTATCTAATCTGTTATATATACTACCAGATATATAAAGACTATCAGATAAGTTTTTCTGAAGAATGCTAGCATAGTCCCAGGCAGATACTAGACACTCAAATGTTTTCTGAATTATTCAATTGTATCACTATTGGATCATGATCAAATCCTTCCCAATGGATCCCCTCTATCCATAAATTAAAGCAGAAATTAATCTTTCACCCTGCATTCAAAACTCTCTACATCATATTCCCAACCTATATACTGGAGCCTTTTTTGTCATTATTCCTCTTTATAAACTTTGTTGTTTTAATCAAAAGGGCTAGCCTACAGCTAACTTTTTATACCTATTTTTATATAGTTTCCATAGTACCTCAACACTTAAAAAAAATCTACCTAGCATTTAAGGCCTAATTTAACTCTCTTACTTCTATAAAAATCTTTAAGAATACCCTAGCCAGTAGGAAGTGATTTCTTCTTTTCAAATGCTATTAAAATAAAAGTTACTATGCAGTCACAAAAAGGAATGAAATTTTTCCATTTGCAACATGGATGGATCTTGAGGGCATTATTTTAAGTGAAATGAGTCAAAGAAAGATAAATACTATATAATCTCACTTACATGTATAATCTAAAGTACCCAAAAAACAAAACACCAAGCTCAGAGATACAGAAAACAGACTGGAGATGGAGTGGGCAAGTGGGTGAAAGGAATAAAAAGGCACAAACTTCCAGTTATAAATGTCATGAGATGTAGTGTAAAGCATGTTGACTACAGTTATTAATACTGTACTGTGTATTTGATAAAGTTGTTAGGAAAGTAGATCTTAAAAGTTCTTAAGACAAGAAAATGAGAAAAAAATCTGCAATGATCCGTGACAGATGTTAACTAGACTTCTATGGTGATCACTTCACAAAATATACAAATTTTGAATCATTATGTTCTATACCTGAGACTAATACAACACTATATGTTAATTATACTGCAATAAAATAATTAAAAAATTTTTAATGAAAACACTTTAGTTTACACATACTTTGACTCACCTTTCATTTTTAGAAATCTATTCCACAAAAATAAATAAGGACATATGTATAAGGATTACTGCAACATTGCTTTTAAGGGGAAAATACGGACAAGAGATCCACTTTGTCCCATACAACTATAAATGGGACGTTTCCAAACTCACAGAAACTAAATATGGTGAGAGAGAAGTGATACTAAAAATATAACCTAAAACCACCACAACCAAACAAGATAAATGACAAGGTAGCATCAGTGCAGAAGATATAAAAATTAAATAAATAAAAAGACTCTACCTAATAAAACATTTCCAAGTCCTTCATTACAGGTGATTCAGGACCAGTCATCTTGAAGAAAAGCTTAGTAGTTGAAAGGCCCCATACTCTTAATCAAAGCTCCTAATCAGTTTTTCAGTGCTGAAATATTTAATGTGAACTGACAACCAGGTCATGGTTAAATGGGGGTAATTATGGTACCCATCCCCACAAAACTGGAAGACTAAACGCTAAGAACAATGACTGCTGAAGATTAGACTATAGTAAAATTTAGCTCGACAGACAGTATCAGTAAAAACATAGAAATTATAAATAGAAACCAAACAAAATTGGAAACTAAAAAGTACAGTAACTGAAATGAAAAATTCACTGAAGTGTTTCAAGAGCACATTTGAGCAGGAAGAAGAAAGAGGCTGTAATTGAAATTATCCAGTCTGTGAAGCAGAAAGATAAAAATAAATAAAAATCAAGAGAAACAAAGAGACCTGTGGGATACCACTAAGGTAATCAACATATGCACAATGGGAGTCCCAAATAAAAGGAGAGAAAGTAGTAGAAGAATATGTCATCAAATAACAGCGAAAAACTTTCCAGTTTGATCCAAGAAATTTAACAAACTCCAAGAAGGATAAATGTAAAGAGATCCACCATGAGATAGTTATTTAAATTGCTTACAGTCAAAGGGAAAATCCTGAAATTATGAGAAAGGCAATTTGTCATGACAAAGAGATCCTCAGTAAGATTATTAGCCTATTTCTCAGCAGAAACCATGGAGGCCAGAGGGCAGAGGGATGGCACATTTAAGGTGCTAAAAGGAGAAATCCCTGCCAACCAAAAATTTTATATCCAGAAAATTATCCTTCAAACTATGAAGGCAAAATTAACATATTCCCAGTTTATATTCCCCAAATAAACAAAAGCTGGGGGGATTTCTTATTAGTACACCTCCCTACAAGAAACGTTAAAGGAAATCTTTCAGACTGAAATGAAAGGACACTAGATAGTAACTTTAAACCATAGTAAGAAATAAAATCTCTGGTAAGTATAACTACACAGCTAAATATAAAATAAGCATTAATGTATTTTTGCTTTGTAGATGACTTCCTGTTCATTTCCTACACGATTTAGAAGACAAAGGTGGATTCAAGATGGCGGCATGTGAGGCAAGACAGAGAACTCCTCCCAAAATGACAAATAGTACAAAAATATAGTTAATTAATACAACTAACCCTAAAACAGCAACAGGAAAGAAGGCTGTGCCAGACTGCATCTGGAACAGAGCAGACCTGACGAAACAGGGTAAGGTATCGGAGCCTTGATCCAGCAGGACCCGGGCCCTTCCCCAACCCCAGCTCACCGACAGGAGGAAAAGAAACAGAGTGGGGAGGGGGTGGAAGCCTGGGCCTAATGAACACCTAGCCCTGGAGATCTGCTTTGTGAGCAGAAACATACACTGGGTGGTGCTCTAGAGGTTGGGGAGCTGGGAAAGGCAGAGTGCCTGAGAGACTGACATTCCAACCGTTTGTGGAGGATGGGATCCACATCCGGGCACTCTATGACAGGGGAAAGGCAGGCAGTCTGAGAGGCTTCCTAGCAGCGAGAGAGCTGCTGAAGGGGAGGGGTTTGCCGGGAGCTTGCTGCATGGGAGAAGGGAGAGCTGGACAAGGTTGTCTAGCGCGCTGTGCCTAGCAGGTTGGGAACTTTGTGGAGCTTCAGGTGCGCCATCCCCCTGACTGGCTGCTCAGCTCGAAAGCCCTCTACTGTGATATGCAGCCTGCCGAGTCTTCCCACTGGCCTGACAGTACTGGATCCCAAACTGGCAGTACCTGCACTGGCGTCAGGACAGCCAGAGGTAGGCCCCACCTACAACAGGTAGAGACGCCTGAACACAGAGGCTTACACCTGTGTGCTTGGCTCACTGGCTGTGATACTACAGACAGCCACCACACAGGGGAACCAGGAAACAGATCTTTCCACCCCTGAGGAGACAGCTCTGCTCCCCAACGATCCCCAACCTCACTTAGGGGCTTAGCAGCCCCAGAGACTGGAGATTCTGGGCACTACAGGACACCACATAGAAATATGAAATGTAAAAAGAACTTGGTTCAGACCAAAATCTCACAAACCCCAGAAAAAGGACCAAATGAAACTCAACTCACTAATCTATCTGAGAGAGTTCAAACTAAAAATCATAAACATGCTCATGGAGGCAACAGAAAAATATTCAAGAACTCAGGAACGAATTTAACACAGAGATTCAATTATTAAGAAATTCCATATCTGAAATGAAACATACAATGGAGGGATTTAAAAGCAGATTAGTTGTAGTAGTAGAGACAGTAAATGGAATAGAAATCAGAGAAGAGGAATACAAAGAAGCTGAGGCACAGAGAGAAAAAAGAATCTCTAAGAATGAAAGATTATTGAGAAAGCTGTGTGACCAATCCAAACGGAACAATATTCGCATTATAGGGGTACCAGAAGAAGAAGAGAGAGAAAAAGGGATAGAAAGGGACATTGAGGAGGTAATTGCTGAAAACTTCCCCAATCTGGGGAAGAAGATAGTCTCTCAAACCATGGAGGTGCACAGATCTCCCAACACGAGGGACCCAAGGAAGACAACATCAAGACATATAATAATTAAAATGGCAAAGATTAAGGATAGAGACAGACTTTTAAAAGCAGCTAGAGAGAAAAAAGATCACATACAAAGGAAAACCCATACGGCTATCATCAGATTTCTCAACAGAAACCTTAAAGGACAGAAGGGAGTGGCACGATATATTTAAGGCAATGAAGCAGAAGGGCCTCAAACCAAGAATACTCTACCCGGCAAGCTTATCATTTAAATTTGAAGGAGGGATTAAACAATTTCAGATAAGCAAAAGCTGAGAGATTTTACCTCCCACAAACCAGCTCTAGAGTGCATTTTGGAGGGTCTCCTATAGATGGAAGTATTTTTAAGACTAAATAGATGTCATCCAAGGGATAGACAAAGAGTACAGAATATAATTCATAACATACAAAGAATGGAGGAGGAAGGAAAAAGAGAAAAAAAAAGAATTTTTAGGTTGTGTTTGTAATAGCATACGAGCAAGTTAAATTAGACTAAGATAGTAAGGGAATTACCCTTGAACCTTTGGTAGCCACGAATCTAAAGCCTGCAATGACAATAAGTACATACCTATCGATAATCACCCTAAATGTAAATGGTCTAAATGCACCAATCAAAAGACACAGAGTCACTGAATGGATAAAAAAACAAGACCCATCTATATGCTGCCTACAAGAGACTCCCTTCAAACCCAAAGACATACACAGACTAAAAGGGAAGGGATGGAAAAAGACATTTCATGCAACTAACAGAGAGAAAAAAGGAGGAGTTGCAGTACTTGTATCAGACAAACTAGACTTCAAGACAAAGAAAGTCACAAGAGACAAAGAAGGACATTACATCATGATAAAAGGGTCAGTCCAACAAGAGGATATAACTATTATAAATATCTGTGTACCCAACACAGGACCACCTACATATGTGAAACAAATGCTGACAGAAATAAAGGGTGAAATAGAATGCAATGCATTCATTTTAGGAGACTTCAACACACCACTCTCTCTAAACGACAGATCAACCAGACAGAAAATAAGTAGAGACAGAGGCACTGAACAATGTATTAGAATAGATGGACCTAACGGACATATACAGAACACTCCATCCAAAAGCAACAGGATACACATTCTTCTCAAGTGGACATGGAACATTTTCAAGAATAGATCATATACTATGCCACAAAAAGAACCTCAGTAAATTCAAAAAGATTGAAATTATACCAACCAGCTTCTCAGATGACAAAGGTATGAAACTAGAAGTAAATGACACAAAGAAAACAAAAAAGCCCACAAACACATGGAAGCTTAATAACATGCTCCTAAATAATCAATGGATCAATGACCAAATAAAAACAGAGATCAAGCAATATATGGAGACAAATAACAACAATAATTCACCACCACAAAATCTGTGGGACACAGCGAAGGCGGGGCTAAGAGGGAAATATATTGCAATACAGGCCTACCTCAGGAAAGAAGAACAATCCTAAATGAACACTCTAAACTCACAATTAATGAAACTAGAAAAGAAAGAACAAATGAGGCCCAAAGTCAGTAGAAGGAGGGACATAATAAAGATTAAAGCAGAAATAAATAAAATTGAGAAGAATAAAAAATAGAAAGAATCAATGAAAGCAGAAGCTGGTTCTTCATGAAAATAAACAAAATAGATAAACCACTAACCAGACTTATAAAGAAAAAAAGAGAATCTACACACATAAACAGAATCAGAAATGAGAAAGGAAAAATCACTAGACACCACACACATACAAAGAATTATGAGAGAATACTATGAAAAACTACACGGTAACAAACTGGATAATCTAAAAGAAATGGACAACTTTCTAGAAAAATACAACCTTCCAAGGCTGACTCAGGAAGAAACAGAAAATCTGAATAGACCAATTACCAGTAAAGAAATTGAATTGGTAATCAAAAAACTACCTAAGAACAAAACTGCTGGACCAGATGGTTTCACTGCTCAATTTTATCAAACATTTAGTGAAGACATAATACCCATCCTCCTTAAAGTTTTCCAAAAAGTAGAAGAGGATGGAATACTCCCAAACTCATTCTATGAGGCCAACATCACTCTAATACCAAAACTAGAGAAAGACCCAACAGAAAAAGAAAATTACAGACCAATATCCCTGACGAACATAGATGCAAAAATACTCAACAAAATATTAACAAACCAAATTCAAAAATACATCAAAAAGATCATCCATCATGATCAAGTGGGATTCACCCCAGGCATACAAGGATGGTAGAACATTCGAAAATCCATCAACAACATCCACCACATCAACAAAAAGAAGGACAAAAACCACAAGATCATCTCCATAGATGCTGAAAAAGCATTTGACAAAATTCAACATCCATTCATGATAAAAACTCTCAACAAAATGGGTATAGAGGGCAAGTACCTCAACATAATAAAGGCCATATATGACAAACCCCCAACCAACATAATACATAACAGCAAGAAACTGAAAGCTTTTCCTTTAAGATTGGGAACAAAACAAGGATGTCCACTCTCCCCACTTTTATTCAACATAGTTCTGGAGGTCCTAGCCACAGCAATCAGACAACACAAAGAAATAAAAGGCATCCAGATTGGCAAGGAAGAAGTCAAACTCTCCCTGTTTACAGATGACATGATATTGTACATAAAAAACCCTAAAGAATCCACTCCAAAACTACTAGATCTAATATCTGAATTCAGAAAAGTTGCAGGATACAAAACTGATACACAGAAATCTATAGCATTCCTACACACTACCGATGAACAGAGAAATCAGGAAAACAATTCCATTGACAATTGCATCAAAAAGAATAACCTACACAGGAATAAATGTAACCAAAGGAAGTGAAAGACTTATACTCTGAAAACTACAAGACGCTCATCAGAGAAATTAAAGAAGAAACCAATAGATAGAAACACATCCCATCCTCATGGATAGGAAAAATCAATATTGTCAAAGTGGCCATCCTGCCTAAAGCAATCTACAGATTCAATGCAATCCCCCATCAAAATACCTACAGCATTCTTCAATGAACTAGAGCAATAGTTCTAAAATTCTTATGGAACCACAAAAGATCCCGAATAGCCAAAGCAATCCTGAAAAGGAAGAATAAAGCAGGGGAAATTACTCTCCCTACTTCAAGTTCTACTACAAAGCTACAGTAATCAAGACAATTTGGTACTGGCACAAGAACAGACCATAAACACAAGCAACTTCTTCATGAACATATCTCCCTGGGCAAGGGAAACAAAAGCAAAAATGAAAAAGTGGGACTATATCAATCTAAAAAGCTTCTGTAGCACAAAGGATACCATCAGTACAACAAAAAGACATACTACAGTATGGGAGAATATATTCATAAATGACATATCCGATAAAGCATTGACATCCAAATTATATAAAGAGCTCACGCACCTCAACAAACAAAAAGCAAATAAGCCAATTAAAAAATAGGCAGAAGAGCAGAACAGACACTTCTCCAAAGAAGAAATTCAGATGGCCAACAGGCAGATGAAAAGATGCTCCACATCGCTAGTTATCAGAGAAATGCAAATTAAAACCACAATGAGATGGATTGGGATTAAAGATGGCGGCATGAGAGGAGAGACAAAGGCTTGCTCCTAAAACTGCATGTAATACGAAAATATAACTAATACAACTAGGGTAACGTAGTAAAGCTGTGGCCCTGTGGGACCCAAGCCCTTCCCCCACCCCAGCTCACTGGTGGGAGGAAGAGGAACGGAGCAGGGAGGGAATGGAGAACTGGGACTATTGAATATCTAACTCTGGAGATCTGCTCTGGGAGCACAAACCTACATTTCATGGTGCTTGCATGATACTCTCGTAATTAGGGGGTTGGAAATCTAAGACAGGCAGAATTCCTGGAGGGACTAAGATTCCAGCTGCTTGTGGAAAGCAGGGATCCATATCCAGCCGCTCAGGGACAAAAGAAAGGTGGGCAGTCTGAGAGACTTCCTAACAAAGAAGCCCTTAGCAAGAGGGCTGCTAAAGGGGCAAGGATTGCACAGAGCTTACTCCTCAGGAGAAAGGACAGGTAGACAAAATTGCCTGGGCACACTCTGCCTAGCAGGTTGGGAGCTTTCATGATCTTCAGGTGCTCCAGCTCCCTGGCTGCCTACACAGCTCCAAAAACCCCTTCTGTGACAGGCAGTCTATTGCGCCTTACATCTGGCCAACCCCACCTGGCTTGCAAACCTGGAAAGGCAGTGGATACAGGCATAGCAGCCAGGAAGCAGGAAACAGCTCTTTCCTCCCCCCAGGCACCAATACCACTACTCTGCAACCCCTGACATTGCTTCAGGGGCTGAGCAGCTCCAGAGAGTAGAGCTTCTAGGAACTGGAGGGTGCCAAACACAAATATGAAACGCCAAAGAAACCTGGTCCAGAGTAAAATTATTAATACAACTCCTGAGAAAGATTTAAATGATATTGACCTCATGACTCTCCCTGAAAGGGAGTTCAAAATAAAAATCATCAACATCCTCATGGAGGTACAGAAAGATATTCAAGAACTCAGGATTGAACTCTGGTTGGAGATCCACTCATTGAAGAGCACAGTGGACAGTATTAAAAGCAGATTCGATACAGTGGAGGAGACAATAAATGAAATAGAAACTAGAAAAAAGGAATATAAAGAAGCTGAGGCACAGAGAGAAAAAAGGATCTCTAAGAATGAGAAAGAATACAGAGAGAACTGTGTAACCAATCCAAACATAACAATATTCACATTATAGGGTTACCAGAAGAAGAAGAGAGAGAAAAAGGGATAGAAAGTGTCTTTGAGGAGGTAATTGCTGAAAACTTCCCCAATCTGGGGAAGGAGATAATCTCTCAGGCCATGGAGATGCACAGATCTCCCAACACAAGGGATCCAAGGAAGACAACATCAAGACATATAATAATTAAAATGGCAAAGATCAAGAATAAGGACAGATTTTTAAAAGCAGCTAGAGAGAGAAAAAAGTTCACATACAAAGGAAAATGCATCAGGCTATCATCAGACTTCTCAACAGAAACCTTACAGGCCAGAAGGGAGTGGCATGATGTATTTAATGCAATGAAGCAGAAGGGCCTTGAACCAAGATTACTTTATCCGGCAAGATTATCATTTAAATTTGAAGGAGGGATTAAACAATTCCCAGATAAGCAAAAGCTGAGAGAATTTACCTCCCACAAACCATCTCTACAGTGTATTTTGGAGGGACTCGTATAGATGGAAGTGTTCCTATTGTTTAATAGCTGTCACGAGAGGTAATAAAACCACAGTAAAGAAAGTAGAACACCTAATTACTAAGCAAATGCAAAGTTAAATTAACTATCCCCAAAGTCATTAAGGGATAGACAAACAGTACAGAATATGATACCTAATATATAAAAAATGGAGGAGGAAGAAAAAGGAGTAGGGGAAAAAAAAGGAACCTTTAGATTGTGTTTGTAATAGCATATTAAGTAAGTTAAGTTAGACTCTTAGATAGTAAGGAAGTTAACCTTGAACCTTTGCTAACCACGAATCTGAAGCCTGCAATGCCAATAAGTAGATACCTATCCATAATCACCCTAAATGTAAGTGGACTGAATACACCAATCAAAAGACATAGAGTCACTGAATGGATAAAAAAACAAGACCCATCTATAGGCTGCCTATAAGAGACTCACTTTAAACCCAAAGACATACACAGACTAAAAGTGAAGGGATGGAAAAAGACATTTCATGCAACTAATAGGGAGAAAAAAGCAGGAGTTGCAGTACTTACATCAGACAAAATAGACTTCAAAACAAAGAAAGTAACAAAAGACAAAGAAGGACATTACATAATGATAAAAGGGTCAGTCCAACAAGAGGATATAACTATTATAAATATCTATGCACCCAACACAGGATCACATACATATTATGTAAAACAAATACTAACAGAATTAAAGGGGAAATAGAATGCAATGCATTCATTTTAGGAGACTTCAACACACCACTCACTCCAAAGGAGAGATCAACCAGACAGAAAATAAGTAAAAAGACAGAGGCACTGAACTACATATTACAACAGATGGACCTAACGGACATCTACAGAACTCTACACCCATAAGCAGCAGAATATACATTCTTCTCAAGTGCACATGGAACATTTTCAAGAATAGATCATGTACTAGGCCACAGAAAGAGCCTTGGTAAATTCAAAAAGACTGAAATTGTGCCAACCAGTTTCTCAGACCACAAAGGTATGAAACTAGAAATAAATTACAAAAAGAAAATGAAAAATTCCACAAACACATGGAGGCATCACAACATGCTCCTAAATAATCCATGGATCAATGACCAAATAAAAACAGAGATCAAGCAAAATATGGAGACAAATGACAACAATAATTCAACACCGCAAAATCTGTGGGACGCAGCGAAGGCCATGCTAAGAGGAAAGTATATTGCAATACAGGCCTACCTCAGGAAAGAAGAACAATCCCATATAAGCAGTCTAAACTCACAACTAACAAAACTAGAAAAAGAAGAACAAATGAGACCCAAAGTCAGTAGAAGGAGGGACATAATAAAGATCAAAGCAGAAATAAATAAAACTGAGAAGAATAAAACAGTAGAAAGGATCAATGAAAGCAAGAGCTGGCTCTTCAAGAAAATAAACAAAATAGATAAACCCCTAGCCAGACTTAACAAGAAAAAAAGAGAGTCTATCCACATAAACAGAATCAGAAATGAGAAAGAAAAAATCACTACAGACACCAAGACACTACAGAAATACAAAGAATTATAAGAGAATACTATGAAAAACTGTATGCTAACAAACTGGATAACCTAGAAGAAATGGACAACTTTCCAGGAAAGTAAAACCTTCCAAGGCTGACCCAGAAAGAAACAGAAAATATGAACAGACCAATTACCAGAAATGAAATTGAACTGGTAATCAAAAACCTACCTAAGAACAAAACCTCTGGACCAGATGGCTTCACCGCTGAATTTTTATCAAACATTTAGTGAAGACCTAATACCCATCTTCCATAAAGTTTTCCAAGGAGTAGAAGAACTAGGAATACTTCCAAACTCATTCTAGAGGCCAGCATCACTCTAATACCAAAACGGGGAAAAGACACCACAAAAAAAGAAAACTACAGACCAATATCCCTGATGAACATAGATGCAAAAATACTCAACAAAATATCAGCAAACCGAATTCAAAAATACATCAAAAGGATCATACACCATGATCAAGTGGGATTTATTCCAGGGATGCAAGGATCATACAACATTCGAAAATCCATCAACATCATCCACCACATCAACAAAAAGGACAAAAACCACATGATCATCTGCATAGATGCTGAAAAAGCATTTGACAAAATTCAACACCCATTCATGATAAAAACTCTCAAGAAAATGGGTATAGAGAGCAAGTACCTCAACATAATCAAGGCCATATATGACGAACCCATAGCCAACATTGTACTTAACAGGGAGAAGCTGAAAGCTTTTCCTTTATGATCAGGAACAAGACAAGGATGTCCACTCTTCCCACTTCTATTCAACATAGTGCTGGAGGTCCTAGCCACAGCCATCAGACAACACAAAGAAATAAAAGGCATCCAAATTCACAAGGAAGAAGTTAAACTGTCCCTGTTCGCAGGTGACATGATATTATAAATAAAAAACCCTAAAAAATCCACTCCAAAACTACTAGATCTAATATCCAAACTCAGCAAAGTTACAGGATACAAAATTAATAGGCAGAAATCTGTGGGATACCTATACACTAACAATGACCTAGCAGAGAGAAAAATCAGGGAAACAATTCCATTCACAACTGCATCAAAAAGAATAAAATACCTAGGAATAAACCTAACCAAGGAAGTGAAAGACCTATACTCTGAAAACTACAAGACACTCATGAGAGAAATTAAAGAAGATACCAATAAATGGAAACACATCCCGTGTTCATGGATAGGAAGAATTAATATTGTCGAAATGGCCAACCTGCCTAAAGCAATCTACAGATTCAATGCAATTCCTATCAAAATACCAACAGTATTTTTCAACAAACTAGAGAAAATCGTTCTAAAATTCATATGGAATCACAAAAGACCCCGAACAGCCAAAGCAATCCTGAGAAGGAAGAATAAAGCTGGGGGTATTATGCTCCCCAAATTCAAGCTCTACTACAAAGCAACAGTAATCAAGACAATTTGGTACTGGCACAAGAACAGACCCACAGACCAATGGAACAGAATAGGGAGCCCTGATATAAACCCAACCATATATGGGCAATTAATATATGATAAAGGAGCCATGGACATACAATGGGGAAATGACAGCCTCTTCATCAGCTGGTGTTGGCAAAACTGGACAGCTACATGCAAGAGAATGAAACTGGATTATTGTTTAACCACATACACAAAAGTAAACTCTAAATGGATCAATGACCCGAATGTAAGTCATGAAACCATAAAACTCTTAGAAAACAACATAGGCAAAAATCTCCTGAATATAAGGATGAGCAACTTCTTCCTGAACACATCTTCTCGAGTAAGGGAAACAAAAGTAAAAATGAACTCATGGGACCACATCAAACTAAAAAGTTTCTTTATGGCAAAGGACACCATCAACAGAACAAAAAGGTATCCTACAGTATGGGAGAATATATTTGTAAACGACATATCCGACAGGGGTTAACATCCAAAATATATAAAGAACTTACATGTCTCAACACCCAAAAAGCAAATAACCCAATTAAAAAATGGGCAGAGGATATGAAGAGATAGTTCTCCAGAGAAGAAATTCAGATGGCCAACCAACACATGCAAAGATGCTCCACATCACTAATCATTAGGGAAAAGCAGATTAAAACCACAATGAGGTATCACCTCACACCAGTAAGGATGGCCACCATCCAAAAGACTAAGAACAACAAATGCTGGCGAGAATGTGGAGAAAGGGGAACCCTCTTACACTGCTGGTGGGAATGTAAGCTAGTTCAACCATTGTGGAAAGCAATATGGAGGTTCCTCAAAAAACTTAAAATACAAATACCATTTGACCCAGGAATACCACTCCTTGGAATCTACTCAGAGTATACAACTTTTCAGATTCAAAAAGGCATATGCACCCCTATGCTTATTGCAGCACTTTTTACAATAGCCAAGATATGGAAGCAACCTAAGTGTCCATCAGTAGATGAATGGATAAAGAAGATGTGGTACATATACACAATGGAATACTATTCAGCCATAAGACAGAAACAAATCCTGCCATTTGCAACAACATGGATGGAGCTGGAGGATACTATGCTCAGTGAAATAAGCCAGGTGGAGAAAGACCAAGTGCCAAATGATTTCCCTCATTTGTGGAGTATAACAATGCAGCAAAACTGAAGGAACAAAATAGCAGCAAACTCAGAGATTCCAAGAAGGAACTAGTGTTACCAAAGGGGAGGGTTGTGGGAGGGTGGTAGAAGGGAATTGTGGGGTATTATGTTTAGTACACATGGTGTGGGGGATCATGGGGAAACAGTGTAGCACAGAAAAGGCAAACAGTAAATCTGTGGCATCTTACTACATTGATGGACAGTGACTACATTGGGGTATGGGTGGGGACTTGAAAATATGGGTAAATGTAGTAACCACATTGTTTTTTCATGTGAAACCTTCATAAGAGTGTATATCAATAATACCTTAATAAAAAAAAACCACAATGAGATATCACCTCACACTAGTTAGGATGTCCGCCATCCAAAAGACAAACAACAAATGTTGGCGAGGATGTGCAGAAAGGGGAACCCTCCTACACTGCTGGTGGGAATGCAAATTAGTACAACCATTGGAGAAAGCAGTATGGAGGTTCCTCAAAAAACTCAAAATAGAAATACCATTTGACCCAGGAATCCCACTCCTAGGAATTTACCCTAAGACTGCAGCAGCCCAGTTTGAAAAATACATATGCACCCTTATGTTTATCACAAAACTATTTACAATAGCCAAGAAATGGAAGCAACCTAAGTGTCCATCAGTAGATGAATGGATAAAGAAGATGTTGTATATATACACAATGGAATATTATTCAGCCATAAGAAGAAAACAAATCCTTCCATTTGCAACAACATGGATGGAGCTAGAGGGTATTATGCTTAGTGAAATAAGCCACGCGGAGAAAAACAAGTATCAAATGATTTTGCTCATCTGTGGAGTATAAGAACAAAGAAATAGCTCAAGTAATAAAATAGCAGCAGACTCACAGAACCCAAGAATGGACTAACAGTTATCAAAGGGAAAGGGATTGGGGAGGATGGGTGGGAAGGGTAGGGAAAAATGGGCATTACGGTTAGCATGTATAATGAAGGGGGGGACACAGGGAAGGCAGTATAACAGAGAGAAGACAAGTAGTGATTCTATAGCATCTTACTACAGTGATGGACAGTGACTGTAACGGGGTATGTGGTGGGGACTTGTTAATAGGGGGAGTCTAGTAACCATATGTTGTTCATGTAATTGTTCATTAATGATAGCAATATTAAAAGTTGAAAAAGAAAGAGGACAAAGGCACAAAATGATAATTATAAATTTGTTAATGGGAACATAATATATAAAGATTTAATCTGTGACAAGAAAAACAAAAGAGGGAGCAAAGCTATATAAGGACAGAAAGTCTGGATGTTATTACAGCTGATTTGGTATCATTTCAAACTAGAGGGTTAGAAATTTATGATGTTAATTGTAATCCTTAAGGTAACCCTTAAGAAAATATCTAAAAAATATGCACAAAGGAAATGACAAGGGTTTCAAAATGCAACACTACAAAGAATCAACTAAATACAAAAGAAAGTAATGAAGGGAATGGAGAACAAGAAGGTATTAAGAAATGCAAAAAACAAATTGCAAATAGCAGAAGCTTTATCACTAACTACTTCAAATATAAATGGATTAAGTTCTCTAATCAAAAAGAGATAGGAGAATGAAGATATATGTATATAAACCAACTGTATGCTGTCAACAAGAGACTTAGTTTAGCTTCAAAGACCCACATAGGTTTAAAGTGAAAGGTCAGGAAATAGAAAGATATTCCATGAAATAGTAACCAAAGGAGGGTGAGGTGGCTATATTAATATCAGATAAAACAGATTAATAAAAAACTGATACAAGAGATAAAGATTATATATTGATAAAAGGATCAATTCATCAAGAAAATAACAATTATAAACACATACATATCAAACAGAGCTCCCAAATACTTGAAGAAAATATTGACAGAATTGAAGGTAGGAATAGACAGTTCTATAACAATAGTTGGAGACTTCAATACTCCACTTAATAATGTGTAGAACACCTAGACAGAGGATCATTAAGGTAATAAAGAATTTGAACAATTCTCTGCACTACCTAGACAATAACATAAATATATGGAACACAACACCCAACAACAGCTGAATATTCTTTGTAAATGCACGTGGAACATTCCCTCAAGAAACCTCCCAACAAAGTTGAGGACAGATGGCTTCACTGCTGAGTTTTACCAAACATTTAAAGCAGAATTAATACCAATCCTCAAACCCTTCCAAAAAGGAGTAATGCTTCCTAAGTCATTCTGTAAGTCCTGCATTACCCTGATACCAAAGATACCACAAGAAAACTACGTATCAGTATCTCTTAGGAATACAGATTCAACAATCCTCAACCAAGTATTAGCTAACTGAATCCAACAGCATAGTAAAAGGATTATACAACACCATGACCAAGTGGATCTATGCATGAAATGAAAGGGTGGCTCAACATCAATCAACATAATATACCACAATAGAACAAAGAGAAAAAAAGCATGACTACCTCAGTTGATGCATAAAAAGCATTAAAGTCCTATACCTCTCCATGATAAAAATATTCAAATTAGGAATATTAGACAATACACTCAACATGATTAAGAAGCATTTGTGAAAAACCCAAAGCTAATGTCATATTCAATGGTGATACACTGAAGGCTTTTCCAATAAGATTAGCATTAAGACAAGGACAGCCACTACTGTTCAACACTGTACTAGACGTTCTAGCCAGAGTATCTGGACAAGAAAAAAAAATAAAGACATCAAAGTAGGAAAGGAAGAAGTAAAACTACCTCTATTTGTAAATACCATGATCATATATATATAAAATTCCAAAGAATACACACACATACACACACATCTAGAGTTAATAAAATAATTGAACTAAGTTCCAAGAGTGCAAAAAAAACAAACCCAAATCAGTTGTATTTAATCACCAACAATCAACAACTTGAAAAGGGAATTAAGAAAACAATTCCATTTGCAACAGCATCCAAAAGAATAAACACCTAGGAACAAATTTAACCAAAGAAATGAAAGAAGACCTAAATAAAATGAAAGACATTTTACATCATGGATTGGAAAACTTAATATAGCTAGTTGACAATACTACCCAAAATGACTGATAGATTCAATGTATTTATAGATACATTTGACTTTGTCTATAGATAACAATAAAAATTCTATCAACCCTTTTGCAGAAATGTAAAGCTAATCTTCAAATTCATATGGAATTGCAAGGGACCCCAAAGTGCCAAGACAATGTTGAAAATAAGAACAAAGGGCTGGGCAAAGGGGAAATGGGAAATTGCTTAATGGAATTTAATTTTGCAAGATGAAGAGTTCTGAAGATTGATTACATAGCAATGTGAATGTACTTAACGTTACTGAACTGTACACTTTAAAACGATTAAGATGGTGATTGTTTTTGTTTTTTTTAACCACAGTAAAAAAATTTCCATATAAATCCTAGAAATCACCTAGTTTCAACCTCTTAATTTTACACATGGAGAGCTGAGGCCCTGAGAAGGGGAGCTGCCCCAAATCATAGTTGTTCAGAAGAAAAGCTGGGAGTAGAACTCATGGTTTCTACTCTAAATCTAGAGTCTTTCTACTGCACACTCTTGCCACCCTAGCTCTGAGGCTCTAAAATTCAAACAGATGATGGGAAAAGAGAACTTTACATTTAAAAAGAAAAATGCCTAGGAATTTAGACAGTGTGCAAATTAAAGAGTAAACATACTGTGTGGGATGAGGAGTGGGGAGTAAATGCTTAATGGGTATCAGGTGTTCTTTTGAGGTGATGAACATTCTAGGTATTTGATAAATGTGGTGGTTACAACATTGTGAATATATTAAATGCCACTGAACTGTAACTTCAAAAAGGTTCATTTTATGTTATGTGAAATTTCACCTGAATTTAAAAAGAAATTAAATTTATTTCCGTTTCCTGAATCAAATTTTCTAACCTATATCTTTCCATCTTACTTTTCAGGTATGGGTGTTTACTTGTTTCAATTTTTAAGCTTATAAATTTATGCCTATGTGGAACGAAGGCAGAAACTCAAAAAGTCCAAAAAGCATATACAGTTGAACTTTGAACATGGGTTTCAACTGCATGGGTCCACTTACACGCAGATTTTTTCCCCCAATACACATATTGGAAACTTCTTTGGAGATGTGTAACAATTTGAAAAAATACTTTTTTTCCTCTAGCTTATTGTTAAGAACACAGTATTACATACATACATATAACATACAAAATTTGTGTTAAAACTGGTTAATAGTAGACGACTAGTCATTAAGTTTTTGGGGAGTCAAGTGTTATATGTGGGTTTTTGACTACACAGGGGGACGGTGTCCCTTTATCCCCCAACCCTGCTGATCAAGGGACAATTGTAATTCCCATCCCATTCACCTCTCCAAATGCTACCAATGTTCCTAATTGTTCTGTATTCTTTCAGATAGGAATATGGATGTTTTTTGTTACAGTCAAACAACTTAATGTTCTGCTCAGTTGAACTGTTAATGAAGTATTAACAAGCAAGTTTACAGCATTTGTTTTAATGGCTATGTAAGGGTCATCTGTAATTATATGAGAATATGGATTTGTTTTAAATCTATTTGCTTAGGACTATACACACATCCTCATTCTGAGCCATCTTCTCAAATATTGTCTTTCCTTCTAGAATGATAATTAAATCTAATGTACTCCATGTCTCATCTTTTTCATATTCTCCATCTTTTTCTGATTTATTCTTGATTCAATATAGTTTGTTGTTTAATTTACAATTGAAGTTTTAATTTTAATGATTTTTTTTTCTAAGAAGTTCTTTCAATCTTTTCTAATTATGCCTGAACTTTTTCTGATGGAGTTATTTTCCTTCTTTAGGGTTTCTATTCCTTCTTGTAGCATTTTAAATGCTTGTATATACTATATAGACTTACATATATCTTTACTGGTATCTTTTTCCAGTTACATGCTTATTTTGTAACCACCTTGAGAGTTGTCTATCATTACGTTTAATTCCTGCAGTGCTATTTTCCAGTTGTACCTGATCATCTTTACTGGTGTAATCAGTAATTTAATTGTGAGGTCACCTTCACTAGGGACTGTTTTATCCATGGATGCAATTACCAATGAAGAATGAAAATGTCCCTGGAAGTTTCCGTTGAGTTCTGGACTTAGGGTTCCTACACCAAGTAGTTAGTACATATTTATATTATAGAGACATCTACATAAAACCTAGGCTGAGATTTTTATTTACTCCCTTCTAATCTAAAGTCCTGGGCAGAGGGACAAAATTCCTCACAGCATTCACTGGCTGCAAAGTTTTCCCTTTCCATGGGTAATTCAGTTTTTTTTGACACAGGCTAAGTTCCAGTTCCCCTCTCTACTGAGTTCTAAGGCCTTTTGTCCTTGCATGTACACTAAAATGTTAATATCCAATCCTCAAACCCCATATGTATATTTCATATACCCAAAAACAAACAAAAAATTGGCCCATTTTGGCTTTGGGTCACCTCTGCTTTGCCTTTCATCTGGAGGTTACTCTTTCTTTCTTTGGAGCTTGGATATTTACTGAAAAAGCTTTTATTATATTCCACATTTTAGTTTGTTGATGGAGGTAGCCCACTCCATAGAGGCTTAGCCTATTATGTTATCCAAAGCTCCACAATATAGTTTTTTCAAAAAGTAAACTGTTGTGAAATACTCTTGCAGGGTATGCCTGACCGACTATTAACAATCACTTAGTATTCAAACCAGTGAAAATAATCTCAAGGTGCAAATATACACAATAACTACCATTACAATTCTCCTTAATTCATTCAAGTATTAATCAAGTTTCAGGCATAGTGCTAGGGAGTGCTAGTGGAAGAAACAGACATGTGAATAACAAGAAGCCTGAAGGACTAGAATAAAGGTGTTGCCATAAATTTGGGAGAAATTGTTTGGGAAATTATAATTTGCAGGGGGGGAATAATCTATTGGCTCTTCAACATGTTAATCCTGAGCATCCATGAATACCTGCAAGTAACTACATCCAGGGGATATAAGACTATTTCAAAGACCTGGAATTAATCAGCTCAGTAGCATTAACTAAAGAAAGTAATAAAGAATAAATATATACTACAGAGATCATTTTAAAAATCCAATTCCTCCATAATAAAAAATTTACACTATTTTCCTCTCCGGGTGTAAATAGATACTAAGAGACCTGGGATTCCAAAGATATACTCCCAACTTTTACCTTAAAACTCTATTATAAGGGTTCTATACTTGACCTATCCATGACCTGAAAAGCTAGGTCTAGCTGTTTCGGCTTCAATTTCTGATATTATGGGAAGTGGAATTAACTACTGGTAACTGTCACAACACAATTTGCATTTGATACAACATTTGCATAGATGCAGCAAAATTGCCCAATACAAGTTGATAAAACAAGTGTCTAACACTTTTCAATAAGCTTCAACCTCACTTTAACCACTAGAGGGCTACCTTGTCATTTGATTTCTGATCCCTCAGCCACTCAATTTTAGAAATACTAATCACTATGACTTAAAATAATTAGTTTTATTCTTCAGTAACTTCTCATTTTAATACTTAGCAATAAATATCAGATTGCTTTATACACCACTGGACTTTGTGGGCAGGAAAATGTGGTAATATACTAACAGCTGGAGGATTCTCTTAGTATAGCATGCTGGGCAACAAAAGTAGGACTCCTCAGCCCTGAAATAAGAAACCCAAGTTCTTTCATATTTGTTGGTCAGCTTTTATAATATTGATGGACTTACGTTTTAAGCGTTCCAGATGTCATAAGTTCAGTCACCAAAACAATGCACTTCTTTCCTTTTACTGTCGATTCCCAAGAATCATAGAATCGAACAATATTAGGATGTTGAAGGCCCTTTAACATTTCAGCCTCTTCTTTAAATCTCTGCCTCTCAGACTTCGTTAACTTTCGATCCTAAAATCAAAAACCAAAAGAGAATGTGGTTTAAAATAATAAAACACCAAGGCACACTTAAATTTAGATGGTAAACATGTACTAAATAGAATTATCTATAGTGTTAAAACAGGAACACTTAACACAAATGTTACAAATCACTAATAACTTCATCAGCCTGTCAGTGTGAGAACAGGCTAAAGTGTATTTAAGAAAACTATGGATATAAAATCATACTTGAGATTATTTTAGTATTTTTACCATTAATGTGTGCCTCAGATATAGTCTCATTTTGTAGGTGCAGTTAACTCCCACTTCTAGAATAAGTCAACTATTGCTAGAAACAAGTAGGGTTTTGGAGGCAGAAAGATATTAATATAAATTCCAATTGTCTTTTTTGTTTTGATTAGAATTTCCTTTAGGAATACATACGTTCACCTCACAGGAGTATTTTAGGAATTAAATAATCTACCAGGCATGCTTTTGTCACATGTTTAAAGCACCTGGTACTTCATAGGTTAATTTACTTACCTGAGATGAACTGGGAAAAAAGCATTTAACTTGTTCGGTTTGACAAGGTCCCACACAGACAAACTCTGTGAACTGTTTTGTAAATTAAAATTGAAACTATCTCTGTCATACTAATATTCTGTCAAAGCATGTAATACATAATATTTTAACAAAATATTCCAGGCATACAATAATGTGTCCATCATAATAATTAAACATTACAGACATAATGTAAAGCCCCCTATGTAATTAGACTTCCAAAACTACTCCTTACCTGTGAATAAGCACTACCCTAAATTTAGACACACCATTCCCAAATGGGCTTTTACATTTTATATAAAATGTTGAAATTTTATAAAATGACATTATAGAGTATGTGTTCTTTGGAAACTGCTTTTTTTCACTCAGTATTGGTTCTTTGGTTGGAGACTGTTAAAGTATCGTTGATATACAATCTTATTTTGGTTTCAAATATACAACACAGCAGTTCAGCAGTTACCCTCTCTAGTATAGTTACTATCTGTCAATGTAGTAAGATGCTACAGAACCACTGACTATATCCTCCATGCTGTACTACTGTCCCTGTGACCAACTTATATTGTGATTGTGAATTACTGGGCCCCTTTATCCCCTTCACCCTCCTCCCTCAACCCTCCCCAGCTGCTTGCCCTTGGTAACCACTATTCCCTTCTCGCTATCTATGAGTATACTGCTATTTTGTTCCTTCTGTTTTGCTTTATTTTTATACTCCACAAGTAAGTGAAATCATACACTCAGTATTGACTGAGACCACCAATGATGGCATACGAGGAGACACTGCAAGAGATCTACCATATTATTACTGCAAGTTGGCTTTGTTTATTTATTATCACTGTTAACGTGGTTATCCATTGTCTGAATATATCATAATTTATATAATCTCTTACTGATGAATCTTTAGGCTGCTCTTCATTTTAAGTTACTACAATACTGCAATGGTGTGTCAATGTTAATCACCTTGGACATATGTTTAAGAGTGTCTGTAGGAGACAGGTTCTTAACTTGGGGTCCACAAACACCTTTAAGGCAGGTTTTTGAACTTGTGTGAAAACAAATAAATCTTTATTTTTCATTAACCTTGGATTCAAATTTAGCATTTTCTTAATTATGAATGCTACCAAATAGCATTCAGCAGGACCAGTGATTTTTGTCACAGCAGACTTATTTTCTTACCACGTAACAGTGCAGATTATCTCAAAGTATGATAGCTATTAGATCTTGCAGTAAATCTTATCAGTATGCACTAATAACGCACACTATATTAAATCACAAACTTAAGCATTTTTGATAACTATCATTCATTTTCACTTAATCCTATGTATTATATGGACTTAAAACATTATTTTAGCCTTCTTCACTAGCCTTCAAAAGACATCTATGGCACAAAAAACATTAAGACCTATTAGGATACATGGCTAACAGAATTACTGGATCATAGGGTATAGACATCTTCAATTTTCATAGGTCTCAAAAAATTACTGTAACAATTTATCTCCCAAAAGCATTATATCAAATTTCCCATTGCTGCACACAGTCACTCACAATTGGTATTATCAGACATCAACTCTTGTCAGTTTGATAGGTGTAAAATCATATACTTTTCCTTAATTTACATTTCCAGAGTCAATAGTAAGTATGAGACACTTCTTGTTTTCTTCTCAGATTACTTGAGATTCCTCTTCTGCAAAAAAGATGCCTGATCCTATCATTTATTGCTTTACCTTTTTTGTAGAAGTTCTTAATATATTCTGCATACTAATCCTTTACTGATTCTATGAGTTATAAATATCTTTTCTCAATTTGTGGTTTGTACTTCCACCTCGCTTATTATGTCTTTTGTTCCACAGATGTTTTTATTTCACTGTAATTCAATTTATCTATCTTTCACTTTGTGGGCGGTGGGTTTTACAACTTCAGTAATTCTTTCAGACACTGAAGTCACAATTTTTCTTTTCCTTCTCCTTTTTAAAATATAAATCTGTTTTGTTTGCTACATTTGGGATTTGTTGAAGAATTTATTTGGTTGGGTAAAAGGAAGACGGGCTGTTACCTTTTTTTCTATCAACCAATTACCATAGTATCATTTGATGAACAACACATCTTTTCCATGTAAGTGTAGTTTCATTTCTGGATTCTCTATTCTATTCCAAAGGTCTGTCTATTTCTGCATCAATACCACACTTTCTTAATGCTATAGTTTTAATACTTCATACTTGGTAGTACCACTTCCTGCAACAGACCCTCCCTCAAATTTATTTTCTAAATTACCTTGGTTACTTTTTTTCCAATGAGAAGACTTTTATGTTTATAACAAATTATAGCAGAAGCCAACTAAAACTATCAGAATATTGCCAAGAAGTTTAATTAAAGGCATAGTAACTGGAATGACACTGAGGCAGTACATCTGTTCTCCAATAACCCTTTCTCCCAAGTAGCGTATATTAATTTTTTAAACTATTCAAGTACAATTTGCATGCCACAAAAAAAATCACTAATCACCACTCCCCATCTTATACCTTATTTCCCCAAATATTTTAGTACTATCCTGCCTTATTACTCTTTACTTAAGTAGATATCATTATAATTTTTAATTAAACAGTATCAGCTAACTTAGATTTACCCATATTATCTTTGTTCATCATTCCCTTTTGCTCTCCTTCCTGTCTCTGGGTTCAGTTTTCTTCTTTCTTGAAATATATTTTTCCAAACTCTCAGTAAACATTCATTCATTAGTGGTATAATCCTAGGCTGTTTGAAATGTTTATTTCATTATCACTCTTGAAAAACAATTTAGATGGATATGGAATTCTAGGTTGCAAACAACCCACCACCCTCTGCCAGCACTTTCAAGATAGTTTCATGGTGTTCTGGTGTCTATTGAAGCTGTCAATATAAACGTCCTCCTTTGTAGCAGTATTTTCTGTCTAGTTGCTTTAAAGACTTTAAAAAAATTGTGTTCTGCACCGTTACTACCACGCATCTAGTTTTATTTATACATAATGGGGTTAATTGTATATTTGAAGTCAAAAGTTTCAAGTTTTCTGTCTTTAAGTCAGGAAAATTCTCAACTATTATCTCTTTGCATATTGCCTCCTCCATTCTCCATTCTCTTCTTTGTAATATTTTATGTGTGTTTGTGTTATGTGTGAAGGAGTGTGGGGAGGGAGGAAAAACTTACTCTATCCTTTATATCTTTTAACTTCTCTCTTATTTTTCATTTCTTACTCTACTACTTTCTGGGTAATGTTCTCAGATCTACCTTCTTTTCTTGCTCGCTAACTCTCCTGAGTTATTATATTTAACCTGTTTATTAACTCTGAAAAGAATTTTTAATGCGATCAAAATTTAAAGGAGACAGGGATATAAAGGACATGTGACAAGATCTCAGTCCCTGCTCCAGAAATAATAAATGAACACAAACCAGATGAACACTTCCACCTGACCATACAGGTCTTGGAGGGCTGGGTAGACAGGTGAGAGGGGCATTTATCTGGCCATCCATAAAGAAAATAAAACATAATAACTAACAGTCTGTCTATTACCAAAGGTACCTATTGGAGAGTTTTATAAAGGGAACTTGGTCACTACTCCAGTCTCTACTCTCTCCACTAGCATCATAAAGTTAGGAAGGTAAAAAGAAAAGGCTAGGTACTTATATTAAAGGCTTCAGTGGGGAAGGAATTCTCTTGCCATTTCTCTATGTCCAATGCCTGGGGGAGGCATTGTAATTACCCCTCCCCACTCTGTGTTAACTCTACACATGGGGTTTTGAATGAAACATAACTGGCAGCTCAATTTGCAATGATCCCCTTAACCTCTACTCCATCCATGCTTCATGAACAGGTAAGTTTTCCTAGCATTCTCTTTGGAATTTCTTTCCTCTCAGGACCTGCTCCATCTCCAAATTACCACTCCAAGATTGGCCTCTCCCAAAGTTTCCTAAAAGCCCCCTTTCACAGCCCTTTTATCACTTTTATTCCCACCAACCAAAGTCACATGCCCTGTCCACTGAGACTCAGATCCCTGGAAGAAGAGCTCTATCAACTTGGGTTATCCTCCTAAAATAAAATGTTCCCAGAGAACAGAAAGGCAAAGGACAAGTCAAAAGTATCTGGAGCCAGACGACCAAGGTGAACTTGTCATCTAGTTTTAAACTGTAATGCATTTTCATTTCTTGGAGCTCTATTTGGGTCTTTATCAAATCAGTTATTCACTACCCTCCTCCAACATCATCTTGGTGTTTTTGTTGTTTTAGATTTTTAGTCCCTTCACTCTTTTAAAATAACTTATTTTGGAGGCTCAATTCATACCACTTTTACCTGAGTTACTGGGGATCTAATTTTGCCTATTGTTTAGGTGCTGGCATTCACTCACAGTGGCCTGTTTCTTCATGTGACTTATAATATTGGATAATACGGTTATCTTAAACTATGACTTGTCTGTTGGATTATCCTGTTGTGGGTGTACCCCTGTAGACAGGCTTCGAATTTGTTTAGGCCTATTGTGCTAACGGGTATTACCAGGCTTGGCCATGGCTCCATGTAACTGATTCAAATTCGAATCTCACACACGTGTGAATACAAATCCTTAATTATGAATTCTCAGGTTAACTTTTTTCAGCTGACCTAGGGAAGCCTGTCTTTTCCTCAGAAATGGAATTTTTCTCTGGTCTGTCTTTTCATTAAAGGTGTGGCTCTTCAAGGAACAACTTTATTGCCTCTCAATTCCAATACCTGCTTGGGCTTGAGATTTTATTTATCCTCGGATAAATGGTAAAACCATATGTCTTAACTAACAAGATTGGCAACTGTCCTACAAAAGCTGAAACGTCAATTCACTTTTCCCAGTCTGGTTTTTAATTTCTTCTTAGTTTTTAGACCTTGGAGATAATCCTTACATTCTTATCAGTTCAGATATGCATTTAAAAGTATAGACTTTTGTTCTCTAAATTTTCAAAATATATGGTGTTTTACAGTGAAGAGTTTTTAGCTTGTTTATTTTCCATTTACTGACCTTCAACAGTATTTCCCTAAAGTGTTCTTTAAATATCTTGCTTACTATTCTTAAATGTTCCTCATTTAAGGAAAATTTATGTAGAAAAAAAGAAAAATCTAGATCACTTGTTAACTCCCTTATACATTACTGAAACTTACTATTGTATAGCTGAATTAAGAAAACATATTTTGAAGAAACTGCAAAAAGGCTGCTCACCTATGGAGCACACTTGCACTCCTTTGAGTGCGTAATTTGCTTTTTAAACTACTCTGCTTGTACCTCCAGCTCGACCTGCTTGCGAATTCTTCCTCAGTCAGAATCAAGATCCCTCCTGTGGGGTGAGGTCTCACGTAGCACGCAGGGAGATCTCCCCCAGATTGGATTGCCCAACAATATTCTGGCAACCACGAAGGGACACTTAACATAGTACTGTCTGGGTTTAACTTTCTTATTCAGCAAAAATGTGGATTCAGAAAAGTATCCAAGAACAAGCAGTGAAGTACATAAAAGGCAGCTTTGATTCCTCCTATAGAAGGAAGAAACAGTCTCTATCCTTCTCCCTATCCCTTAAAGACTCTTGTAAAGCCTTTTTTTTTTTTTACTATTGGGTTTACAGGCTGTGCATTTGGGTTAGTTGTTATCTGGCAAAACAAATCACTGAAACCCAGGGTCCAGAGTTATTCTGATGGTATAAAAGCTGACTGGTTGGACAGCAGTGAGACCACAAAAGGAAGGAGACTTCAGAAACGACGTTAACAAGTGGTGGAATAACATCAGTGACGGCCAGGGAACTTGGACAGGTATCATAGCAAATGTTTTTCTATTCTGTTTCTGGAGATTACCATCTCTATAGCGGATAATGATCAGACATTTCACATCCAACCCAGCCTCAAAGGTCCTTTGTTCTCCGAAGTTGCTGTCAACATTCCATCATTTCTCCTTGTTTCACGTGGCTGCAAATAGGAATGTTTTGTGGAGCTTCTCCTCCAGCATAGTGAACATTCCAGGTCAAGTGCAGTTCATGGCAATGTACTTATCTGCAGGCATTAATTTCAATTGTGTCAGTTATGTGTGTAAAGTTGCCACAGGAAGATATGGATCATCACTTGGTACATTAGGCGCAATCATGACCGTCTTTGCTGCCATCTGCACTGAGATCCCAGAAGGGAGGATGACAATAATCTTCCTTCCAATGTTCATGTTCACAGCAGGGAATGTCCTAAAAGCTAATATTGCCATGGATACAGGAGGAATGATCCTGGGATGGAAATTTTTTGATCATGCAGCACATCTTAAGGGAGCTCTCTTTGGAAAATGGTATATTACTTATGGTCATGAACTTATTTAGAAGAACAGGGAATCTCTTTCGAAAATTTCGCATGAAATGAGGACTAATGGCCCCTAAAAGAGGCTCTAAGTAAAACTGTTTGTACAATACTGGTGTGTCTGGTTCACGCTGCATGAAAACCCCAGGAACGCACTGGCCATGGAGCAACATCTTTGCTCCTGCCTGGAGAACACCTGGCATCTAGCTTTCCCAGTATTTTGTACTATGTCTCCAGTACATGTCTTACTAGAAAGTGAATATGATAAAGTTGTGAAACAAAGGTTTATATATCTCTAATTTGTTAAAAGAAACTTAAAAAAGTTAATCCAGCCTCAAAACAACTCGAAAACAGTAATCACATGAGCTAAATGAATTATGATATTCTACCTATCATTAAGTAATATTCAATTTTTTTATTTCAATATATTGTTTGATATGTAGTTTAATATACAGTCTACCTACTTGATTATCTTGATGAAGCACTCATCTTCTGTAGCTGGCAAAATTCATTTTAGTTTTAGCAATTATTGTACATCTTCATAAAGGTTTGCATAAACTTTAATGTTTGGATACCCTGTCTCAGACAAAGGATATGATGAACATCTGGGACAAGGTTCCTGCTATCCTAAACCTTACAACGTTAAGAGGCAGAGGCATTAATCTTATTAAGTTGATGAAAAGAAAAATTGGATACTTTGAGAACTATCACAGAAGACCCAACTCTATGTGCATGATATAGTGTTAGCCACGTGGGAAGAGAAGCCCTGTCAGCAAGTTACTCTAAGCATTAAAGTGAGATCATGGGCATGAAAGTACTCAGTTCTAATCACATAATTCTTAAAATGCTAAAGACCACAAGATTCTGTAAAAAGTGCTAAAGGCAAATTTAGAAATGTAGGCTGCAGACTGGAAGCAAGGAGACGGTGAAGTGTGGGTGACATCGATGGTAATGGTGGGGGTTAGGTTCAGGGGCCAGGGCTAGGGTTAGGGTAAGGTTTTTGGCAAGGTGTACGGGGAGGATAGGGTTATGGTTAGAGTTAAGGTCCGGGTTTAACGTTAGAGCGAGAGCGAGATTTGAGGTTTAGGGTTTTGGTGAGGTGTGGGTGAGTGATAAAATTTAAATCTATTTAAATTTGTTTATTCACCTATCATTTGAACTGCTGTAAAATATATCACAGTAGATCACTGAAGTTATATTATATATATTATATATATATTATACAGGATATATATTATACAGGATAAGGAAGTACAGTGCTTAATATATAATTAGCTTAAATATAAATTATATAATACAATCTCTGTTGTACAAATGGGAAGTTAACTCTAAGTCCAAATAATTTTTCTCTGTAAGGTTTTCACAAAATCCTTACACAGTTTAAAGACTATGAACCATAAATTGTGAAATGTTTTCTCTCAACTGGTATATAATTTTAGCCAGAAATTGTCACTAGATGTAAACTAAGCCTGTAGCATAACATTCTACATTGTTACTTAAATTTTAATAATTAAAAATTTACATTAAGATTGTTTCTATCGTGTCTACAGTTCCAAGTTTTCAACAATGTTTTAAAGTACACAAGGTTTGTAAATTCTTTCTGCTGAAAACTTAAAGTAATTTACTTTGGTTAGTCTTTCTCTACTACAAAAATCTTATTTCAAGCCATCACAATCTCTTCTGGATTCCTACCATAACCTACTAAAAGTTGTTTCTACACATCTAATCTTTTTTTTTTTTTGCTCATTATTTATTTATTTACTTATAAATTTATTTTGGTATCATTAATCTAAAATTACATGTGCAATATTATGGTTATTAAACTACCCATTTCATCAGGTCCCCCCGACCAACCCCATTACAGTCACTGTCCACAAGTGTAGTGAGATGCTATAGAATCACTACTTGTCTTTGAGTTGTACAGCTATCCCTGCGCCCCCCCCACAACATTACGTCTGCTAATCGTAATGCCCCCTTTTCCCCCTTGTCCCCCTTGTCCTTCCCTTCCCGCCCATCCTCCGCAGTCCCTTTCCCTTTGGTAACTGTTAGTCCATTCTTGGGTTCTGTGAGTCTGCTGCTGTTTTTTTCTTACAGTTTTTTTCTTTGCTCCTCATATGAGTGAAATCATTTGATACTTGTCTTTTTCTGCTTGGCTTATTTCACTGAGCATAATACCCTCTAGCTCCGTCCATGTTGTTGCAAATGGTAGGATTTGTTTTCTTCTTATGGCTGAATAATATTCCATTGTCTACACATCTAATCTTAACCCCGTACAATCTGTTTGTAGATTTGTCCAGAGAGAGCCAGTGTATTTTTTTCTTCTTGAAGTATTTTTGATATACTATCTTATGTTGGTTTCAAATATACAACACAGTGGTTCAATAGTTTCCCACATTATTAAGTCCTCACCTCCACTTGTGCAGTTACTATGTGTCAACATAGGAAGATGTTACAGAATCATTGAGCCAGTGTATTTTTATGCCAATTTAATAAATTCTGTGCCTACTTAACTAATTCTTAGAAATGCCATTTTTCACATTTTTAGTATCTCTGAAATTGTGTCACACAACTGAAGTTTTAGATTCAATGATGTATGCCATAACCCTGTTTAAAATTCTTTAGTAACTTTCCACAGCCTTTAGGATAAAAGTGAGAATCACTGTGACCTATGAGGCCCCACATACTTAGTCCTTGTCCACTCTCCAAACCTAATTTCCTATCACTCTAATCTTTTCCATTTTTAAACATGGCATACTTCTTCCCACTGAGGTCCTTCATATATGCTGTTCCCTCTAGGACACCCTTCTATTAACCTTTTTTGCCTAGATAATGCCCATTAATTCTTCAAAGATCAATTCAAGTTATTTCCTTAGGGACACCTTCCCTGACTGCCCCTTATACTCTTGGTTAAATTATCCCCTCTCCACACTTATACATGTTTTTATGATCTATGTATATACCTCTTTCTTTGCACTTAATCACAAATACTATATTGAGTTTTATTCTAAATGCAGTGATAAGATGCTTTTTTAGTATTTTATTTTTAGCATCTGACGACCTAGCATAACAGCATTTTCAATAGCCATGTGTTAGTGAATCCATGGAATGTGCCTTCCAAAAAAGTGGGGTGTATCCTTAGCAAGGAGTTGGCATTTCCATAGGGATAAAATAAATTCCTGTGATTTAAAAGGGGCTAACTGGAAGTGGGCCTCTGCGCCTCAGTAAGTGCAACACCATAACCAACTTGCAAAGATCAAGCTGCTAGCATTTTGATTTTTTAAAATAATTTGTAAAAACCCACAGATCTCCGAACACAATGGACCCAAGGAAGAAGACACCAAGACACATACTAATTAAAATGGCAAAGATCAAAGATAAAGACAGAGTATTAAAGGCAGCTGGAGAGAGAGAAAAGATCACCTACAAAGGAAAACCCATCAGACTATCATCAGACTTCTCAACAGAAACCTTACAGGCCAGAAGAGAATGGCATGATATATTTAAGGTAATGAAACAGAAGGGTCTAGAACCAAGAACACTGTATCCACCACGATTATCATTTAAATATGACAGAGGAATTAAACAATTTCCAGACAAACGAAAGTTGAGAGAGTTTGCCTCTCATAAACCACCACTACAGGATATCTTAAACTGACTGCTCTAGAGGGAAGCACCCCTAAGGCTAAAAAGATGTCACCAGAGGAAATAAAATCACAGCAAAGAAAGCAGTCTATCCAAATACTAAGTAAAGGCAAAGAATAAAACACCTAGTATATAAAGAATGGAGGAGGAAGAACAAGAAAGGAGAGAAATAAAGAAACATCAGACTGTGTTTACAGTAACTTAAGAAGAAAGTTAAATTAGATTGTTAGATAGTAAAAAAGCAACCCTTGAAACTTTGGTAACCACGAATCTAAAGCCAGAAATGGCAATAACTACATATCTATCCAAAATCACCCTAAATATAAGTGGACTGAATGCAACAATCAAAAGACACAGAGTAACAGAATGGATAAAAAAGCAAGACCCATCTATATGCTGCTTACAAGAGACTCACCTCAAACCCAAAGATATACACAGACTAAAAGTGAAGGGATGGGAAAAGAAATTTCATGCAAACAACAAAGAGAAAAAAGCAGGTGTTGCAGTACTTGTATCAGACAAAATAGATTTCAAAACGAAGAAAGCAGCAAGAGATAAAGAAGGACATTACATACTGATAAAGGGGTCAGTCCAACAAGAAGATATAACCATTTTAAATATATATGCACCCAACACAGGAGCGCCAGCATATGTGAAACAAATACTAACAGAATTAAAGGAGGAAATACACAGCAATGCATTCATTTTAGGAGACTTCAACACACCACCCACTCCAAAGGACAGATCAAGCAGACAGAGAATAAGTAAAGACACAGAGGCACTGAACAACACACTAGAACAGATGGACCTAACAGACAGCTACAGAACTCTGCACCCAAGAGAAGCAGGATACACATTCTTCTCAAGTGCACATGGAACATTTTCCAGAATAGACCACATACTATGCCACAAAAAGAACCTCAGTAAATTCAAAAATATTGAAGTCCTACCAAAAACTTCTCAGATCACAAAGGTATAAAACTAGAAATAAATTTTAGAAAGACATCAAAAAGGCTCACAAATACATGGAGACTTAACAACATTCTCCTAATGGATCAATGGGTTAACGACCAAATCAAAACAGAAATCAAAATATATATGGAGACTAATGACAATAACAACACAAAGCCACAACTTCTGTGGGACGCAGCAAAGGCAGTTCTAAGAGGAAAGTATATTGCAATCCAGGCCTATTTAAAGAAGGAAGAACATTCCCAAATGAATAGTCTAAAGACACAATTACCGAAATTGGAAAAAGAAGAACAAATGAGGCCCAAAGTCACCAGAAGGAGGGACATAATAAAGATCAGAGAAGAAATAAATAAATTTGAGAAGAATAAAACAATAGAAAAAAAATCAATGAAACCAAGAGCTGGTTCTTTGAAAAAATAAAATAGATAAACCCCTAGCCAGACTCATTAAGAGAAAAAGAGAATCTACACACATAAACAGAATTAGAAATGAGAAAGGAAAAATAATGACGGATCCTACAGAAATACAAAGAATTATAAGAGAATATTATGAGAATCTATATGCTAACAAGCTGGAAAACATAGAAGAAATGGACAACTTCTTAGAAAAATACAGCCTTCCAAGACTCACCAAGAAAGAAACAGAAAAACTAAACAGACCAATCACCAGCAACGAAATTAAATTGGTAATCAAAACACTACCCAAGAACAAAACCCCCAGACCTGAAGGATTCACCTCTGAATTCTACCAGGCATATAGAGAAGAAATAACACACATTCTCCTTAAAGTTTTCCAAAAAATAGAAGAGGAGGGAATACTTCTAAACTCTTTCTATGAAGCCAGCATCACTCTAATACCAAAACCAGGCAATGACCTCACCAAAAAGAAAATTACAGACCAATATCCCTGATGAACGTAGATGTAAAACTATTCAACAAAATATTAGCAAACAGAATTCAAAAATACATCAAGAGGATCATACACCATGATCAAGTGGGATTCATCCCAGGGATGCAAGGATGGTACAACATTCGAAAATCCATCAACATCATCCACATCAACAAAAAGAAGAACAAAAACTACATGATCATCTCCATAGATGCTGAAAAAGCATTTGACAAAATTCAGCATCCATTCATGATAAAACTCTCAACAAAATGGGTATACATGGCAAGTACCTCAACATCACAATGGCCATATATGACAAACCCACAGCTAACATCATACTTAACAGCAAGAAGCTAAAAGCTTTTCATCTAAGATCGGGAACAAGATAGGGATGCTCACTCTCTCCACTGTTATTCAAAATAGTACTGGAGGTCCTAGCCACAGCAATCAGACAAAACAAAGACATACAAGGCATCTAGATTGGTAAAGAAGAAGTCAAATTGTCACTATTTGCAGATGACATGATATTGTACATAAAAAACCCTAAAGACTCCACTCCAAAACTACTAGAACTAATATCTGAATTCAGCAAAGTTACAGGATACAAAATTAACACACAGAAATCGGTTGCTTTCCTATACACTAACGATGAGCTAACAGAAAGAGAAATCAGAAAAAGAATTCCATTCACAATTGCATCTAAAAGAATAAAATACCTAGGAATAAACCTAACGAAGGAAGTGAAAGACCTGTACTCTGAAAACTACAAGACACTCCTAAGAGAAATTAAAGAGAACACTAACAAATGGAAATGCATCCCATGCTCTTGGCTAAGAAGAATAAATATTGTCTAGATGGCTATACTACCTAAAGCAATCTACAGATTCAACGCAATCCCTATCAAAATACCAACAGCTTTCTTCAATGAACTCGAACAAATAATTCTAAAATTCATATGGAACCAGAAAAGACCCCGAATAGCCAAAGCAATCCTGAGAAGGAGGAATTAAATGGGGAATTATGCTCCCTGACTTCAAGCTCTACTACAAAGCCACAGTAATCAAAACAATTTGGTATTGGCACAAAAACAGACCTACAGACCAGTGGAACAGAATAGAAAATCCAAACATTAACCCAAACATATACAGTCAATTAATATTTGATAAAGGAGCCTTGGATATACAGTGGGGAGATGATGGCCTCTTCAGCAGCTGGTGTTGGAAAAACTGGACAGCTACATGTAAGAGAATGAAACTGGACTACTGTCTAGCCCCATACACAAAGGTAAACTCAAGGTGGATCAAAGACTTGAATGTAAGTCATGAAACCATAAAACTCAGAAAAAAACATAGGCAAAAATCTCTTGGACATAAACATGAGCGACTTCTTCATGAACGTATTTCCCCAGGCAAGGGAAACAAAAGCAAAAATGAACAAGTGGGACTATATCAAGCTGAAAAGCTTCTGTACAGCAAAGGACACCATCAGAAGAACAAAAAGACATCCTACAGTATGGGAGAATATATTCATAAATGATGTGTCTGATAAGAGTTTGACATCCAAAATATATAAAGAACTCACACACCTTAACAAACAAAAAGCAAATAATCCAATTAAGAAATGGGCAGAGGACATGAATAGACAGACACTTCTCTAAACAAGAAATTCAGATGGCCAACAGGCACATGAAAAGATGCTCCACATCGCTAATCATCAGAGAAATGCAGATGAAAACCACAATGAGATATCACCTCACACCAGTGAGGATGGCCAACATCCAAAACACAAACAACAAATGTTGGTGAGGATGTGGAGAAAAGGGAACCCTCATACACTGCTGGTGGGAATGCAAATTAGTTCAACCATTGTGGAAAGCAGTATGGAGGTTCCTCAAAAAACTCAAAATAGAAATACCATTTGACCCAGGAATCCCACTCCTAGGAATTTACCCTAAAACGCAGCAGCCCAGTTTCAAAAAGACAGATGTACCCCTATGTTTATTGCAGCACTATTTACAATAGCCAAGAAATGGAAGCAACCTAAGTGTCCATCAGTAGATGAATGGATTAAGAAGATGTGGTACATAAACACAATGGAATATTACTCAGCCATAAGAAAAAAACAAATCCTACCATTTGCAACAACATGGATGGAGCTAGAGGGTATTATGCTCAGTGAAATAAGCCAAGCCGAAAAAGACAAGTATCAAATGATTTCACTCATATGTGGAGTATAAGAACAAAGAAAAAAACTGAAGGAACAAAACAGCAGCAGACTCACAGAACCCAAGAATGGACTAATAGTTACCAAAGGGAAAGGGACGGGGGAAGATGGGTGGGAAGGGAGGGATAAGAGCGTAAAAGGGGCATTACGATTAGCAGACATAATGTTGGGGGGGCATGGGGAGGGCTGTACAATTCAGAGAGGACAAGTAGTGATTCTATAGCATCTCACCATGCTGATGGACAGTGACTGTAATGGGGTTGTTGGGGGGGACCTGATGAAGGGGGTAGTTTAATAACTATAATATTGCACATATAATTATAGATTAATGATACCAAAATTAATTATTTAAAAAAATAATAATTTTAACTTAAGACAAGAGTAAAATAGACCAAAACTAACATAAACATGCAGACCAGTAAGAACAGCTCTGGTTTTAAAAGTAATACTTCCCACGTGTTTGTTTGCTATTTACTACTTGGTTATCTTTCTTCTATTCTCATTAATTCTCAGAAAAATATGAGAGAATATTAGGTAATATTACTTTATTTTTAAACAGATCAACAAATTTAGAAAAATTAGTATATTTCTCAAATTCACATTCAAAGCAGAAGCAAGAATTAAATGAAGATTTGATTTAAAGATCTTGTTCCACTCACTAGACAAATGT
Organism: Phataginus tricuspis; assembly: GCA_029783875.1. NCBI lineage: Eukaryota > Metazoa > Chordata > Mammalia > Pholidota > Manidae > Phataginus > Phataginus tricuspis. Next base: position 3,514,414 of record JAQQAC010003801.1, read on the forward strand.
ATCTTAAAAATTTTGTAAAGCTTATAAAACAATTTTCTTCTCAGAAAGCCAGTATGATATTTCTATTATTAACTAGGGATCATTGAAAAGTATTTTAGGTAAATTACTAAATTATATGTGAGGGTAAATAAGAGGAATCCATACTGCCTAAATATTACCAACTGTCAATCATATTATCATCAAGACAATGATAAAAATTTTTAAACAGAGTATCAGATAAGATTTAGAACAGATTAGCCACTGTTGCTTTTTAGTACTGTCTCTCTAGCATTATCAATCTTGATAAACCTGGAGGCTTGGTATCACTATCCTAATTGCAGCATTCACTACACCTTCAGAGTAAAGCAGAGCTGATGCAACTAGGGTCCTCTACTCATTTAATTCTTTCCACTTACATAGAATTGTTTTGACAGGCAAAACCAAGGATCACTTGTCACATGTCCTCCCATAATGTGCACAGTTCCAGGCTGCTGAAGTGTGGAGTGGGGAGCTGGGCAAAAACTAAAACAATTGTTCATCTCAGTATCATCCAAATAACAGTGCTTAGTACATTATTTGCTGATGTGAGGAACACAATGCTAGTATTTGGTACAATGGTCTTACAGCAATTTGCACATCTTCAGTTACATGTTTTTAACATTTTAAACATCCTCTACAGGCACTTTCTCTTTATCCCTAAATGTCATTATTTTCTAAAGTAGCAATCCTATGCCTTCCTATTGTTTATTAGCCCCAAAGGCAAACCTTCCAAACAAACTGTGTAACTGAAGCAGTACGACTGGTTTTCATTAATTAAACCAGAAATATTTATTATTTAACACTGTGCCCAAGAAATACCTGGCCCTCAAGTCTTATTAACATTTAAACTTCTGTAGCATTTTATTTTTAGTAATATTTAATATTTTATTACTAAATAAAGACCACATATGATAAGTAGACATATCAAAATGTGGGTGTAGTGAAGTGTCTGCAATTCTTTGATTAAAATATTTTAGGTCGATACTGAAGGCCTTCCTCCTTATCATTTGTGCACCACACTGACTTAGCAAAGCCCTGGTCATCTCATTCCATCTTTAAAGTGATATTAATTGTTGGGTGTTGGGATATAGAAATAGAAACTTGTCTTCAGGGAGAGAGAACTGCAGTTTGAAACACTGCTTTCCAAGGTAGCATAGATTTCAGTTACCATTTAAATTTAAAATAATTTTTAGAATCTTTCTATATTTTGAAGAAAAAGAATAATATAGATATTTAAGTTTGGCATATCTGTTTCTCATAGGCCTACATGGTCTAATAACAATCCAAATATGAGAGAAGCATTTTGTACTTCTAAATACTTTTACATATTAAACATCTGCCTTTTAACTATATAATAACTTTTATTCTTGAAAACTCCAGAATATTTACACATTGAAGGCCTGGGAAAAGTAGGAAAATAACTGACAGAAGCAAAATAATGACTCTTAAGCAAAATCTCTAAACTTAACAACAAAGATTTGACAGGGCTTTTAAGGTGTTTTGAAATACAGTATGAAAATTAAGCCAGGATTTCATGTGGCCCAACCCACAACAAACTGTGTGACTGAAGCAGTACGACTGGTTTTCATTAATTAAACCAGAAACTCCTACTATAAATTTCTTCATGACCTTCCAATCTGGTACCCTTAGAGAGGAACTGAGTCTATTGCACAGAGAAGAGAATCAACATTAGTTGAATTTTCCTCAACAGGTCAATAGATATGGAAATTACAGGGGAGGGAAGAGAGCAAGGGATATTTTTCAAATGGCACTGTGTCCTTTCCATCTTCATGGAGTCATCTAAGAACTGTTCTTCTGAAACGGTACCAGTTTCGGAAAGACAAAAACAGGTCACCAAAGGAATAAAAAAGAATTTGGTTGTTCTACCTAACTCCTCCAATCAGCCCCTTCTACCCAATCTGGTTCATCTTAATTTGCATTTCATTTATTTACAGAAGGGTTCTCTGTTTCAAAACAACGGGAAAAAAATTACCTACTTACACAGTGACAAGAACATTTTCTCAAACCAGTTGTGTACTATCTTACATAGTTCTACCTCTAAGCATCCTCCCACTTCATCCCTAAATCTGGGTAAAATATGCCACTTTAGGGCCTAACAGTTATCTCCAACCCTCTCTTCTGGGGGACACAAAAGCCAAACAGAATTAAAAAACATCCAGAACCTTGCACATACAGAAAATTTTATGTTAACGCTAAAACTGTAGCAGATACTTACAAAAGTTGAAACACAAAAAGGAAATAAACACATTTAGTCCAATTAGAAAATGGCAAACTATTTTCACTAAATGACCTACACAATCCATTGTATAGCAACACTCAGAACACTAAACTTAGCCATTCACATAAATTTAAAAAGATTTTAATGAGATACATTAGATTCACTTAAATACAAAGGCTCTTAACTGAGAGGGCTAAACTCCACTGTTGTAGGGAGGCCTTATCCTAAAAAATTCTAAAGAAAGCAGAAAGGCCCAGATGGAGGCAATAAGGGAAATAGAATGCAGAGAGGTATAAAGGTCAAAAAATTCTTGCTCAACAGAGTAAGCAAATTTTACACATCAAAGACTAATGTTATTCTGCAGCAGATAAAAGAAAACAGTTACCAAAGTTTGGTAATGAAGGGTTGCCAAAGGGGAGATGAACAAAACAGAACTGAAAATTCCAAATGGACTTATTAGCACTGAAACTTAGTGGGTCACTCTGTTAAGAATGTGTCACCACAGGAAAGCAAATATGGTGGGTGCACATCACAAGGACAGCAAGAATCTCATCAAAGAATTCACTGAGCCTGATATCCTAAACTTGTTTCATTTTGTTCAGGAAAGAATAAATGTCCAGTAATACCAACACAATGCATTAGCTTTTCAGTGTGGGTGATAAGGTATTCACTTAAGGAAATGAGACCAACTTAAAAAAATTTTTTAAATTCTAAAAAAAGATGGACGACTCTAAGTAAAACATAACCATTTATATGAACTTTCATTTTTTTTACATTTATTTTTTTTATTATGGTATCATTAATATACAATCACATGAGCAACATTGTGGTTACTAGATTCCTGCCCTTATCAAGTCCCCACCACATACCCCATTACAGTCACTGTCCATCAGCCCAGTAAGATGCTATATAGTCACTACTTGTCTTCTCTTTGCTATACTGCTTCCCCCATGCCCCCTCTACATTATGTGTGCTAATCATAATGCCCCTGAATCCCCTTATCCCTCCCTTCCCACCCACCATGCCCAGTCCCTTTTTCCCTTTGGTAACTGTTAGTCCATTCTTGGGTTCTGTGAGTCTGCTGCTGTTTTGTTCCTTCAGTTTTTGCATTGTTGTTATACTCCACAGATGAGTGAAATCATTTGGTACCTGTCTTACTCTGCCTGGCTTATTTCACTGAGCATAATACCCTCTAGCTCCACCTACTGCTGCAAATGGCAGGATTTGTTTCCTGCTTATGGCTGAATAATATTCCACTGTGTATATGTACCACATCTTCATTATCCATTCATCTACTGATGGACACTTAGGGTACTTCCATTTCATGGCTATTGTAAATAGTGCTGTGATAAACATAGGGGTGCATATGTTTTTTTGAATCTGGGATTCTGTATTCTTAGGGTAGATTCCTAGAAGTAGAATTCCTAGGTCAAATGGTATTTCTATTTTGAGTTTTTTGAGGAACCTCCATACTGCTTTCCACATTGGTTGAACTAGTTTACATTCCCACCAGCAGTGTAGGAGGGTTCCCCTTTCTACACATCCTGTCCAGCATTTATTGTTGTTTGTCTTTTGGATGTTGGCCATCCTAATGGGTGTGAGGTGATATTTCATTGTGGTTTTAATTTGCATTTCTGTGATGATTAGCGATGTGGAGCATCTTTTCATGTGCCTGTTGGCCATCTGAATTTCTTTGGAGCAGTGTCTGTTCAGATCCTCTGCCATTTTTTAATCGGGTTATTTGCTTTTTGGTTGTTGAGGTGAGTGAGTTTTTATATATTTTGGATGTCAATCCCTTATCAGATATGTCATTTATGAATATATTCTCCCATACTGTAGGATGCCTTTTTATTCTACTGATGGTGTCCTTTGCTGTACAGAAGCCTTTTAGTTCGATATAGTCCCACTTGTTCATTTTTGCTTTTGTTTCCCTTGCCCAGGCAGATATGTTCATGAAAAAGTTGCTCATGTTTATATTCAAGAGAGTTTTGCCTATGCTTTCTTCTAAGAGTTTTATGGTTTCATGACTTACATTCAGGTCTTTGATCCATTTCGAGTTTACTTTTGTGTATGGAGTTAGACAACAATCCAGTTTCATTCATTCTCTTACATGTAGCTGTCCTGTTTTGCCAACACCAGCTGTTCAAAAGGCTGTCATTTACCCATTGAATATCCATGGCTCCTTTGTCATATATTAATTGACTATATATGCTTGGGTTAATATCTGGACTCTCTAGTCTGTTCCAATGGTCTATGGGTCTGTTCTTGTGCCAGTACCAAATTGTCTTGATTACTGTAGCTTTGTAATAGAGCTTGAAGTTGGGGAGTGTAATCCCCCATGCTTTATTCTTCCTTCTCAGGATTACTTTGGCTATTCGGGGTCTTTTGTGGTTCCATATGAATTTTAGAACTATTTGTTCCAGTCTGTTGAAGAATGCTGTTGGTATTGTGATAGGGATTGCATTGAATCTGTAGATTGCTTTAGGCAGGATGGACCTTTTGACAATATTAAGTCTTCCTGCCCAAGAGCATGGAATGAATTTCTGTTTATTAGTGTCCTCTTTAATTTCTCTGAAGAGTGCCTTGTAATTTTCAGGGTATAGGTCTTTCACTTCCTTGGTTAGGTTTATTCCTAGGTATTTTATTCTTTTTGATGCAATTGTGAATGGAATTTTTTCCAGATTTCTCTCTGCTAGGTCATCGTTAGTATATAGGAATGCAACAGACTTCTGTGTATTAATTTTGTATCCTGCAACTTTGCTGAATTCAGTATTAGATCTAGTAGTTTTGGAGTGGATTCTTTAGGGTTTTTTGTGTACAATATCATGTCATTTGCAAACAACGACAGTTTGACTTCTTCCTGACTGATCTGGATGCCTTTTATTTCTGTGTTGTCTGATTGCCATGGCTAGGAACTCCTGTACTATGTTGAGTAAAAGCGGGGAGAGCGGGCCTCCTTGTCTTGTTCACAATCTTAGAGGTAAAGCTTTCAGCTTCTCACTGTTAAATATGATGTTGGCTGTGGGTTTGTCATATATGGCCTTTATTATGTTGAGGTACTTGCCCTGTATACCCACTTTGTTGAGAGTTTTTATCATGAATGGGTGTTGAATTTTGTCAAATGCTTTTTCAGCATCTATGGAAATGATCATGTGATTTTAGTTCCTCTTTTTATTGATATAGTGGATGATGTTGACGGATTTTCGAATGTTGTACCATCCTTGCATCCCTGGGATGAATCCCACTTGATCATGGTGTATGATCCTCTTGATGTATTTTTAACCCAATTTGCTAATATTTTATTGAGTATTTTTGCGTTTATGTTCATCAGGGAATATTGGTCTGTACTTTTCTTTTTTTGTGGTGTCTTTGCCTGTTTTGGGTATTAGAGTGATGCTGGCTTCATAGAATGAGTTTGGAAGTTTTCTCTCCTATTTTTTGGAAAACTTTTATGAGAATAGGTATTATGTCTTCTCTAAGGGTCTGATAAAATTCAGCGGTGAATCCACCTGGTCTGAGAGTTTTGTTCTTGGGTAGTTTTTTGATTACTGATTCAATTTCATTGCTGGTAATTGGTCTGTTCAGATTTTCTGTTTCTTCCTGGGTCAGTCTTGGAAGGTTGTATTTTTCTAGAAAGCTGTCCATTTCTTCTAGGTTATCCAGTTTGTTAGCATATAATTTTTAACAGTATTCTCTAATAATTCTTTGTATTTCTGTGGTGTCTGTAGTGATTTTTCCTTTCTCATTTCTGATTCTGTTTATGTGTTTAGATTCTTTTTTTCTTCGTAAGTCTGGCTAGAGGTTTATCTATTTTATTTATTTTCTCAAAGAACCAGCTCTTGGTTTCATTAAATTTTTCTATTGTTTTATTCTTCTCAATTTTTTTCTTTTCTGATCTTTATTATGTCCCTCCTTCTACTAACTTTGGGCCTCATTTGTTCTTCTTTTTCCAGTTTCAGTAATTGTGAATTTAGACTGTTCATTTGGGATTGTTCTTCCTTCTTTAAATAGGCCTGGATTGCTATATACTTTCGTCTTACAACTGCCTTCGTTGCCTCCCACAGAAGTTGAGGCGTTGTGCTGTTGTTTTGTTGTTTTCATTTGTCTCTGTATATTGCTTGATCTGTTTTAATTTGGTCACTGATTCATTGATTATTTAGGAGCATATTGTTAAGCTTCCATGCATTTGTGAGCCTTTTTGTTTTCTTTGTACAATTTATTTCTAGTTTCATACCTTTGTGATCTGAGAAGTTGGCTGGTACAATTTCAATCTTTTTGAATTTGCTATGGCTCTTTTTGTGGCCTAGTATGTGGTCTATTCTGGAAAATGTTCCATGTGCACTTGAGAAGAATGTGTATCCTGCTGCTTTTGGGTGGAGTGTTCTACAGATGTCTGTTAGGTCCATCTGTTCTAATGTGTTGTTAGTGCCTCTGTCTCCTTGCTTATTTTGTGTCTGGTTGATCTGTCCTTTGGAGTGAGTGGAGTGTTGAAGTCTCCTAAAATGATTGCATTGCATTCTATTTCCCCCTTTAATTCTGTTACTATTTGTTTCACATATGTAGGTGCTCCTGTGTTGAGTGTACAGATATTTATAATGGTTATGTCCTCTTGTTGGACGGATCCCTTTATCATTATATAATGTCCTTCTTTGTCTCTTGTCACTTTGTTTGTTTTGAAGTCTATTTTGTCTGATACAAGTACTGCAACACCTGCCTTTGTCTCCCTATTGTTTGCATGAAATACCTTTTTCCATTCCTTCACTTTTGTCTGTGTATATCTTTGGGTTTGAAGTAAGTCTCTTTCAGGCAGCATATAGATGGGTCTTGCTTAATGGAGTTTTATATTAAGGAATAAACACTTGGCATTTTCATGGTTGGTAAGATCTGACGAGTTTAATGTTTTGCTAATTCTGGAATTCAAATTACTGGTTACAAGTTTAGTGGACACTTTATGATCAAAGACTTAATGTCTCTCCAACCCTGCAAGTTTCTTCCACAAATCAGCTTAACCACTTCAATTTCCCTCTTTGTCTTCCCAGGCAGTAAGGATGGAACCGTTTTCAACCCTTATTAACGTTACCATTGTCCACATCTCATTTCCACTGTTAAGTGTAAAAATCTTCTGGAGTACCTGTTAACCAAGGATTCTAGAACAGTTACCACTTTGTTAATGCAAACCAATCACCAAGGGAAAGACTTCTTATGACCAACAAACACACTTGGAAATACTCTTTTATTACATCAAATCCAAATTCCAAAGCCATTCAGATCCACCTTCTTTTTGTACTTTCCAAAATAACCCACCACAGTTAGGAGGGTTTCCTATATTCTCACATGCCAGGCTTATCTCCTCTTTAGCATTCCGACCCCTGAAGTAACTGAAATGAACCTTAGTTTCCTTGCTGGTAAAATGGAAATAAATCTTTCTTGACTAAGAATTATTTTGAAGATTCCACATACTGCATGTAAGCTTTCAAAACTGTAAAATAATTATATAAAACATAAGAACATTGTGTTTATGGTGACTATTCCAGTCATAGTGATTTATTCCCTTGTATGTATTCCTGAATATAATTCCCATTTGGCCATTTTTACTTTTCAGTGAAACAGACTGCTGAAAAAGTCATCAGAAGTTGGAATTTTCTTAATTTTGGACTACAGACATATCAGGGGTAGGTAAAAGAATTCTGTGTTCTAATTCAGACAATTAACTATACATTTATATGTATATTCTGGTTATACATATCATCTAGTTAACCAAAAGATTTCACAAGGCAGTTTGCTTTTTTTAATTACAAATGATGACCTAAATGGAAATTTATAAATTCAATGTTAATTGTTAATTTTGTTAATAAACTAATTTTGGCTGCAGGTAGGCTGGCATGTCCTAATTTCAGCAAGTTTCCTCAGTGAACTATTTACTCTGAATTCCTTTACCAGTTAAATAAAATTTCTGCAGTTATAATTTGTAACTGAAAAAGACATTTTCATAAGAGTCATGTATAAAGGAAGATGGACTGCAACAGTTTGGTTAAGAAAGGTAAGTAAACATTGATTTTAGTTGGTTTCAATTTGCATTTAAATTGTAAGTCTGCTGTAGTTTTACAATTATGTAAGATCTATAAAGTACAAGGGGGTACATTTTTGTTTTCTATTCCCATGTGTAATATTTTAATAATTTATGTCATGCTAAGGGTTCACAAACATATTCCTTTAAAACATGTCTAACAGTGAGGTATCACTTCAAAACCACTAGGATTGCTATTATTAAAAAGAAGAACAAAAACACCTAGACACTAACAAGAGTTAGTAAGGATACAAAGAAATTGGAACCCTTGTACATTACTGGTAGGAATGTAAAATGGTACAGCCACTATGGAAAACAGTACGGTATTTCCTCAAAAAGCTAAACACAGAATTACCATATGATCCAGCAATTCCACTCCTTAGTTCATACCCAAAAGAATTGAACGCAGGGACTCAAACAGATGCTTGTACACCAATGTTCCTAGCAGTACTACTGCTCACAATAGCCTAAGGGTGGAAACAATGCAAATGCCCAGCAACACATGAGTGGAAAACAGTATGTGGTATGTACAATGGTGTATTATTCACCCTTAAAAAAGAAATTGACACATGCTACAACATGGATGAACCATGTCTTAATAATCCAGATGCAAAGGACAAATACCGTTGCATGTTTCCACTTCCATGAGGTACCCAGAATATGCAAATTCATAAAGATAGAAAGAAGAAAAGAGTATATTTACCAGAAGTTGGTGAAAGGGGAGAATGGAGTGTTAATGAGTTCAAAGTTTCAGTATGGGGTGATGAAAAAGTTCTGGATATGGATGTACAATACCATTTATGTTCTTAATGCCACTAGATTGTACAATTACAGAATGGTACACTTCGGTAAATTGATGTTGTACACATTTTACCACATAAAAATCCTAACCATTACTTGATTTTGAAGAACCCTGTTTTTGACACTTAAGAAAATGAAATGCAAAATTCAGGATAGAGGAGGCAGGAGGATGCTACTGAGGACTTCAAAGGTATACATATATTCTTCCTACACTAGGCAAGTTCTTGATGTACATGTTGTAATATACGAGGCTGTTTATAATTCTTTCACACTTGAGAAAAATAACGTATACTGATCATCTTATCAACTTTCTAAGAAAAAAAACAAGTTACAAATTTCACGTTTTCTTATTTTCATAGCAAGTAAATAATTCTACCACAATACTGACTTCTTGATAACTTTAGAAACGAGATTAGCCTGCATTAACATTATTATTATGAACTAATCCAATCGTTATTTCATCCAATGAATTAGTTTTAATGTATCTCTTAAAAAAAACCGTTATCACATGATCAGTGAGTAATATGGTGAATTTAAATACTTTAAAACTTGAGCTTTTTCAAGCATATAGAAATGTAGAATATAAATACACACACACACATCTATGTACACACTTTCTGTATTTGTTACATTTTAATTTTTTGTCATTATTTTAGATAATCTTCTATCAAATATAAATAATATCATACCTCCTCCCACAGCCATAGTTACCCACTGTCTGGAATATGGATGGCATTTATCATGACAATGTGTATTTTTAAGGTTTTACAACATATGTACACTTTCATGAATGATACACTGTACTGTTTTATATAAATGCCATCTCAAATTAGTTTTTTCCAAATCTTGCTTTGCAGCTTATCTTTTTTAATAAACTCATTTCCCATTTCAATAGAGAAGGATATCTTCAGAGTGTACCTGACTAAATAAAACACATATCCTTGTTAAATCAGCAGCAATAACTATGGATTTTCAAAGTAACCATTATATACCAAACTATAGTTTGCAATACATAAAACTAACCTTGAATTAGTATATTTTTAGAAACTGCTTGTCAACCAAGGAAAAAAGAATGGGCACATTTTCTTTTAGCTAAATCTTGTTTTTCACTTTCAAAATATGGATACTATAGAGGAAAGCTCTTATTTATTAAACATCCACCTAATTTTATAAAATTAGATCTGATGCATTTTATATATAGTCTCAGGCTGGCTGCGAAGTTTTTCTGACAAAAAGAATCAGTTGCTGCTTCAAAAGTATCTTGTTTATTTACTACCCCTCTCCACACTAAGGTTGCAGTTTATATACAAGCATAATCCTTTCTTTTGAAAACAAACACAATTCCCTAAAGTAACTGAAAATTAATAAGGGTCTTTGTCCATTGCCTTTTATTTTTAGGAGAGAAAATGACTGAAATGAAATCAGATTTGTTTAGTATCATGACTTCAGCCAACAACTCAAAGGCATCTCTATAAATAATCATTATGGAACCCTATATTATCAATCACTATGTTTTTCATCCTTAGGTCAGCACTGCAAAACCAAATTCTTACTGAAATTATATATAGGTTTATTAAGTATCATGCTAAAGCACCAACAATTCAAAAGTATAAGAAAGTTTCTGCACTTGAGAAACTCAAAGAGAGGTAAGGATATGTGGGCTTCAATGTAAAAAAAAAAAAATGAAGAAATACAATTAACCATATTATAAAGCTGAACCAAATAAAACTGTCATTTTTGTCAGTCATAATGGGGGAATACCGGCTATGCCATGTTTCAATCTAACATAGGACTGAATTACTTTCCTTTTCACTTCTCCCAGAGGTTTGGAAATTACCTTATTTAAATGTACCAATGATTCCTTTTAAGTTGTCCAACAACATTCTTTAACTTGTATCTAGTATCAGGATCTTTGGAGTGCCTTACATTTGAGTTCAAAACATGTTTACCACCTTCCTTACCTACTTCTTAGTTGTTAAAGTAATCTGGAGGTTGATTATTATTTCCTTCTGATGCCACAGATTTAGTCACAAATAACATGATGTTCATATTTTTTATAACCATATTTACAATTTTACCTATTTCATACATATTGTTAGTCATTATAAAATGACTTTAATTTTTGAATGCCTTAATTCTTGTTTCAATACCTTAGTGCCTTTAAATACAGTAAATGCCATAGTGTTCCAGAATCTAATACTGGAGTAAAGAGTCTGATCTTAGATCTTTAATAAATAACAGTATTTCTCTATATGGATATTTATAAGATGTCCTTCTTCCAAAGACTTACAGATTGAAGAGTCTAAGGAGAAATAACAACTAAATGCAATGTGGGATCCTGGGTGAGATCCTAGAGCCAAAAAAGAACATTAGTGAAAAATTCATTAAATTAAAGTAAGGTCTGTAGGTTAAGTAGTAATATTGTACGAATGTTAACTTCCTATTCTTGTTTATATAGATATTAAAATTAAGGGAAACAAAGTGAAGGATATAAAAAAAACCTCTGTATTATTCTTACAACTTTTCTCTAAGTCTAATATTAGTTCAAAATAAGAAGTTTTAAAAAGTACAAATACTGAATTTAACAAACTTACTACTGTGGTGTAGATGTTGATAGAAAGGGGGGCTTTGGAGGGAGAGGCACGGGGCATATGAGAACTCTACTTTCTGCTCAATTTGGCTGTAAATCTAAAACTGCTCTAAAAAACATTTTCTACTGAAAAAGAACAAAAGCACAAATAAAAAAGAATGAGGTACAGGGAAAAAAAGTTCTCCTCCCAATTTTTAAAAGTCAATTATTCTGCTAAAATGTGGCCAAGATGTGGGTCTCTTTTCTTGGTTTTTAACAGAATGAAGTGAGTTCTGTCTGTATACAAATAACTTTTTTTTAACTCAAAAGTTTTCTTCTAGTCTATCAATTATTGGTTCTTTACAAATATCAATTTCCGTATATTCTTTCTTATCTGAACTCATTTATCTCATCATTTTTTTTTAATCTGCATTTTGAAAGAATCCTCATCACTAATTTGATTTCCTATGGCATCAACCCTCCTTTTTTACTAAGTTCACAATGTGGATTTAAATTCTGGTATTGTTTTCTTGAATTGCTTTCTTCACCTCTCCTTAAAATATACTGATTTTCTTTCTCAATGCCATGAACAAAGTTTTTGTGCATCTTACTCAATATGCTGGAATTTTGATTTATACTTTTGGGTCATACATGAGTCTTCTGGATTCTCTTCTCAGACATGTTCCTTTGACTCTTTCTTGAATAAGGACAGATCTTCCAAACAGTGCTTTGGTCACCACTGTTCGTATAAACATTAAAAAACAGAAGTACCATTGCCAGTTCCTAGCAAGCTTTACTCTAGTGCAGCTTTTTCTCAAACTTTTGCCATTTGGCTATCATTTTCACAAATTTTTGCCAAAACCAATACCAGCTATAATGATATTTACTTGGTATTTCTATTTACAACACACCACTATACTTAAAGCCTACTTTAGCATCCTCTTAACCAGTCAGTATTGTTGGTTTTTAAAACAAATTTATAAATATTAAAATGTTCATTCACATATAACCTAAAATTATCTTTTAACTCTAGAACCTTATGTACCATATTTTGGATAACAATGTCCATCTACACTACATGCACATTATTAGTTACCACCTACACAGACCTCTCCCCCCACCACTCCATTTACTGACATGCTTACATACAGAAAATTTGTGAGGGCACACAGTTGAGGAATGGAAAAAGAACACCTGGTTCATCTCATATATGTGTGGATGAAGTTGATGGCCACTCAATTTTCTGGTTAGCATGGGCTCCAAGTCTGACTTTTACACAAAAAATGGGGATAGGTAAGGATTTTTTTCCTGCTGGTAGTCTCCACTTCAAAAAACAAAGTTGATATATATTCTATGTGCTTAAATATTATGTAGTATTTCTTTTTCTATCTGGCTCAATCTGCCTTGACATTAGTACCACTTATTCTCAGTTCTGTCTTTATGTCTATCAATTTTCATTTATAGCAATGTTAGGAATTTGAATTCATTCCTAATTTCATGATTACTTTAATAAGAAAATATGAAAGGCACTATTTGGAGTTGCTAGTCAGCCACCAAATTGAAACTTCTTTCCCCACCCCACACCAAATTCTCAGCTCTGCTAATAAGCAAATAACGAAAGAGCTAGCAAATGACACCAAGAACAAGCTGTCACTCCGTACAGAAAGGTGATTCAACATCATTAACATTGTTCAAGGAGTTTGCAGGGGATTCCAATTTAAGATGTCAAAAAAAATCTTACTTTACTGTTACCTACTCTCCCTCCAGACCCCAATAACATGATAACTCAAAAATGTTACAGAAATAAATACTAAATGGAAAACAATAAAGAGAATTGGGAAGACCTTTCAGCAGATAAAAGATGTCTAAAAATTGGTAACATTCCGGCCCAAGAAATCTAGGATACAGTTGGTGGATACCCAAGAAAGTAGCCAATCCTTTCCTCTGTAACACTGAAAGCAGAAATGAGACACGGGATTAAAAAAAAAAAATCTGTAGGTCAGGTGGACTGATCAATGCCCCTTCCCTTCCTTGTACACAGCAAAATGCTCAGCCAAGAGTTTCCCTTGGGTGGGAGAGAAAAAATTAAGGTTCTGATCAAACAAATCAAAGCAACTAGTGTGGCAATTAGAGTACAAGTTAGTATCCAAAAATAAAACACCTCACCATTCTGTCATTCACCTCCCTGAAAATTCATAGGACAGTGAAGTTTAACAGTTAACAAGCCCACCCATGTTCAGAGCTCAAAGTGAGCCTCATTCTTAAGTATCAGCAATCACCACTCTTCAGGGGAACCTGAAAGATAAAATTCTTTCAGAAGGCAGTAAGAAAAACACTACGGCATTGGAAACTACAGGAAAAACATATAAATATGTTATAATAACATAAAAAGAATAATACAAGGCAGTACAAAAAGGAACTATATCTATACTATTTGGCTCAGAGATAATATGAGTTATAAACATTTAGTTTTCACTTTTAGACATTTTTAAAACACAAAACAGAATGTTAATATTAATCATCTTGATAATCTAAGAAAACAGATAATGGAGGTTAGACAGAGAGGAGGGTAAGGGTGGTGTTCTCTTCATCTTACAAAGTAGAGACTACAAACTGCCTGTCTCTGATGGAACAATAAATAAATGTATGGCATGGGTAAATTATCTAAAGCTGCAGTTGAAACCAGTTAAACACCAATTATTTCCATATCAGCATTAGGAATGCTGCTGTATTATCATAATCTTTTTTTAAAACCTAATTTTCCCTTAAAAATCTATCTTTTTATGAAACTTAAATTTATGGTTAAAGAAACTTTTATATTCTATTCTGAGTGGAAACCAGTGATTTGATGCCTGCCTGATATAAAAGGTAACCATAAAAATGGAAAAATGTTAAATTCTAGCTAAATTTTGCTCAACCTTGTTAGTTCTAAAGAGGAAAATCGTAGTATTAAGGAATCCAGTGTGTACTGGGGGAATATAAACCAATCACAATAAGGATGATATAATCAATATTAGAATACATAAGTATAGTGAAGAGACAGAAAAAAAGATTAATTTATGTCTGGGTAGATTCTTTAGGGAAAATGTTTTAAAATGAATATTCATTTATTAGGAATTCAAAAGGAACAACATGAACATGGAAGTGAAAAACACAGTATGTATATAGATAACTTCAAAATAAAAATTTAGGGATTGTTTAAACATTTGAGAGTGGAAAAGGTCAGAGTGGAGGCTGGATAAACACCCATAAAATCTTCTGGAATTTCACATCACAATAAGGGGATTTATATTTCATAACATTTATAATATAGATTTGTATTATAGAGAATAGGGCACCAATGAAAAAATTTAAATATGTAATCATACAGATTTGCACCTTCAAAAGACCACAGTGGCATTGGTGCAGGACACATACCAGAAGAAAGTACTTAGATTTAGGAAGTATTTCTTAATCTCTCAAATGTTAATTTTCCTTTCTAATTATCAAGTTCCTTATTGCATAATTCAGGAGAGTATATTATTTCCTTTCTTTTCTCTTACATTTTCACTGATTCCTGTAATTCAGAAGAGTGCATGACAAAAATAGCACCAATAAGGGTATGGAGGAACTAGGAATATACTTAAGAGGCTTATTACCACTATTCTTGAAGGATAGTATATTATTTGAAGATTCTGATTAACTTAAAAGGTGTATTATAAACTCTATAGAGCAACCATTAAAAAAAATTAAAAGCAAAATACACAGTATGTGAATGGCTGAGATAAAATAGAAATGTTCAAGTAACCCAAAGGCAGAAAGACTTAAAAACAAATAAACGGAAGAGAAAACACTTAGCAAGAGTATCAGTAGCCCTATTAAATTTAAAGGACCTGTTATAAGGGAATACTACAGAAAAACTATATAGCAACAAATGAGGTAATCTAGACAAAATGGAAAAAATTCCTATATAGACACAAAGTATGGAAGCTGACTCAAGAAGAAACTGAGAATTGGACTAGACCTATAATGGCAGAGTGAATTAGTATTTTTTAAAAACTTCCCACAATGAAAAGTCTAGGGGAATTCACTGGGAAATGCTATCAAAAGTTTAAAGAAGTAACACCAATCTTTCAAAAACCCTTCAAAAGGAATTCTATGAGGCCAGTATCAACTTAATACCAAAACCAGATAAAGACATCACAGGAAAACTACAGAACAATATCCTTTATGAATAAGGACATAAAAATCCTCACCAAAATACAATCAAACCAAATCCACAACAAATAGAAAGGTTTCTACCCTTGCACCAACTTGGACATATCTTAGGAATGCAAGGTTGATTTAATATCTAAAAATCAATCAATGTAATACACCACACATTAACAGAGCATAAAGCCCACATGACCTCAGTGGACACAGAAGCAGCACTGAAGAAAATTCAACTCCCTTTCATGATAAAAACACTCAACAACCTAGTAGTAGAAGGGAACTTCCTCAATCTGATAAAGGGCATCTACCAAAAACCCACAGCTAACATCATACCTAATCTTAATGGTGAAAGACTGAGTAATTTCCCCCAAGGTCTGGAACAAGATAAGGATGTCTGTTCTCATCACTTCTAATTCATTATTCTGAAGATCCTATATAGGAAAATTAGGGGAGGATAAAAAAAAAAAGGATTTAAAAGACATCCAAATTAGAAAGGAATAAGTGAAACTGTATTTATTTGCAGATAACATCATCTTGTATATAAAAAGTCCTAAGGAATCCACAAAACACTACCAGAGGTAGTAAATGAATGCAGCAAGGTTGAGGATTCAATATACAAAATCATCTGTATTTCTAGACTTAGTGTTTCTACACACTAACAATTCAAAATTGAAATTTAAAAAATATCCATTCAGGATTAAGAAGATGTGGTACATATGCACAATGAAATATTACGCAGCCATAAGAAAAAAACAAATCCTACCATTTGCAACAACATGGATGGAGCTGGAGGGTATTATGCTCAGTGAAATAGGGCCAGGCCGAAAAAGACAAGTACCAAATGATCTCACTCATATGTGGAGTATAAGAACAAAGAAAAAAAAAAACAAACTGAAGGAACAAAACAGCAGCAGACTCACAGAACCCAAGAATGGACTAACAGTTACCAAAGGGAAAGGGACTGGGGAGATGGGTGGGAAGGGAGGGATAAGAGGGTAAAAGGGGCATTACGATTGGCAGACATAGGGTGGGGGGGCACGGGGGGGATTGTACAGCTCAGAGAAGACAAGTAGTGATTCTCATCTCACTACACTGATGGACAGTGACTGTAATAGGGTTGGTGGGGGGGACCTGATGAAGGGGGTAGTTTAATCATCACAATATTGCTCATGTAATTGTAGGTTAATGATACTAAAATAAAATAAATTGTAAAAAAAAAATCCATTCATAATAACATCAAAAATAATGGAATACTTAGGAATAAACTTAACAAAAGAAGTGTTAAGACTTGATGCTGAAGTCACAAAATATTATTGAGAGAAAATAAAGAAGACCCAAATAGATGGAAAGACATCCATGCTTATGGTTCAGAAAACTTAATACCGTTAAGATGACAATACTCATCAAATTGATCTATATATTCACTGCAGTCCTTATCAAAATTCCCCCTAAAAAGCTGCCTTGTGGAGCAGAAACTGACTAGCTGATCATACATAAATACAAGGCAACTACAAAGTCAAACCAAGCTTGAAAAAGTAGTACAAGATTGGAGAACTCACACTTCCTGATTTTAGAATTTACTACAAAGTATTACTACAGTCATCAAAACAGTGTGGTACTAGCATGAGGAAAGACATATAGATCAACAGAATGGAATCCAGTCCAGAAGTAAGCTTTACATCGATGATCAATTGGATTTAAGCAAGGTTACCAAGACAATTCAAAAGGGAGAAAAAAGGTCTTTTGAAAAAAATTGCTGGGATAACCTGATACCTACTTGCAAAAGAATGAAACTGGACTCCTCTTTGTACCATATAGAAAAACCAATTCAAATGGAGTAGAGACCTAAATATATGAGCTAAAACTATCAAAATGTTAGAAGAAAACAGGAATAGGTCTTTGTGACCTTCAGTCTGGCATGGTTTCTTAGATATGAAACCAAAAGCACGAGTGACAAAATCAATTGGACTCCATCAAAATTAAAAATATTTGTGCTTAAAGGACACTATCAAGAAAGTCAAAAGCTAACCCACAGAATGAGAAAAATGTTTGCAAATCATATCTCTGAGAAAGGACTTGTATCCAGCATAGAGAACTCTTAAAACAACAAAAAGACACATAACGCAATTAAATGTGCAAATAATCTGAATAGATCTACAAGTAACCATAAAAGATACTCAACATCACAATTTATTAGGGAAATGCAATCAAACTCTAATAATAAGATACCTCTTCACCTGCACACCCATTCAAGGCTAAAATTTTTTAAATTCATAAAAATAAGTACTGACAAGGATGCAGAGAAACTGGAACTCTTGTTCACTGCTGGTGGGATGAACCCTTTTCACTGCTGGTAAAATGGTGCAGTCACTTTGGAAAACAGGCAGGTCTTCAAAAGATTGAACACTGAGTTACTATTTACCTACTAGCAGTTCCAATCTTCAGCATATGCCCAAGAGAAGTGAAAATATATGTCCATATAAAAACTAGTGCATTAATGTTCACAGCAGTTTTATTTATAATAACTAAGAAAGTGGAAATAACAAATGTCAATCAACTCATGAATGGATAAACAAATGTGGTATATCCATACAATTTAGTATTACTCAACCATCAAAAAGGATGAAGTATTGATGCATGCTACAACACGGATGAATCTTAAAAACATTAAGCTAAGTGAAAGAAACCAGTCACGAAAGACCATATTATGTTATTTCATTTATATAAAATACCCAGAAGGGCAAATCTAGAGAGATAAAAAGTAGGTTAGTGTTTGTCCACAGCTAGAGGGGTTGGAGAGAAATGGAATTTATTTTGGGGATGATGAAAATGTTCTAAAATTGATTGTTATGATGGTTATACAAGTCTGTGTATACATTAATAACCACTGAATTGTATATTTTAGGTGAATTAAATGATATGTAGATTATTTCAATAAAGCTTTTTTTTAAAAATGCAAATGGCAAGTTAACAACAGAAACCATCATTAAATGGATTTAAGAATTATATTTGGTTAAACATATGGTCCCTCTGATCCAGTATTGCTTCAGTGACAGAAAAAACCATAAGAAATGGTCCGTTTCCTTTAGCAAAGATTGTGGAGAGAGCCCTAAAACCATACCATTACTCAATATGAATCTCTATTATCTAAGTATTTTTAAAAACTGTTATCAGCCTCTCTTTTCACTTGGAATAATTAGTTACAATGTTTACTACCCATTGAATAGAGAAATAAT
The DNA here is from genome assembly GCA_029783875.1 of Phataginus tricuspis. NCBI lineage: Eukaryota > Metazoa > Chordata > Mammalia > Pholidota > Manidae > Phataginus > Phataginus tricuspis. Next base: position 3,533,535 of record JAQQAC010003801.1, read on the forward strand.
ATCCTTATTTTGTCTGTTTACTTAAATTTACTATTTGGCTCTTCTGTTGGTGTTACCTTATTTTAATATATAATAGTTAGGAAGACCAGTAAGTTTTATTCTTTATAATTGTACAGACTTTTCAGGTCAAATTTAGTAAGCTCTGCTTTATAAAGTTCTTCCATAAACAGCTAACAATATTGTATCTCAATGGTTCCAAACACCAGAGAGAAAAGCTCTGATTTGTTCTTAATGAAACAATCCTTTAATCTTTTGGTAAGTTATCAATGCCATTATTAGGTCCCACAAAAATTTTATTCTCAAGATTTGGATGATTGGCTGATTGAGCTTTATTGCTACAAGCTTATTTTTTAGTTATAGGAGGACGATATAGAAGTGTCCTAGCCTTATTTATTAATAACAGTAGCTACAATGTGTTAGTTTACCCAGAACTAGTTACCATGCTAGGAGTCCATCTATAGACTCATTTTATCTTTGAAATACCCTTAAAAGGTAGATGCTATCATTCTCATTTTACAAATGAAGAAAACAGAGGCTTAATGGATAGGTGGAATAGAGGACCCTTTAACAATGCAGGGATTAGGGGCACCAACCCCACTCACAGTAAAAAATCTACATATAACTTTTGACTCCCTCAAACTGCTAAAAGCCTACTGTTGAGGAGAAGCCTTTACTAATAACATAAACAATGAACATGTTTTGAATACTATATGCATTATATACTGTATTCTTACAACAAAGCTAGAGAAAATACAATGTTTTTCAAATTGCTGGAAGTCTCCAAAAATTTTTCCAATACATTTATTGAAAATAATCTGTGTGTAAGTGGACCCTCAGAGTTCAAACCCATTATTGTTCAAGGGTCAACTGTACTTGAATGCAAACCATGTCTTATTTCCCTAGAGTTCCACAGGACCTGATAAGATCTCCATGAATTAAAGATAAAAAAAAACAAGTCAAAGAACAATGTTTAAATGTGAACATATATTTGTGTAAGTGCACAGAGAACTGGAAGCACATGCAAATAATATAGTTGTCTCTGAACACAGGGTGAAAGCAGGAGGGCAGGGATAAGAAGGGACTTTTAGGTTCTGCTATAAACATTTATGGCTTTAATATTAAACAATGTAAACGTATTCCCATCTGTATGTTTTTTTCTTCTAAGAGTAACAATACTACAAAGATGGAAAAAACTCATTTTATTAATCAGAACTAATACATATACTACTGTAGTTCTGTGCCAAGGTCTCTTACCTTTAGACCTTTGTCCTTCCTCAGCCTATAATATACATTATTTATCCCCCACCCCCTTTCATGTGGCCAATTTCTTCCTCTAGAAAACTTCCTTGACAAGCTCTCTCACTTTTGGAGGCCTGGGGGTAGGGAAGTAGAAGTGTTTAGGTATTATCAAGATAATTATCCTTAGGTTAAGCAGAGAAAAAGGCAAGCAGACAGTTTGGTATGATAAGCAATCTCCTAATTGCCCTCTTCTGCTATGGACACTTTGGCTACAGGTCCTGAGTAGAATAAAGTTTCTATTCTCAACTGGAGCCTAGAGGTGGGAGTGGGGAGTATTACGAAGTATTTTAAAGCTGGACTAATAAATGACTCTTGAATCACCAAATGTATAAAAAGACTAAAGGAAGTAAACAGCCTCCTCCAATTTAAGATTAGAAATGGACAGAAAATTATCAGGAAAGGGCCTCTCAATCATATTAATATTTGATATTATATACCTAAAGTACAATGTCCTGTGGTTAGGCAAGCTGTAAACAGACATTTTTATCTGCCCTCCTCAATATATTTCACAAAGTAAATCATTAATAAATACCTGATGAACTGAAATGGTTTACCATGTTAGGGTGGCAGTTACATATGAAATGTAACCTTCAAAAAAAAAAGAAGCTCTCTCAAGCAAAGTACTATTTCTTGGATCAAGTATATAAGCTTGAACCAGGAATTACAGAAAAGCACAGACCTAGGTTTCAGGTATGTTAGGACCATGTTGTACAAAAAGTTCTGTCACGTTAGTGTTACAAAGAACCAAAAATTATAATAGCATTCTGATATTGCTAAAACTTTGTATATAGACACGGAAATGTCCAGATGATCCTCTCTATTATGTAATAATTATCTTTTTCTCTTAATTGAAAGACCCTTTTCATATGTTCACAATTTTTTAAAACTCATAGTAAAATTCTATTACTGACATTTCTTGATTTCTTTTCCAAGTGTACTACTTAACTGCTATAAACTGTGATACTACAATATCCACAAAATTTAAAATAACCCACCAATCCTAACAAAAATAGTTTTAGACCCCATTTTAAAATATCAGGCTTTCTTGGGTTTAAACAGATCTAAGACAATTGTCTCTAGACTGCAATTCATTTCCCTAAACAATGTGACTTCTAAACCCAGTTCGACTAGGCAAATGATCCCAAGCCAATCATGTAATCTTTTTGAGCTATATCTTCATCTCTAAAACTTAAGACTGAGCAGAGAGAACCAAAAGATGTATTAAGTTCCATTCCAAAAAAAGTGAAAGGAAGAATATGAGGAAGAGGAAGAAGAAGGGAAGGAAGCAAGGAAGGAAAATAGAATAAATACTAAACAAAATAACACTTAGGCGGTAAAGTCGTATCTCCCAAAGTTAAAAAAAAAATTAACACTAAGATATGGACATCTAAAGACTTTTGTCATTTAAAAAAGTAATTAGCAGGCCTTTAGCTCACAAAACATTTCTTTCCATGAAACCAGCTGCTACATGTTCCTTTTAAATAAGTCTATGACACAGCTTTTATACACACATACACAGAAAGTCAAGATAGCTTCCCAGATAAATCTGTTAAACATGCTTACCATTCTTAAGAAAACACAGGCAACAATGAAGATAGCTTAGAAGGATAAGAAAGTCTCCTTACTAACCTCTCCCCACTCACAAAACTCATCTTAGAAACCACTTTATCCAGATAGTTGTTTCCTTCTGCTTCCTCTCCATCCCTCAAGACTAAATTAAGTAGCAGGCATTGTCAATTGTCTCCCAGCCATTCCCTAACCTCCCTTGTTGATAACCGTAATCACTTATGTGGTTCAAGTATCTATCTGTGCTAGAATTAAGGTAGGCCCCAACACTAGTCCAAGGGAATGAGTGGTGATTGCCTTAAGCTGATCATGGAGGTCCCATTTCCAGTACAGGATTTAAGACATGGGCAGCATGTGACCACAACTCTGGGGACTGGAACATGAGACAATCCACGAGAAACTTGTCTTCTGCTGCTGAATATGATGCTTGAGAATGGGATCCTTAAGGGCATTAGTGATATACAACGCTAAGAATGGCAGAGCGATCTTTGATGAAATGACTGAATTAACCCACATAGAAATGCCCTGTCTCTTATGAAAGACTATAAATTGTTATTGATTAAAGTTGGATTTTTTGGTGCTTGCAGCAAAAAACATTCTGAAAGCTTTCAGAAGACAAAGCAGAAGTACCACAGAAAATACTCTCACGGGACTTTTCACAAAGACTATTCACAACTTAAAGGCAAAGAGTGGATTTCTTATCTTTTCAGTGTCTAAGCTGCAAGTACATCCCAATATGTATTCCTTGAATAACTGTGCTATTGTATGTGTGTAAAGTATGAAGGAGATAAAGCTAAAAATGCTGGTTGGAGAACATTAAAAACCTGACCAACCTATGTCATTTAGACTTTACTTTGTAACAGGTCAGGATTTCCAAAAAACAGTGTCACACAGAACACTGTTCTGGTATGTTAGAAGACATACCAACTACAGTATCAAATACATTTGGGAAATGTTGGTAAAAATAAATAGGTTTCTTCAATTCAGGACTTCTTATGAACCGACAATATGCATTTTGTTATGTTAATAAGGTGACGTTTGTAAAGTCTCTAAGGTAAACTATGGATGGATGAGGACTGCTGCTAGGGGAATCACCCCTGTGATTAAAAGGTTGGAACGTTCAGTCCCAGGAGCCCCACCCCTCCTGCCCCCACCAATGTCCTGGGAAGGGGAGAGGGGCTGGAGACTGAACTCAATCACCAACAGCCAATGACTTAATCAATCTTGCAAATGCAATTAAGCCTCCATAAAATCCCAAAAGGACAGGATTTAAGAGAGATTAAGTTATCACTTTAAATGTGAATAGGTTAAAGCTCTCTATTAAAAGAGACCTTAGAACAGGCATTTTTTTTTTAGAGACATACCTAAATTAAAATGATACAGGAAGGAGCAGATACAGGAACAAGTAAATGAGATAAATACTAACAAAAGAATAACATAAAAAAGGTAATTGGTAAGCAAAAACAATTTTGAGACAACATATATTTTATATTGATTATATGTTCAATTATGTAATATTCATGCATTTAGCCCAGTCTAAATATAAAGCACTAAATATATAGTATATAACATCAAAACTCTTAGAGATATGAAGAGAAACTGATAAATCCACAATTATTTTACAGAGCTGACATGTTTCTCAAATACTAACAAATCAAGTAGTTTAACAAGGCAATATTTGGAATTTAAACTTAAAATGAACAAATACAGAACATTCTCCCCTAAAAAATAGAACACACTCTTTTCAAAAGATCATTCAACTTTGATTTTTAAAACACCCACATATTACACTATAAGTAGTATTAAAAAAATCCCTAAAGCAGAAATCACATAAACCAGAAGCTATTCTCTGGCCATATGGCAATAAAACTAGGAATCTAAGATGTATAAAATGAAAGATCTAAAGATACTGGCATCTGTTTTCCAAGATTCCCAAATGTTTCCCCAACAGCCCAGTCAGATCACAGTGAGACTCACAGAAAACAAACTCCAACAATCGAACTTACCAGTTTTCAATGCCCAATTCAAACACCAGCAGATAAACAAGGCTCATCAGATACTTGAAGAAAGCCCTTAGAATCAAAGGCAACTAACATCCAAAACACAAACAACAACAAATGTTGGCAAGGATGTGGAGAAAAGGGAACCCTCATACACTGCTGGTGGGAATGCAAATTAGTTCAACCATTGTGGAAAGCAGTATGGAGGTTCCTCAAAAAACTCAAAATAGAAATACCATTTGACCCAGGAATCCCACTCCTAGGAATTTACCCTAAGAACGCAAGCAGCCCAGTTTCAAAAAGACAGATGAACCCCTATGTTTATTGCAGCACTATTTACAATAGCCAAGAAATGGAAGCAACCTAAGTGTCCATCAGCAGATGAATGGATTAAGAAGATGTGGTACATATACACAATGGAATATTACTCAGCCATAAGAAAAAAACAAATCCTACCATTTGCAACAACATGGAAGGAGCTAGAGGGTATTATGCTCAGTGAAATAAGCCAAGCCGAAAAAGACAAGTATCAAATGATCTCACTCATATGTGGAGTATAAGAACAAAGAAAAAAACTGAAGGAACAAAACAGCACCAGACTCACAGAACCCAAGAACGGACTAATAGTTACCAAAGGGAAAGGGACTGGGGAAGAAGGGTGGGAAGGGAGGGATAAGAGGGTAAAAGGGGCATTACGATTAGCAGACATAAGGTGGGGGGGCACAGGGAGGACTGTACAACTCAGAGAAGACAAGTAGTGATTCTCATCTCACTACACTGATGGACAGTGATTGTAATAGGGTTGGTGGGGGGGACCTGATGAAGGGGGTAATTTAATCACCACAATACTGCTCATGTAATTGTAGGTTAATGATACCAAAATAAATTGTGAAAAAAAACCATGGAAAGAAAAAAAAAAGAATCAAAGGCAACTAAAATCAGTAAACAAATGGAAAAAGCAGAAGCTATGACAGGAATTAAGAACTTTAAGAAGAAACTCTAAAATAAGAATATCTCACTTACATGAAATAAGATGATGCAAAAAAAAATCTCTTGGAAGCTAAAAAATTATGTTAGCAAAAATGAAACTCAATAGCATGGTCAAGCCATGATTCTCCAAGAAAATAAATCCAGAGAACAGAACTAAATAAAGATATGAAAAATAGGAGGAAAATGATAAGGAAATTAGACCATTGGTTTGGGGTAAACAACATATATGTAACAGGAGTTCCAGGAGGAGCAACAGAGAAAATAGAAAATATGAAATAAAGAAACAGACGGAACGTCTCTGAACCAATGCAAATGAATTTCCAAACACAAAGAGCTGTGATGAAAAAAAGAGACTCACAGCCAGGAATATCACTGTGAAGTTTCAAAACACTGAGAGCAAGTAGAGAAACCTAGAAACTTCCAGAGAGAAAAAATATATTAATGGGACAGAGCATCCTACTAGCATCAGACTGAAAACAGCAATTCTGCAAGTTAGAAGAAAATAGAGCAATGCCTTTAAAATACTGAAGAAAAATGATTTCCAATCTGGAATTCAGGATCTAAACTACCAACTATTAATGAATACTTTCAAAAATGAGGGAGGAGGCCAAGAAAGAAATGGGATTCCAGAAACATGATCTAATATCAGCTAGTGATGAAAGGAATTCCCAAAGTGAATGGAAGGGGACCCCTAGCCTGGGCATCAACCTAGAAAGCAACTAGCACAGATTGGTGATGGTTAAAAGCCCGTACAAGAGGAATCTCCAAAGGCAAGAATATTTAAAGTTTCAATGTATTGACAGGTAATTTAAACAACTGGGGGAAATTTTTAGGGAAAAAATTATAATAAATACAGAGAAAACTAAGCTTAGTAAAATACTATAACATTTTGGAAAACTGTTCCTTAGTACCTCAAAAATTAAACATAAACCTAACATATGATCCCAACTTTCCACATAGTTATTTATTTACCCAAGAGAAATGAAAGCATATATCCACCCAAAGACCTATACACAAGTATACATATCAGCTTTATTTGAAATAGCAAAACCCATAAATAAACACAAATGTCCATCAACAAGTGAATGGATAAACTGTGGTACATCCACTTAATGAAATACTACATAGACATAAAAGAATGAACTGCATATTGTTACGTGCTACAATATGGATGATACTCTAAATAATTATACTGAGTGAAAAATGCCAAATAAAGGGCATAAAGAAACTTTCGGAAGTGATGAATATGTTCATTATCTGGATGTGTACAATTTAAACTTACTAAACTTAAATTGTACACTTTAAGTACATGTAGTTTATTGCATGTCTGCATACCTCAATAAAACTATTTTTCATGTAAAAAAAATATTCATGTTAAATGCTATATTATATATTATGAAACAAGACAATTCATAATCACATAAAAGGCAAAAATAAATAAAATCATAAGAAAAACCTATACACAAACAACATACCAGATGGAAATTCACTAAAATATTAAAAGTATTACTTTTGGATGGTGGAAACACAGGTAGATTGGTGTTTTTTTTAATTGAGGTTATCACTGACATATAACATTAATATGTTACTTTCAGGTGTACAATATAATGATTCAATCAATATTTGTATATACTGCAAAATCACCACCACAGTAAGTCATAGTTAACATCCATAACCATACATAGTTAAAAAAAATTTTTTTTCTTGTGTTAAGAACTTTTAAGATCCACTCTTAGCAGCTCTCAAAGACACAATGTAGTTTTTTAACAATAGTCACTATATATATTAGTAATATATATATATATAACTATTACTAATATATATAGTAATGTAACATTACATCCCCATGACTTAACTTATTTTATAATTGGAAATTTACCTTTTGACCCCTTTACCCCTCCACCACCTCCAGCAACCACCAATCTGGTCTCTGAATCTAAGGGCTTGTTTTGTTTTGTTTTAGATTCCATATATAAGTGAGATCATATGGTATTTGTCTTTTTCTGTTTGACTTATTTCACTTAGCATAATGCCCTCAAGATCCACCGATGTTATGGCAAATGGTAAAGTTTCCTTCTTTTTATGGCTGACTAATATGCATATAAGAAACACAGGTTTTTCTTTCTATCTCTAGATCTTCCAAAATGTGCATAATGAGCTAGTATTAATATTGTAATAATGAAAACCTTTAAAATACATTTTCTTCAATTTGAAACTAAGAATTCAGAGAATCAGATTTCATCTATGCCTGCAACCATAGTCTCATGATTGATATGACCAAATTTAAAACTCTTATCACCAACTTCTTGAGATGGTAGGAACAGTTACTCAAGAACAGTTTAACAAGAGGTCCTTAGTATTCAGAAATAAAAAAATTGGAAAACTGAGAATTGAGTTATCCAATAAAGGTAGCCACCAGCCAAATATGACTATTGAGTACTTTACTGAAATGCTGCTGGTGTGATTAAGTGTGAAACATACACTGGATATTGAAAGTTTTATAGAAAAAAGAAATATAAAATACAAAAATATAATTTTTATAGTGATCATACGTTGAAATGACACATATATTAGGTTACATGAAACATATTATTAAAATTAATTCCACCTGCTTCTGATTTTTTTTAAATGTGGCTACAAGAGAATTTAAACTACATATATGTGGTACACATATTTCTATGAAGAGTGCTGATTTAGGACATTTTTTAAAAATCTACTTATTTGTCAAAGGTAAATAAAGTCTCTCACTGCAACTTTATTTCCATCATATTTTCCTCAGATTTCAATTAGATTTCTTAATTCTAGTTAACTTCACAAACTTAGGAACCCCAAAGTGATATATTCAATAGTACATAATTAAGCCCCACAGGATGATCCCTAGTTTTAAAACATTATTCCACCAGATAATTCCCTCAGTTTTTTACTGTATAAAATAGAGATGACAACGTATTATATATGGTGTTACTAAGAGAAGTGAATGAGATGATGTAGTACAAAACAACTAAGTGTCACAGTTACAGATTTGCTAGAGTAAATAGCTATGTAACTGCTTCTACACTAGTTTCTAAGATTTCAGGATTCAAATTCAAGCCTCAATGAAGTGACAATTAGGTATGAACTTTACCAGGGTCACTTTAGGCCCAAAACCTCAAATTTAATTTTCCAAGTCTATGATTTACAATTATATAAAACTTGCAATATGTAATATATACATATACTATTATAAAAAATACAAAATTATTGTGAGTGTACTGAATTTTTAGTTCTTTGTTATTTAAAATAACCCAGTCAAGTATACAAAATTATCATTTTCAAGTGAGGAAAAGGGTTCAGAATTTAAGGGAGTGGGATGTTCAGGTCACACAAATATTAAGTAATATTCCCAGAAGAACTCAGTCATGGAGGGGGTTGAGGGTGGGAAGGAGATACAAGAATCTGACAGAATTAGAAGATTGGCAAGTTAAAAAAGAAAAAAGGATCTTGATGGTTAGAACACACAAACACCTCATTTAAATAGCGGCACACCTATGTCTACAAATTGAATCTGTGTTCTCCACAAACTATATTTCAAATACTCGAATCCAAAAAGGTGCTGAAGATGGTGCTACTGGTTTGTGTTATAGCTAATGCCAGTATTGTGCCAATTAATAAGGGACTAGATAAAAAGCAGAAATAAAAATTATTAAATTGTCTACACTGAAAATTAACAACTGTAAAACTTTCCATGTGCCTAACTCCAGCTCTTAGGCAAAATGATCATTTGCTGCTTCCCAAGAATGAACACTGTTCAGAGTCTGTGTTATATTAAGAGACAATGGTAGGAGCTAACATTCATATAAACAGTATATTTTCATTTTGTGGCAAATATTTATCAACAATTTACTGTTTGAACAATTAAGTATAAAAAAAAGCTTTCAAGTTTATACTCTAAATGAAGTGTTTGATTTCAAAGAGTGGATTGTAAACAGCCCTTAAAAAAAAGAAGAAACACAACAGAAGACATAACTCATCACTAATAAGGTAAGTATTTTGTGAAACTTGGCTTTTTATGTGTATATGTGCTGGGTCATAATGTAAAATATATTTCATAGAATGGGTCTCAGCCAAAAACTTTTGAAAGCCATTGCAAAGTAGTCTATCTATAGCAATTACACATTTAGTAACTGGAGGAGTGTTGGGGGAAATCAGATGGAATCAAAGTAAAAAATCCTCCCTTTTGAATGTTCAAGAGGATAAGAATCATATTTAAGGTAACACAGCCTAAAGCTGGAAGGATCCTTAATTCTACCGCTCACTTTACAAACTAAAGACAACATGCTTATCAAAGGTCATTTTTCTATACAGTAGTTAGCATTAAAAGCAAGTCTCCCATTCTAAATGCCTTTGCACTAAATTAGGCTGAAAGGCTTTTTAAACAAAAAGCTACCAGCATGTAAGTGCTAATTCTGAATTTCCTATTTTGGTTTCTAATAACCAAAACAAATTGAAGTTTAGCACATGCAGTCATTTTCCTCAAGTACTATTCTACCAGTTTAATGACCACACCAGCTCTCCCATTAAAAGTGTTTTTCCAGCTAGTTATTTGGTACTTAGCTTTTTATGGCACTTTTCTTTTCCCATTATGCTCAGCAGTGCATGCAACAGTGTGTGTTTAGGAATGCAGCACACCGCTTTTGAAAATGCATGGCCAGGGCCATAACAGAACTTAAGTTTTCCTTTATTTCCATATTCTGTCCAAATTTTAGAAGCAAAGCACTCCAAATCTAACAATTATATCAGACCCTATTTTTTAATTTGTGTACCTCACTTAGAATAAAATATTATAGATATTTTAAGAGGTGCCATTCAGAACAGTAAAAACTTGTAAAACAAGTAAAACAAAAGATTTGATTCCCATTTCATGACAAATAAATCTTCACCAACAACTAAATCTCAAGAATGTAAGGATTGAAGTCTAAACAAAGTTGATCTCTCCACAGAGCACTAAAAACATTAAACATTTCAGGTTGGGGGCAGTCTGTCACCGTTTCATATTACAAGCAAAGATTTATTCTATATCCTCTCTCTTAATATCCATAATAAAGTCGTAACATTATTTGCACAGAACCCTAAAAACATGACTAATTATTTCTTTAAAGACCATTAATTGTTCATCCTTAAACAATTCTGTTAATGATTACCAACAAATTCCAGATTTTAAAAACTGCTCAACATTAGGACTGGCAAGATATAAAGTTATTTCTTTTCTGCCTTCTTACGACTTCTGACACTTATAATGACTACTCAAGCCAGTGAAGTACATAGAAATTTCAAACAAATGGAGGGAAGAGGAAATAGACACTGACTAATGAGGTACAGTGTCTTTCACACCCATAAAGATTCAAGAAAATGTCTTACAGTTTATTTCTCAAACCTGCAGTATAGAGTAGAGGCATTTAAAAATCCAGTATTTTTATTCCACAATCTAGTTAATTCACAGAACTGCATATGAATTTTTCTCTTAGAAGATTAAGGGAAAGGGAATTTTTAAATAAAAATATGTGTATGTTTATATTTTTAAATAATTCTCACAGCAAAACAACCTAGATTATTTTCCCAACAGGGAATTCTAAATAGGAAAGCAAGCACCACTCACACGCCAGATATAGGATGTGCCAAAAGTCACTGATTTTTCCAAAATTGATGAAAATATGAAGTATATTACTGAACTCTTCAAAAGTGAGTATACAATACAATCATCGTTAGAAGAAATACATAATCAGTAGTGGTTTTAACAGAAGAGAATGCTGTTCTGATTTTAAAGAGGGAGGAAAAATCAGACTTCATTGTTTTAGAGTTTTAAAAATATGTGCCTCATGATTTTTTTACCTAAAACCTTTCATTTTTTCCATAGCTTAATTATGTTAATCTCTTTAAGAAGTGGACATGTCCTGTCCCATATTATTTTATTTTCATTCATAATCTCAAGCCCTAATCACAGTGCGTGTTAGCATGATATGAATTTCCAGAATCACTTTATGCTAACTCTTTCTAGATTTGTTACATTTAATATCTCATTAAAATATCTTACCATTAGCTTATCTACACAAATTTTAACATCTTTATAAGATTTTTAAAAAACTCAGGCACCAATCATTGTCACAAGTATGAAAAACATCTAATATTAAATACTGTAAGACAACAGCCCTCTTCTGGTTTCCCACAGCTCAAATAAACAGTTTAAACAAAATTTAACCCTTATCAGAAGCCAAGACTTTAACTCTCTTAGGTTGTAAGATACTTCTTCTTAGATGAAAATATAATTTAAATCATTAGAAAACCCAAAACCAGCTACTACTTACAGATTTCTAGCTAGGGCACTAAGCTTGAAGTCCTTCTAAAACAACTAACAAAGTATCCATTGCCAAAAGTTTTTAACTATGTTTGGGTCACACTTACCAGTGACTACAACTCAGATACCTGAAAGCTTAATAGTACAATTCTACCGTATCTCAACAGGACACAAAGACAGATGAAAAATATTGCACATTTCTGGAAGCCAAACATTCTAAAGTTTCATGGGTCCGCAGTAAATTCATTTTTAAAATAGCTACCACGTAGTATTAATATTTGTTTCAATGAGCAACTACAGTGAAATAGGACACTAAGTATCATGTTATTTTAAAATAAGTACCATATTCTGGCAAGCTTTGCTGTCACCCTTTCTCTTCAAATACTTCCCAGCTCACAAATCACAATACTTGAGAAATTACACAGTTGGGTAATAGTTCCACAGAAGACTATATCTAGCTCTATCTCAAAATTTGAGATTATATGTGGCCCAAAGTAATATATAGCATCTAACTACACTGATAAAATCAAGTCTTTCACACAGAAACAGATCTATTTAAAAACCAAATGAAAAGACAGATGCTAACTGATTTTACCAAATGGGAACAGTAACAAAAAGTATTGTTGCACATCATGGAATAAATTTAACATACGCACCTAATTCTCAATAAATCCCAGAATAGTAATAAAAGGGACCAAGGTCACTTAGTCCAACCCTTTATCTTCAACACTTCTGAATGAGCATCTACTATGTGTGAATAGGGTTTTTTATATATTCTTGTCAACAACTATGACTCAAACACAGGATTATTGGTTAATTTCCTGTAGTTCATATTCTTACCCAGGTCCCCATTTTTTTTACTGCCTCTTGGAAGTCCTTGGAAATCACACAATTTCTCTCTCAAAGCACCAGCCCAGATACAAGTGCCATATAGAACAAGAACACACTGAGATTCAATCTGAACTTCACATACTTAACAACATCATAGATTGAAAATTGGGAAATTATCAATTCAGTCTTTGGATCATACACACAACTTAATCTATTCATTTTAGTGCTTACTACAAGGTAATTACAAAGACTGAAGAGAAGCATGCTAGCTTTTAAAACAAAAATGAAAAGGGAAAAAGAAATAAACAAACAAGAATGATGTAGGCTCAAACTCCCACCTCTACCATTTGCTAGTCATGATGTTGGCAAATTATTCAAGTTCAGTCTCTTCACCTGTAAAATGGTGATTGATATCTATGTGTCATAAGAATTAAATGAAAAAATATATAAAACAGTGTCTGATCCATAGATAGTCTCAAATCCTCACCCCTTCCCCAAGTCCTTTAAACACAAAGACATATACACTTCAGACTTGATCAAACTTCACACTGATCCTACAAGGAGTTGCTAACAAAAACACAACTTGTCATAATAAGACAGAAATTTAAAGACAACTGAATTAGAAACAATTTCGGTCACAAGAAACAGTATTACTTGATGTGCCATTTAGGTCATCACATTATGTCTTAATTTACTTTCTAAATACTAATAAAGAATACAGAAATGAGGAAATATCCACTAATTGTAAAAGTAAAATTTTAAACACTGATGAAGAGCTAGCACATTTAAAAATATATATTTGTGTATATTAAAATAAAATTTGCATCTTAATAGTATAGGATAAATATGCCCACAAAGACAAAGCAATTTTTAAATACCAAGATCAGGAAGGTAAGAAATTAGAAATTTCATTTATCAACTTTAGAGGGTAGACTCACTGTAATAAAAGTAATGAGGAAACAGAATCTAAGGTAATACAAAAGGATCAGAGAATGACAATACAAAACCATTAGAAGACAAACCACAGATTAAGAGAAAATATTTATGAAAGATGTATCTGATAAAGGACTGTGATCCAAAATATACAAAGAACTCTGAAAACTTAACAGTAAGAAAACAAACTGGTTAAAAAATGAGCCAAAGACATGATACCTCACTAAAGAAGATATTCAGATTGCAAATAAGCATATAAAAAGATTCTCCACAGATGTCATCAGGGAAATGCAAAATAAAACAGTGAGACACCACTACCTACCTATCAGAGTAATCAAAATCTGGATCACCAACACCACCAAATGCTGGTGAGGAGGATGTGGAGCAACAGGAACTCTAACATTCATTGCTAGTAGAGAGCCACTTTGGAAAATAGTTGGGCTCACAAAACTAAACCTACTCTTATTATTCAATCCAGCAATTATGCTCCTTGGTAACTTACCCAAAGAAGTTTAAAACTTATGTCCACACAAAAACCTGCATACAAATGTTTAACAGCTGTTTTATTCATACTCGAAAGCAACCAAGATGCCCTTTAGTAAGTGAATGGATAAATAACCTGGTATATCCAGATAATGGAATATTACTCAGCACTAAAAGAAATGAGCTATGAAGCCATGAAAAGACATGAAAAAATCCTAAGTGCATATTACTAGAGAAAGAAGCAGGGGGTATAATGGGAAATCTTTGTACCTTACCCCCTCAATTTTAGGTGGTAAACCTAAAACTGCTTTAAAAAAATTTTAAGTCTTATGAAGAAAAAAAATGTATTGCTGACAATTTCTAATACTGAAAAATATTTGCTGTAAATGGAAGAAATTATTAATTTTGATTTTAAGAATTTATGGAAATTATTAAGAAAAGCACCTGACACTAAGCAAAATATATCAAAAGACAAAAGAGGATATGCAATTCATTATCAAGTATATGGGGGAAGATTCTAAAGAAATAAAAAATATATAAAGCAATGAGAAATTTTCAAGATAACTGTTGATAACGGGCAGTGAAAGAAGAACTATGAGGTCACTGAAAATATACACAGCATATTTATTCTGGAAAATATGTAGAAATAAGTATTTAAATGTTCATACCCTTAGAACCAATAATTCCATTTCTGAAATTTAATCCTAAAAAAATAAACAGGGAAGTCTGAGGTATCATTGTGTGTTTTGTTCTCAAAGCAACAAGTAAATTCCTTTTCTCTATTGCACAGCCTATGTGGTCCCTAGCCTCGGGGTCTTCTGTGTTATTCTAGAACCAGCAATTAAAAGACAATCCCCTCACCTGGCTTCTGTGTGAGACAGCCTAGGCCCAAAGAGAGTTCAGCTGAACTGTACCAGAGAGGGAGGGGATGGGAGGAATGAAGGGAATTCAAAGCAGAAACTGGATGAAAAAGGGGGATAAGAAAGATTCGCCCAGACCAAAATCAGTACCCTCACCTGCAATGAGAACTGCATGGGTGGGGTGGGGTGGGATGTAGGGATGGGGAATGGGGAGATAAGAGAGATGATGGTTAGAACTTTATTTTAGAAAATTCTGCAAAAAATCCTATTATCCAAGATTCTCTGTAACCGGGCCTTCAAAAGAACCTTCCAGGATTATATAAATCAGCATTGTCATTGACAAGCACTGTAGGTGGAAGACTGGAAAGTGCTTTCCTAGTAAGGTTCTGGCCTGTATGAAGCTATCTAAGGACTGGCGGGAGGAGGAGCTGTGCAGATTAATGACCAACTAAATTAGGTGAAGACACAACACAGATTAAGTTTTAGTAAAATGGGAATATGATATTTCATAGTTACAATCTTACAGAGTAACACTTATGCCTACCATGTTTATAAAAGAAAATAATAAACTAAAAACATTGGGGGCAAATTGTGGTGTTTCCATATAAGTAATTATACAGCTGCTAAAAATATTAATACTAATTCTTATGTTACAGTAAATTACAAAATTATCATAGCATAAAATTACATATATAGAGAGAGAGACACACACACACACCCCTATGATCCCAGGAGTGCTTAAGTTCAGAGGGCAGGGTTTTTCCTCTTCTTGCCAACTAAGACAGTACCTGGCACACATGAGTTCTATAAATATTTGTTGAATAAATATAAAACCCATCTTGAGAGAGAGGGAGAGAGAGAGACAAAGGAAAATATTCCAAACTGATACATCAGCATTGTCTTTTAGTGATGGAATTTTAGTTAGGTTATTTTTTGTCTATTTTTCCCTGTCTTTTCTAAGACGTTACTTCTGTAATGGAAAAAAACAATTAGGAAGTAGTTCTCTTTAAATGCATTAAGAATTTCATGTACTTTCTAAACATCTTTGGTGTGCTCTAATGTAGACTTAACTGAAAATTTAAATGAAGGAAGCAGACTGAAGTTATCTTAAATGGGTAGGAAGTAGAAAAAACACTAAGGTTTTTTTCCCCCTGTAGTTTAGTCAATATACAAAACTAAATTTCCTCAAAGGACTTTCAATGTACTGTTATTAAAGTCCCTAACATTTGGTTCTTACTTGTCAACCACAGTAACACTGCTCTAAAAGCAAACTAATGATTTAAAATATTCGCACCATGTCCAAAATCATGAGAGGCAGTGAATGAACTTTATGCAAATCTCTGAACAAAGGCTTAAAGTAAAAAATAATCAGCTTTGTAATATACCAACCATGACTTTAAACTTCTGTTCAGAGTGATCTACGGCATCAGTCCATCAATCGTCTAGAGTCAATTGTAATTAAATGTTGGCATTTGTGGGCCAAATATTCAATTGATTTTCTCTTATTGAGAATTAAAAAGATGTAATACTTACTCAAGTAGGAATTCAAGGGTTGTTGCACATTCTAACCTAAGATCAGAATGTTCTGAAACTGTTATGTCCAACTGCATGTGTAGTACAAAGGAACAAAACAATTATAACTGTGTACAAACAACACCGGTTTATCTAAAATTTCTAAACATTAACATAGAATTTTTTTTTCTATGAAGTAAATCATGCAAATTAAGCTGCCATACAGCAGGATCACAACTATGTAAACACAACACACCAATTACAATTACAGTATTTGTTGTTTTAAAAACCTCAAAGTTTTAAATGGTAAAATGCTTTTACTATGCAGTAAAACAAGCAAACAGTACACACAGTATGATCACAATTACACAAAAATCAAACACAAAGCAATAAGACTATTACAAATGCTAACAATGCTTATCTTTTGGATGAAGGGACTGATTGCAGGTGGTTTGTATTTCCTTTTTTCCTGTAATTTCTTAATTTCTATAATGAGAATATATTACTTCTTTAGTTTTTTCCTTAAAGACTTTTTTTGTGTGTGACTTAAGGATAATTATAAAAACCAAGATGGAAATAAATGAAGTTTATTATCCAGATAACTGAGTCAAAATCAAATTAGCAGTAGCTCTAAATAATGACTGTCAAAAGGCCCTTATATGAAAGGAAAATAAGTTTCTGTGCTCATTAAATTACCATTTAAAGCATGAAAAGCACTGTCTTGGCATCATCAATGTATTTCAACATTTTAGCTATATTTTCAGTAAGCTTTTCATCCTTTTCATTTTACAGGAACAATTAAAGAATTAACTATTTTGGAAAAACTTAGTGCAAGTAAGTAGCTTAACTACAATGTCTCTTTTTTAAGCAAAAGATACAAAAAATCAATTTATCTGAATTCTCAGTATCATTAAAATAGGGAATGGGCACTAAATTGGCTGACAATTTTAAGGAGCCACAATGGCTAGAAATTATTAAATAATATAAAGAAAGCAGCATGTTTACATATTCATTATGTACCCAAACATGCATCAGCAGTTTATCTGAAATAAATTTACCACACATTTCAAGATATTTGCAGTAAAAACTGACTTCTAATATTTTCTTAGCAACAACTAAAGTACTCAAAACAAGACCAAATATCATTTCTGATACAAACATGTTGGCAAATAACAAAAGACAAGATAAAACTTTAAAAAACTAAGTGCCAATTTTCATAATAATCAGATACTTAAAGCACCACAAACTAAACAGATTAAAAAGCCCAAATTTCTGTTTTCAGCAACAGCAAAAATTATGGCTTGTAAAGGGTACTAATGAAAGAAATCACAAAAGAAAGGTGCTAAGATATTTTTAAAAAGGAAGTAGTAAACTTAATTTAGGGCAGCATCAGCTCTTTACAGCATTTTATTTTAACAGACAGTCTACCTCAGTGATGGGCAACAGAAATATAATGCAATTTACGGCCAACAGCTATACATGCAATTTTAAATTTTCAAGTAGCCACATTTAAACAAGTAAAAATAAACAGATGAAATTATAGTATTTTAATACACCTAATATACCCAAATGTCATTTCAACATGAAATCTTATTTTTTATATGGGAGTATTTTAAATATATTTTTTAATAGTAAGTTTTCAAAAGCCAGTATATATTGTACAAACAGCACATCTCCATTTGAATACTAAATTTTCATCAGAAAAAAACCTTAGATAACAATTATAAATTGAATTTGATACTAACACTCCCAAAAGTTACCTATGTTTATAGGGAACAATTTTGAATGTGAGGAGAAAACTCTCCTCCCTTACTTCAACCTTCTACAATTACAAAGAAAATTCAGGGCAGTTCAAACCACCTGTTTTCCTCTAAAGTTAAACACTGCATCATATCCCCAAAAACAGCAGTAGAAAGAATATAAAAGGACAAGCAGTAAATTCATTTTAAAAGAGTACTGCTACCAGAAAGGAAGATACTAAAGGATGAAGAGATAGCCCTGCTGCAGTGAGAAGGATACCTGAGAGGACATCTGCCCAGAGAAGCTAAAAGATTGTATCCCCAGTTTTACTCTCAACACTTCTGATACCAAATGTGTGTGTTTTTCACACCACCAACAAATCTTTCAATTCTCTGTACACCAAGCAGATACCCTACAATTCAAGTCATTTCTGACACTAATTACCTGGAGTGAGGGCAAACCCCACAGGTTAAGGGCACAGGTCCACAAGACAGCCCCCATTTAGCTTCAGTCCCAGTAAAGTTGCCACCAATATTTCTAACAACCAGCTATAAACTGGGGGCTCCCGTGACCCCCAACAACTCCCTCAGGTTTGATAATTTGCTAGAGTGGCCCACAAAATTCAGAACAGTTTGAATACAATCCAGGAACAGCCACATGGAAGAGATGAATAGGGCAATATATGGGAGGGCTGCACAGCTTCCTTGCCTTCTCCAGTGTACCACCTTCCCAGCAACCTGGATGCTCTCTGAACTCCATTGTTTAGGGGTTTTTATGAAAGTTTCATTACATAATCATCAGCTGTTAGTGATCGACTCAATTCCCAGCTCATCTCCCCAGAGGTGAGCATGGGAGATAGGCTGAAAGTTCCAACCCTCTCATCATGCCTAGGGTCTGGGGCCTTTCTGGGACCAGCCTTTGATACCTAGGAGCCAGCCAAGAGTCACCTCATTAGAAATGTGCCCCCATCACTCTGGAAATTCAAAGGGAGTTAGCAGCTCTGTCAGGAACTGGGGCCAAAAACGAAACATGTATTCCTCATTATGCCACAGCTATGTACAGGGGGATTATGTAAAGTTATACATATACTTATGAGAACCAAGTTTCTCACTCCTGGAGTAGGGAGGCATATATATGGAAAAGAAGAAAGCTAGAATGAAGTCTATACTGAACTGGAATTAGAGATAGCAATGTGAACTCATGACTTTCGATATACACATATAGACAGATAAATGTACGTAAACACAAGAGAGAGAGAGGTATAAACACACATGCATACAGTTATTTCTGAGCTCCTTACTATGAATCTTGAAACAGCAATACTACCACCCCCCACCCCCGACCACAAAGTGGCAATGAGCATATCCGAATGACATTCAGATCTAGTTTTCTGAATTCCATTCTATGCTATAATGAACCAGGATCCTTGGAGAAATGGCTGGTCCAGGACTGGGGTAGGGAAAAACTAAGAACGAACCTGGAATATTTTATGCAGGAAGTTAGAGAAGCATCAAAAAATGATAAAGGCATATTAATAAAAAGGACAGAGAAGGCAGCTTCTGGCTAAATCTGGTATAATTTATGTTTGAAAATATTTCACAGCAAAAAAAGTGTTTTTAAAAGTATTACTGTATCCATCACATTTAGAAGAAAAAAATTATATTATATACTATTTAGCTAAGTACTGGTTGTTAAAAAACTCAGTCATCTTTTTACTCATCAAGATGGTAAGGGTGACAGATTTTTAAAACAAACTAATCAGGTATTCACACTGAGTACATACTCAGTAAAACTGTGAAAGCCTGTAATAATGTATTTACGTGAAGTATGGCAATTTCATTTCTTTCCTTGTGAGAGGGTCAAAATGGTCAAGTTCTTATTACAGAAATCAAAGCTGTGCTTTAGCCATAGGATGCTCACCAGCAAAATATCACTATGGCCACTCACCTTATGTACAAGAAAAAAAAATCTATAGAGATAAATAAACTAGTATAAATGTAACACAGACAATTTATCTACCAAAAGTAAATCTAAACTAGAACCTCTATGTAGGTGCCTAATAAGGCAGAACAAATATTTAAGTTAAGAATCTATCATTTAAAAATTGCTGATGATTTTGTTTTTGGTCTGGATAGAAAAGAGCAATGCATCTAGCAGTCACCTTCTTTGTTCTGGGAAGAACCACTAGAGTGGCCCTTCTCAGTTATGTAATTGAAAAAAACAGGTATCTCTTGCCATAGAGAAAGGGTACATAACAGGCTGTTTTGACTTGAAAAAAGCTGTCCCTACCAATAATACTAAATAGTACTGAACTAAAAGAAAGTGTGCAGAAGTATAGGCCAAGAAGGCTTCTGGTAAGCAACTGAGACTCTGAGGCCTTCCCTTTTAAGTTTACTTTTATTAGAAATTCTCTTACAGATTGAGATGGCCCCGAATGAGGTTCACTGGCAGTAAAGTTTCTACCATCCTGACCATACACAATAATATCACTTAGCTTAAAGAAGGGAAAATGAAAGTCTAAACCTATGCTTGGGGATGCAGGAGCAAGGGGTGATTTATATACTATATGTAGCTGAAGCTGAAAACCTCTACTGAACCCAGCTACTCTCACCACCACAGGACTATTTTGAAAAAGCTGCCATATTTTGAGGTGTTCAAGTATGGATTACCCCCAGAATAAAAGGAATTGTCTGATTTCAAAGAGCTGTTTTAGTCTAAAGAACATCCAGGAATCCAGACCTCTAGGATGATATGCTGATCAGTCTGTGCTGGTGGGTATGTAGGCAAACATTATCAACTGATACACTTTTAAGAGTTTTATCAAATTGTTAAAGTCTTGATACTTCAAAAAGAAAACACCTTATACCTGAAAATCTTACTAGACTGATGTAACATCTTATTCCCTTAACAATGCTGAATAAACTAAACATTCCAGAGGATTTCAAAACATAATTATATAATTTAAATGAGATTTTTATTTGGAGCTTATACAAGTAAAAAAGCCAAATCCTTCTCAATAGCATATATAATGTCAAAGTAAACAGTGGAGAGGAAAGAGGTAACAAGATTAAAGAAAAAAAAATCAGGGGAAAAAAGTCAATTTATACTGTCAGTATTAAGATCTAAGCTAACCAACTATATAACCTCAATCTGCAAAGTAAATAAAACTAAATCCTATGGAAATTATACAATAACATGTTGATCTGTACGTTCATACTCCAATATCCTTAACTCTGCTTCCCTAATGAGTAAAAATATGGCACTGGTACCTAACAATTTTAGGAACTTAGGCACCCAATTATTTCTTACTAACAATGTAAAACTTGAAAATGAATAATCTTGTCAAAAATCCTAACACTATATAGCCAGCCATTCAATCTGTCTCTATTAGATGGAAATTTGATACACACAGACCGCTAGAAATAACATTCCTTCTCCAATACTTAAGTCTAAACAGAAGTCTCTGTGATGACCATTGTAAATAGCATCTAAAAAACTGAACACAGCAAGAAGTTACCAAAATTAACCTGTTAGCTCCCTCCTTACAGAATCCAGTATACAGTGACTAAAAGGCCTTTTAAGTGCAGATGTATTTCATAAAGTTAAAGTATAAAAGGTGTAAGATGCTCAACAACAAATTATAATTGCTATAACAGAGCAAAGAATTCCACTAGAATTCAAACTCACCTTCTTGGCTTAACTGAAGTATTCTGTAGTATAAAGAACAAGGACTCAGAAAATGCCATGTGATCTTAAGTTACAAAACCTGAGTTAGTTTCTTCAAATACAAAATTAAGAAAACATCTGCTTTACATTGTTCTGAGAATTACAATTACAAATAATATGTTCTGGGCATAGCACTGTGCCTGTCACAAAAAAAGGGCTCTTATAATATTAGTAATTATTAATTCCTTGCCAGATTAATTAGCAAGGAACACTCTGCAGAAAGACAAAGCCTGAAAAAGTATATGTGGTATTGCAACTTCCTATTGTAGAAAAGTCCAGTTTGGCCACATCCTAGAAACAGTGTTTGAGTAATTCAGAACTTTTTCTATAATGGACTTTATTTCAAATCATTTCCTCAAGTGACACATAAATACGGTCATTTCAGAGAGATGCTCCACTTAAAAAGTATATAAAGTATATATCACCACATCATACTAATATGCAAGTGTAGTATGAATGCTAGAATTTATAGGAGAGAAAAAAACTGTTTAAAATAATCAACATATTTGGGGAAATGACAGCCTCTTCAACAAATGGTGTTGGCAAAACTGGACAGCTACATACAAAAGAATGAAACTGGATTATGGTCTAACCCCATACACAAAAGAAAAACTCAAAATGGATCAAAGACCTGAATGTTAAGTCATGAAACCATAAATCTCTTAGAAGAAAACATAGGCAAAACTCTCTTGAATATAAACATGAGCAACTTTTTCCTGAACACATCTCCTTGGGCAAGGGAAACAAAAGCAAAAATGAACAAACGGGACTACATCATGCTAAAAAGCTTCTGTACAGCAAAGGACACCATCAGCAGAACAAAAAGGCATCCTAAAGTATGGGAAAATATATTCATAAATGACGTATCCGATAAGGGGTTGACATCCAAAATATATAAAGAACTCACGCACCTTAACAAACAAAAAGCAAATAATCCAATTAAGAAATGGGCAGAGGACATGAATAGACACTTCTCTAAAGAAGAAATTCAGATGGCCAACAGGCACATGAAAAGATGCTCCACATCGCTAATTATCAGGGAAATGCAAATTAAAACCACAATGAGATATCACCTCACACAATTTAGGATGGCCACCATCCAAAAGACAAACAACAACAAATGCTGGCAAGGATGCGGAGAAATGGGAACCTTCTTGCACTGTTGGTGGGAATGTAAAATAGTTCAACCATTGTGGAAAGCAGTATGGAGGTTCCTCAAAAAACTCAAAATAGAAATACCATTCGACCCAGGAATCCCACTCCTAGGAATTTACCCTAAGAATGCGGCAGCCCAGTTTCAAAAAGACATGTGCACCCCTATGTTTATCACAGCACTATTTACAATAGCCAAGAAATGGAAGTAACCTAAGTGTCCATCGGTAAATGAATGGATAAAGAAGACGTGGTACATATACACATGGAATATTATTCAGCCATAAGAAGAAAACAAATCCTACCATTTGGAACAACACAGATGGAGCTAGAGGGTATTATGTTCAGTGAAATAAGCCAGGTGGAGAAAGACAAGAATGATTTCATTCATCTGTGAAGCATAAGAAACAAGTAAAAACTGAAGGAACAAAACAGCAGCAGACTCACAGGACCCAAGAATGGACTAACAGTTGCCAAAGTGAAAGGGACTGGGGAAGGTGGGTAGGAAGGGAGGGATAAGGGGAATAAGGGGATTACGATTAGCACACACACAGGGAAGGAAGTATAGCACAGAGAAGACAGGTATGACTCTATAGCATCTTACTATGCTGATGGACGGAGACTGTAATGGGGTATGTGGTGGGGACTTGATAATGGGGGGAATCTAGTAACCACAATGTTGCTCATGTGATTGTATATTAATGATACCAAAATAAAAAAAAAATCAATACATTACTCCCAATGCTCAACTGAGTTTCAGTAAACAAGTGGATAAATGGTGTGACATGTGAAAACTTATTTGCATTGAACTTAACTATCTTCAAAGAATAAACAAAAATAAAACATTAATTGGCTTAGAAGAGACTTATGATGGATGCTGAGGCAGAGAAAGCACATAAAATACCGTACTTTGATGCTTTAACCTATCAAGACCTTTCCTTGCTCATCTATCTATCTTATCCTCAATCCTGCTCTCTATGTGTCTAAAGAAATGGCCTACTCTTAGTGTCTCCACTTAACCTTCCTCAGCCACTTCCTTAACCCACTGCAAACTTTCCACTCTTCTGCAAGATCATCAAATATAAGGTGACATGTTAATCTTTGTTAATTCTACATGTAATTCTTCAAAGTGGTAACATTTTTTATTCTTATTCTAAAAAAATGAAAGACTGTTTTGTACTGCTAATAGAGGATACATTTTTAAAATGGGTAACTTAAGTTATAAAGACATCACTGTATATTCTTTATAGTTTGTGAATTCTATCTCAATAAAGCTATTTCTTAAAAAAAGCACAACTGAACCCAAGATCTAGACACATGTTCCAAAAGAACTTTCTGCAACGATGGAAATGTTCTATATCTGTGCCATCCAATATGGCAGCCACACATAGCTTTTGAACACTTAACATGTGGTTAGTGCATCTGAAAGACTGAGTTTTTAATTTTTATTTCATTTTTATCAATTTTAATTGCCACATTAGGCTAATGAACAGGGCAGAAATCTAGCAAATTACCAGTGACTTACATCTACTTACATTTTTCTGCCTTACTCAACTACCCTCTTAGGTAATCCTGTGTTTTGTTATTAATGACTTGTTAACTGCCAAACGATAATTTCAACAGCCTAACCAATCTCTTTTGAACCCTTCTCAAATCCATTCTCCACAATTACTACTATGCAAATTGGACTTCCCTGCTATATTGTTTTCTTGAAATTTTATTCCCTTGATATTATCATTCTTGCTAGAGTTCTATTTAGTCTAACCCCTGGGCTCTTTTTTCCTTTGCCCACCCATTAATTATTCCTATTTTGCCCTAGGACCATTACTCTCCCCTGTCTCTTCCTCTGTTTCTCTCTCTATATATATATTCTCTCCCTAGATGATTTCATTTACTTCCATTATTTCAGCCATGACTAATACAGACATGAGAATCAACAGCCTCTATCTCTACCTCAGACCTATTCTTTGAGCTTCAGTAATATATCCAACTACCTATTCAACTTCTTCTTGGAGGTTTCACAAATACCTCAAACTCAACCTGTCAAATTAAATTCATCTCCATACCCTTCTTCTCCTCTTAAAAAAAAAACCCTATCCTTTCTTATTCCCTCCCTCAGGTGACAGTTCCACCATCTATCCCTGCCCTCTATCCATTTTTCCTCCAGATGTCAATGAATCACTAAATCCTGCATATATTATCTCCTAAGTATTTTAAGATTCTACTCCTCTATTACAGCTCTCATTCAGGCCCAGAAATCTCATACTCAGGCCTAACTAAACTGTATACGGAGGACCCTTGAATCCTCCATAAATCAATTCTCAACGATTTCTACTCCGCAAATCTAACCAATTAATTTGCTGACAATCCCTTAGTTACTCTCCACTGCCTATAGCTGAGTATTGTGTGGGAAAGATGTGCAGAGCGTTCAAAGAATACGTAAATATTAATGTCTAGGAACACTTCAGCCATGTTAAAGAGATGATCTGTTGCATTTCCCAACTTTACCTTAATCCACAATGATCTGTACCAGTCCCAAGTAAGAAGAGTATTCACCTGGAGATGGATACTTCAGGTTTTTTAGCTCAAAACTATTAGCCATGAAGATGATCTTATCATTATCCCTTGCCCTCTGTTTACCTCTATCTACTTATAGAGAAAATGTGCACGCCAGTAATTATTTGATTCACTAAATAAGTTTCACCTCTCACCGTTGGGTCCATATATTAGTTTGTGTTTGATTAACACAAGACCACCTGCCAAGCATGTTCTGACAAAAACCAGTTCATCTGTTGTTGAGAAGCCGAACCTTGGCCGCACAAAAGGCATCTACAGTAATAATTAGTGTAGTTTCTCTTAACTAACCTGAGTATGATAGGTATACCAAACAGATTTCCAAACACCCTTTCTTAAATTATTCCTTAATTCTTAAATTTCTTAAGAATTCTTCAATTCCTGGGAAAACCGTATTTGCTTGTGATGACAAACTGCTTATCTGAAGAGTCTTTTCTAAAAATCACTAAGCACATTCATTTGCCAAACACATTTAATAGCTCAGGCTTGCAATGCTAATATTCAAGTCACAACATCAAAAAATAATTCTTTATGAAAGCCTATCTGAAAAATCTAAATTAAGTCAATCACAAAACTAAGCAAATTACTGACATTTTTCCTCTCATATTGGTAGAATGTATGAATAACCCAATCATAAAACTGTTTACAAAACTTAGTGTGCCAACTGTCAAGGGCACCATCCTCTTCCAAATAAACACACTCTTAAGAAGAATTTCTGGCCATTTCATTTCAGTCTGAAAAGCTGCTCTGCTTTTAAGATTTGAAAAAATTCCTAAGTTGACAACGCAAAAAAGTTCCTAAAATCCAACTTTAACCAAGTTTAAAATACCCAGTTTGTAACAAGTGACAACTTATGGCCTTCAAAATGGATTTTTTTAGCACCACCATCCTTTTATTATATTGTATGTAACACTTCACATTTTCAAAGTACCTTCACATAGTGTTTCAGTTGGTCCTCAGTCCTGTTAAGTTGGTAAGCACATGTTACTACTAATAAAATCAGCACTACAGACTCACTCAGAGTCAGATAATCGGGTTACACAGAACCCAAGTGTATTGCCTTAGGGCTTTTTTCCATTGTGTAGTATTGTATAATGCCACAGTGAACTCTGAATCCAAGATTAGAGAATCTGCTGTGGACCAAAGAAAGGCAAGGAATATGGATGAAACAACCCTGAGATCTAGAGAAAAAAACTTATTTATTAAAGTATATTGAGTGTCTACTTATATCTTCAATGAGCTTGAAGGCTAGTGTAATAGACAATATAAACAATTTCAAATCAATTTGAATACTGTAAGAACAACCACAAAAGGAAAAAGATCTTAATAAATTCTGGAAACTGGTAATTCAAAAAGGCTGCCATCTGGGACATTGACAGGTCATGAAATTAGTAAGTCAGGCAGAGGACAAGTAAACCTAAATTTGAAAGCACTGATGACACCATGTTCAACCCCAAACTTCCTCCTCTATGAATGGCAGCAATAGAAGAGTTATTACATGATTTTTCAAGGATAAATGTAAACAAATCAAACAAATCTTCATAGGTAGCCTCAAAATCAGCAGGCTCTTGCACTTGAATATGAATGTAAAGATATGAACTCAGTCACCAGACAACAATAGATTCCCAATTCGTTTCATATAAAAACAACCTCTCTTGAAGACAAGTAGTGACTCTGTGGCGTCTTACTACACTGACGAACAGTGACTTCAATGGGGTATGGAGTGGGACTTGATAATATGGATGTAGTAACCACATGTTTTTCATGTAAAACCTTCGTGAGAGTGTATATCAGTGATACCTTAATGAAAAAAAAAAAAAAACCTCTCTTTGCCAGTTCTTACACTGGAAAAACACCTGTGATACTAAAAGTGAGGAAAAAGATTAAGAAAAAAGGAAAACATTTAACACTCTAAGACTAAGAACTACCATCATTAAAAATCAGCCTAAATATAATTTTCAGTTCCTTTACCACAAAGTTTATTTCCTACAGCATTAAATCTACATATATTTTAAATCAAATCTTACCTAACCAAAATCATCCTGTCTTTAATTTTATTGTTCTGTTTAGAATGAAAAAATAATTTTTTCAAACAAGTCACCAATCGTTCCTTAATTTGCAAAGCAGCTCCCTGAGTTATCACAATTTTGCCTATATTCATCAGACTTTGAGAATTAAAAAACTCCAAAGACTTCTCCCTGAAATCTAGTTCCCAGCACCAAAAATTACTGCAGATTATCATCTTAAGAAAAGGAATGTGGCACAAATTTTAAAAGCAAAGATAAAGAAATCCTCAATATTCAAACTGGAAGATTCAGTTCATGGAGTTATTTTAAGAACTACAGCAAAGTAATGTTATGGTTTCTTAATCTCAGAACCACATCCTATTTCTGCAGCATTGCTAAACTTCTTATAAAACATGATTATCATATAGTTATGATGAGACATGAGTCTTAATTTACTAAAAGCCAGAAAACAAAATTTATTATTTGACCTCCCTTCTCAGGTAGATCTGGAAACAATCTTACCACTAAATATATATAATGAATGTATAAGGTGAACTTAGTATTTAGCAACTTGGGGAGAAAAGTAAGTAAATCACTCCTAAATCTGTGTGTAACTGTTTTCTTAAAGCAGATTATGCTACATTTCTTAATAAAACAAGACTCCCCCCAGCGCCCCAATCCCCGCAGAAAAGCAAAGTAAACTCTGCAAAGTCCAGCAGTAACATTTTCTGACCAAGGCAAGTTAGTGTTAAGGCACATCATCTGCTTAATAAAACCAGATTAAAAAATATGTCTTAAAGGATGTCAGTTATCACTTAAGGTCCTGTGGTATCAAACTGTTTTAATAGATAGCTATACATACTGTGACTCTAAAAACAAGCTCAAGGTAAACAAGTTTTATTTGTTTACTACACTCCCCCACTCTCCATCCCAAAAAGCCTATTTCTCCATTTGAAGTGATAAAATAATACCTGAACCAGAAGTCTGGGATCTGCCATGGTTACAGGATCATATTTCTCCAGAAATCTGACAGTGACTTTCACACCAAAACTGAATTGCTTCATTTGAGATTTACTAATTAGTCATCAACTAAGACCACAAATTTTTTAACATTTCCCAAATTATTGTATCTTAACCATTTTAATTTTTGTTCTTTACCAATTTAAGTGAGTGATTTACCTGCTCTATTTCAGGTTTTTTATCAAGCAAGCAGGCAGAATAACCTAAGATTTCTTTCACTTTTAATACATTAAGATGTTTAACTCAACTACTGAACACAATATTTCTCCTGTTTTCCTACAGAAAAATATGTTAGAGTATACATACAGTGAAAAATATGTTAGAAGTATACATGTTTTCCTTTACCCAATGCTTTAGTAATTCCTTGGCTTGTCCTTTAGTTTGCACCCAGACAAAAACTCAAGCACTAACCTACCATATATGTGTTTATTAGGCAAATGTCCCACTCAAAAACACAAAAATACTGCACAAGCACTGCAATAAAGGATGCTGGGGCCAGGATAATCACATTTTAAAAATCAAAATGAAAAACTGTAGGAGGGTCAAATGACATATGAAGTTTCTAAACCAGGGTACCACTCAATGAGCTAGGATTCATTTGGTTCTGCAGCCAAATCCTGAAGTTAAAAATAATATGGCAGTATTATACATAAGGATACCAGTCTTCAGTTTGACCTTGCCCATGTCTACCCAGAGAACAAGAATCCAAGAAGTCATGAGTTCTAAGAAAAAATGGAGAAGCGTAGGCAAAATTCTTGTGATATTAGATATATTGAGTTTTTTCTACTGTATCATTAGTTCAAAGATAAACTATCGGAGGGAGTGAGGACTTGATAATATGGGTGAACACTGAACCACTGTGTTGCATATTTGAAACCATCACTAAGACTGCATAGCAATGATACTTCAATAAAAATATAATAAACAATCAGAAAATTCCAGGTAGTAGTAAAGGTAAACACATTACATTCTGAGAAGTCTGCAAAGTTACTGCAACTAAGAAAAATTAATCTATATTTACCATTTACTTGGGTCCAGTCTTAAGAGAGTAAGGTAACCAATTAAGAACAAAAAAAATTGTTAAAAGCACCAATTCAAATATAAAACTAAAACAGAAGAATAAAATCCAGGCTCAGTAGCAACAGACACCCTTGGCACAAAAAAAAATAGGGGTCTGCCTGTAAAACTAAACTTTTTCCTGTAAACCAAAAGGAATCACACCTAAGTTTTTGAGTTATGACTGACCAATAGGAAAAATAGTTTGACAAGTTTGGTTTTTTTCCCAAAGGTCTGCCACCTGTCCAACTATACACCACCATAAAATCGAGTTTTCATTTCACAATGCCTTAGTAGTTCTATATCATTAACTGTAAAACTAAAGAAATTATGTTCCTAAAGAAATTGTCAGTTTTCAAGTTTACTTCCTTCCACATGTTGAGTTAATTTCCCTTCACATTTGATATGGCCTTTAGTCATTTGGAAGTTGTCATTCAAAGGGTTAAGTGTCAATCTTTTAGCTCATGGCTAACATAAATTCATAAGCCACTCCGTTACTTTCATATTCTATTTCACCTTGTTCCCGTTCTTGGCAGGAAGAATACAGATTATGGCATTTTTCATGTATAATGTAGCTGACTTTTTCAGTGAGGGAAACGCTGCTCCTTCCAATAACCTATGTTCATTTCCTAGTAAGAGCAACATTCAATCAACCTGCCTCAGTTCAAGCAACCAATAGCCCAAACCCAGCTATTTAAACCTAGAATGTACCTGTCAACCAGAATGACACCATTATCTACACCTGAAAAACCTCCCTAAAACCTCCCTCCTGGAAAGATTAAAAGGGAAGCACTGTGACTCCTTTGGACTCTTGGAAAAGTCTGGCTTAAAAACCTTTCATAACAAGATTAACACAACGATAAAGACAGTACAACTCCCCAAGCACTTACATAAATTTACATGGGCTCTTGTACTATTCACTGTTTAGTGGATGGGCTGAAGACATACCAGTTTTACTTAATAGCAGACCAACCGCTAACTACCATAAGGCTTAAACATCCTTAGGGGGAAAAATAACAACACTTATTGTACTTTACTGTGGTCCCAAGACATTTATCCAGATTAGAAAAGTCTTTTTTATAGTTTATATTGAATGCCTGTGCAACCTCCTACTAAGATATATCCAAAGGAAGATATATTCGTATTTAAAAAGAATAGCCTGATCTCAGGGATGGAAGCACGCATGTAACACACTAGTGGCTCATCACGGCAGAGCCTTTGATGAGACAAACGCACAAGGCAAGAACGGCCCTACTTTCCCAACTTAAAAACTTCCCCCACTAATCCTAAGTTTCCTGCCAGACACTAAAACAATACCAACAGACAATGCGTTTGTTCTAAGACGATTTTCTTCACTCCTCCCCTAGTAGCAAATCTCTCGGGCTACCAATAATTCTTACTCTATCCAAACAGAGACATGCCCCAAAATCTAGTTTCAATCTTTTCCACGAGTTGCCTCCCCCAACTCAGAACAGTCTGAGAATGATATATAATGGGTGAACTCAGTAAACTGGCTTAACCGAGCCAAATCTGGATGCAAACCACTGTAAAATAAAGAAGTTAGTGGGGCTATACCTGCAGTTCACACCAGGCGACCTCCACAGTGGTTTCAGTGTCCAGACCTTTGTAGACCGTCTTAAAGGAGCCTCTGCCAATTTCGATGTCAAACTTGAGAAAGCGGCCATCATTGGACATTCCCACAGCCTTGGTCTCCAGTTCTTCGATATCATCCTGTTGCTGGCTCCGTTCCTCCTGTGGCTCCCTGGAGCTGCCACCGCCGCTGCCACTTCTCGCCGACGGAGGATCCTCCCTGCTCCCCACAGGGCTGGGCTGGGAAACTTGGCGGTCCCGGCTGGTACTGCTGCGGGCGGCCGCGGCGGCAGGGCCCGCGGCGGCTGCTTCCCCAGGGGCGGCGGCGGCGGGCGGCTGTTGGGCTACCCGGGCCGCGGCGGCGGCGGTCAAGGCGTCCTCGCGGTGGGGCTCCGGCGGAGCACTCTGCGGAACAACCGCGGCGACGCCGGGCTGCGGCAGAGCGGGCGGGAGGCCGGGCAGCTCCAGCGCAGTGGCGTTGGAGTCGCAGATGACGCTGCGGCGGAAGAACCGATGCTCGGTGGTGGCAGTGGTCGCGGCTGCCCCACGGCTGTCCTTGTCCATAGTGTGGCGGCGACGCCGGTACTCCTCAGTCCGGCCTGTTCCGGCGTCGGCGCCCGCGGCGCCCAGCTTCTCCCCCACAGAGGTATCGGAGCTGGAGCCATTCTTGGGGGAAGGCGCCGGCGGCGACAGGAACAGGGAGCTCGGGGTGCTGCTCTGCTTCTCTGCGGCGCCCCCGGACATGTCGGTCGGCTGGAGCGGGGCGAGCTGGCTAAAATGCGTGAAGGAAGAGAGGGTGCGGGGCCGCCCGCGAGGAGCGGGGGAGGCCTGCAGGTCCCGCTACCGCGGCTCCTCGCTCAGCACTGACGAGCCGCCCCGAACGAGAGGCGGAACACCGGGCCCAGACGCGCCGGCTGCTGCAGCTCCCAGGACGGGCTCGTCGGCGGGCGATCGAGGAGCTGGGCCACGGGAGTTAGTGCCTCGCGGTCCGCACCCATCCTGCGGCGAGCGGCCGGGAAGGCTGGGGCAGCCGAGGCGCCGCAGTCATGAGGGGCAGGGCGCAGAGCCGGCACCGAGGCGAAGCGGACGCGGCGGCCGCTCTAGCTCCCCGCCGCCGCCGCTTCCCGGGTGGGCGGGCTAGGCCCCGAGGGCAGCGGCGACGCGCGGCAGGGACGAGCACGGGCTCCCGAGCGGTGGCAGCTCTGGGGCCCAAGCGAGTGGGAGGGGCCGAGGAAGGCGAGGGCGGGCGGCCAGGCTCCGGGTCAGTCAGGCAGGCGGTCGCCTCCTCCCACACGCGCCCCCGGCTGGGGCACCGGTCTCACAGGGCGCCCATCGCCCGGACGCGAAGAGCCGAAGCCTCGAAGCCTCGGCGCCTGAGGAGCGGCCCTCCCTTCCCCGAGGCCTCCCGCCCGTCCCGGGCCTGGCAAACCCCGTCTCCTCCCGGGCCGGTGCCGGGGGCTGACGGAGGGAAGGAACAGTGGGGAGGGGAGGGCCGCTCACCGCGGGGCCCGAGCTCCGCTGCTTCTCTGGGCCGAAAGTAGAGGAGACCGGGAGGACTGGGTGAAGGGGACTGGGGAGAGGAGAAAGCAGTCACCCCCACCAGGCGCCTTCTGTCACCGAAGATGGGGGTGCAGAGTGCCGAGGTAGTACAGCCGCGTCCGCTGAGGAAACTCTCCGCGCTAAATGGCGCCGGGATTCTGAAGCCTCCACACAGCCCGCTCCGACCCCGCCCCCCGCCGCCGGGGGCAGCCCCGCCCCCACCCAGCTCGCGGGGCTCGCGCGCAGGCGTGCCAGAACCGAGGCTCTCTGGGATTTGTAGTTCATTTATTCAAGGAGCGAAAGGGAGTCAGGAGGAAGGCGCCTATGACTTCCATGATGCCCTGCGGTGGCTTAACTTGATGCCTCATGGGAACTGTAGTTTCTTCTGGAAACCGCCCCATCTGGAAGGCTGATGGGAGCGTCACCGTGGTTTGCTAAACCCCATCCTCAAGTCAGCGCTAGCTAGCAGAATCATTATGTGTGGATTAATTGTGGAAGAAGGGAAGGAAACAAAAAAAAGAAAAGGGAGGCTGTACGAGAGGAGAGACTCCCATCATGCTCTGCTGGGGCGAAAGCTCTCTTAGGGTCGCCATGCAATGTAAAATGATCTGTTGTTCATCCTTAATGGAGAGCCGCAGTAGTGTCGAGTGACTGTGGGCGTGTGGGAATGGAGGGGAAAGACGAAGCAGGAGAATGAGAGCCCGAGCGCAGAGCCAGAGGGCTGAACACTCCTTCCGTTAGAGTAAAAAAAAAAAAAAAAAAAAAAACTTTGCGAAGATTGCGCATAAGATTTATATTGCCTAAGTGAATTGGGGAAGGAGGCCGAATTACCTTACATCCTCCTCCCTCCCAGAACAATTAAAGCCAGCTTCTGAGTTCCATCCCCAAGATAGATATTCTGGCAGTCAAAGATGGGCTACCCTCCTGAAATCCATGATCCTAGGAAACTCTGCTTTGCCAGAAAAAAATTAACGGTGCGGGGGGATTCGAGAAAAGATACGGTCTACATATCGTTGCATCTTTTGTCACAAACTTAAGAGAGCTGAGCTGACTTTTGCGCGTGTAGTGATTGAAACTTAATTTCCATCTTGATAATTCAGTAAAAGATCCCCTTTCTCCAGAAGAACATGAGTGTACACATGTAATTTATACCATGGCTTTGGGCGTAGAGGAAGCCTGCACCATGCAGTGCTCAGTAATGAGATGCTTTTCTTTGAAGCATCCATGGGCTCCTTGGACCCCTTTGCTCCTCAAAACTACTTCAAGATTGTACAGGTGAAGAGCGCCAGGGGGCACTAGACAGAGCAGGAAGTCCGACCGGGAAATCAGATGGCAGTTAAAGTCTCAGCGCAACGGGTAAAAGCGCGAAGCCCTTAAACGTAAGCAACCGCATCAGAGCGCCCGCAGGCTCCGGCCTCGGTCGGCGCCCGCTGCGGAACGGGCCCCGAAGCGCGCTGCCTAGCCGAGGACCACGCTCAGCGTGAGTGGTTTGGAAACTATCCAACGCAAGATTCGTTAGAGCTAGTTTGCTAGGAAATACCCACAGTTTATCTGGATGAACTCCACTTAGAGGGGTTTTGCTACACAATTCATATTAATTCATCTGATAAGTAGTTACGCTATTTTTCAATTTTGTGTTTCTCAAAAGCTACACTTTCAGGTTTACGAAAAGTTGGTTTTAAAAACAGAGGTTGGTAGATATCATGAAGCTAGCCGATTATGAACGTTTTAATATACAAATTCAGCAGGGGCAACTAGAGTACACACTGCATTGGATACAAGCCCCTTGACAATCACCATGTCCTACATGTTTTTCAACCAGGAACAACTAAATTCATTGTCAACAAGAAACTGTTGACTTAAGCCACCCTTGCCCACATGACAGCTTTTCCTACTTGTGTAACATTAGCTTTATTATGAAAACAGGTACGACTTTAAGCTGAGTATAACCACACTGTGTACAATGGTTAGATTTAAAGGTTGAACTGTAGTGTGAATATTTCACTTCAGACACTTATTTGCTCAATTCTCTTTTAATGCTTACCAATTTCCAATTAATATATTTTTTGTTACTCATTATTATAATATCCTTAATAGTGCTTTTTGTTTCTCTGTAATTTCAGTTAAGTAAGGAACTGACCCCTCCATAATCCATATAAAACACCAAGTGATGTAATAGAGACACCAGTAAGAAACAAGGATACAACAGATGCACTAAACTCAAGATATTTGACTTCCTGCCAGGTGGGTCCATAAGAATACAAGTATTTTATTTACTCTGTGTTCTTTGTTCACTTTTGTCATTGTTCACTCGCCCATTGATTCATATTTCTATTTCCCATCCATTCATATTTTATGTTTACATGGCCCCTGTCATTGCTTACTGGCTAGCAATGAAAGCTAGAGATAGCTTTGATTTAGACAGTGGTTGAACATACAAAATCTACCTTATTTTGTATGTGGCATAATTTGTAGAGTAGCTTCTTGAAGTGTAGTGGGAAAAATACCATGTTGAGAACATTTCTCTTTTTTGTGTATCCTTTCCCTCATTCCCCGTGTTCTTTTATCTTGCCTATGGGTATTTTTAATTTTACCTCCCTATCATGTGGAACTCAGAGAAGAAAGGAGAGCAGGCAGTTAATCAATGAAAGAATATATTTTTTAACCTTTCTTATTATAAATGAAATAAGGGTTGGGACTTACCCTATATCAAAGCATATTATAAAATCAAAGGTTAAATCTACATAGTACTGAGATAAGCATAGATAATGGGACAGGAGAGAGAATACAGAAACAGTGTCATGGCATTTGAGGTCAGTGGGGAAAGGTTAATAAACAGTGTTTGGACAACTACTTAGTCATTTGAAAAATATTATGTTCGATGTCTATGTCATATCATTTACAAAATTAATTTTCACATAGTTTAAAAAGCTAATTTAAAAAAGAGCTCTAAGAATTTTTTTAATACAGGAAAACATAGAAATTCAAGTAATCCAAGAGTCATAAAGAAAAAATATTTGAATATATCAAAATTGACAATTCTGTTCAAGAAACCACAAATGAGGAGCTGTCAGAAAAACTTTGGAACCTGTATAACATAAGAAAAATATCCAAAAATATAAGTAACACCTTAAATCACTAAGAAAATACAACCCTATACAATAGGGGGAGAGGATATGAAGAGATAAATGAGACAAGGAAATGCAAATGACTAAAGTAAGGCTGATAAAATGCAGAAACTCAAGAACTAGAGAAGTGCAAATTAAAGTAACATGCATATTTTTCCCTCACAAAATTGGCAAAATGTTAAGGATTTATCATTTCAAGTGTTGCCAAGTATGTGCAGAAAGTCAGGTACTATTAATGAGAGCATAAATTAGCACAACCTCTTTTGAGGGCGATCTGTTGGTACTTACTAAAATGTAGATTGTGCCTTACCTTTGACCCCAAAGTTCCTCTTCTTCATAACTACCTTAAAGTGCACTAAAAAATGTCTATGTGAAGATCCACTACAGCTTTGTCTATAACAAAAAATTGAAACAATATGCATGTACATTTATAAGAAAATAGTTAAACCATAGTATATCTAATTTTGGGAACACCATGCAACAACAGAAGAGAAAGGTAAATATATATATAAATATATATATAATGCATATTTATAGAGAGATACATAAAAGTAGTAAATGAAAACCTCAAGTTGCAGAATAATATGCACTAGACTGTAGGTTGTATTAAAATTTATGTTTCTATATGTATTTAAATGCACAGAGAAAAATCTGGGCAGTATATACCAAAATGAAAAGTGGGAGAGTTACTCCTGGGGAAGTAACCTCATATCTATATTGTGTTAATTTCTTAATACAACTTCACTTATGGCAGACAATTTGAAAAATAGAGAATAGAATATGAAACTAAAAATATCCTGGAATCTACCAGCCAGAAATATCAGCCTTCAGTATCTCAGACTGATAAAAACATATACAATTATAAACATTTCCAATGTCCCCAAATATTCTCTGGAAACACCACTTTTAATGGTTGCATAGTAGTCCATCATAGAACAATTCCAAGTATAAATTTATTACATCATCTAGAAAGAACATCAGGGAAAATTTTTTAAATGGGAATCCATATCATGTTCAGGGCCTTAACAAGCTCTCATAGGAAGTGATCTATCAGAATCCCTTAAGAAGCTATTATAAAATACACCTGCTAGACTGTTTCACCACCACTGCCCCTCCCAGCTAAGGTGTATTTTTGGTGCAAGAATTCAATGGAAGTATGCCTGCCCTACAAGAAAAAAAAATTTTTTTTAATTTCTTAAGGAAAAGAAAATATTAGTAGATGGATTAGTAAGTTAGGACATAAACAATGCATAAAAAATGTTGGAAAAAACTGATTATGTTGAGAAATAGAATATGCATTTTTTCCCTCACATTAGAAGATAAACATCAATTTAAAGCAAACATAATGATAATGTATTACATACGCCATAATATATATGTAGAAGTAAATTGATAACAGTTACAGTACAACAGGCAGGAGAGGGAAATGGAGGAATACCATATACGGTTCTTAACACTATATATGAAATATTATTTGAAAATAAACGATCATAGCCCATATCAGAGATGAAGGAAAAGACTTCACCTTCTTAGAGAGCATAGAATATTTAAGTTTAAGTGTAACAGTAGAAAAAATGTTGATATGTTTCTAAAGATGGAGCAAATAATAAACTTATTTTATTTTGTAAAAGTAATGTATTGCACATAATATACATTGGTCATGGGGATGAGTACAGCATGGAGAATATAGGCAATGATTCTGTAACATCTCCTATGTTGATAGACAGTAACTGCACTAGAGGGGGTGAGGATTTAATAATGTGGGTAACTGGTGAATCACTGTGTTGTATACTTGAAACCAATATGATTGTATATCAACTATACTTCAATAAAAAAATGCAGAAAAATAAACAATTATAAATTAAAGATATATAGTGAACACTAAATCAATTACTAAAATTAAAAAATAAAAGAGGAGTTATTAACCAGCCAATAGTAAAGATAAAATTAAATCACTAAAAATACTTAAATTATTCAAAAGGAGGCAGAAAAAAAAACATGGGGCAACTGGAAAACAAATAGTAGCAGGAAGATTTGCATTCAACCATACTGACAGTTACACTGAATGTAAATGGTTTAAACACTTCTAAACTCTTCAGTTAAAAGGAAGACATTCAATTAATCAAGGAGGCAAGAATATACAATAGGGAAAGGATAATCTTTTCAATAATTGGTGTTGGGAAAACTGGACAGCCACATGAAAAAGAATAAAACCAGACCAATTTCTTAACACGATACAAAAAAAATCTACTCAAAATGGATTGAAGACCTTAATGTAAGACCTGAAACCATAAAACCCCTAGAAGAAAACACAGACAGTAAACTCCTGGACATTGACCTTAGCAGTATTTTTCTGGATCTGTCTCCTCAGGTGAGGGAAACAAAAGCAAAAATGAACAAGTGTGACCACATCAAACTAACAAGTTTCTGCATACCAAAGGAAACCATCAACAAAATGAAAAGGCAACCTACTGTATGAGAGAATATAAATGCAAATCATATATTTGATAAGGGCTAACATCCAAAATATAAAAGAAACTCATACAACTAAATACCAAAAAACCAAACAATCCAATTTAAAAATGGACAGAGGACCGGAATAAACATTTTCCAAAGAAGACATACAGTTGGATAACAAACACATGAAAGGATGCTCAACATCACTAATCATCAGGGAAATGTAAATCAAAACCACAATGAGATATTACCTCATACAAATCAGAATGGCTAGTATCAAAAAGACAAGAAATAACAAGTGTTGCTGAGGACGTGGAGAAAGGGGAAACTATGTCTGCTGTTGTTGGGAATGTAAATTGGTGCAGCCACTATGGAAGACAGTATGGAGGTTCCTCAAAAAATCAAAAATAGAAATATCATTTGATCCACTAATTCTATTTCTTGGAACTTACCCATAGAAAAAGAGACACTGCCTTGAAAAGATATATGCATTCCTATGTTTATTGCAGCTTTATTTACAATAGCACTGCTATGGAAGCAACCTAAGTGTTGCACCAATACATGAGTGGGTAAAGATGTGGTGTATATATACACAATGGAATATTACTCAGCCATAAAAAAGAATGAAATCTTGCCATTTGTGACAATATGGAAGGACCTAGAGGGTATTATGCTAAGTGAAATAACTCAGATAAAGACAAATACCATATAATTTCACTTATAGGGGAATCTATAAAACAAAGAATATAAAACAAATGAGCAAAATAACATAAAACACAGAAACAAACATAAATACAGAGAACAAACTGGTAGTTGCAAGAGGGGAAAGGGTTGAGGGGTTGGGCAAAATAGATGAAGAGCATTAAGAGGCACAAACTTCTAGTTATAAAATAAATCAGGGATGAAAACTGCAGCATAGGGAATGTAGTCAATAATACTGCAATAACTTTGTATGGTGACAGATGACAACTACACACATCATAGTGAACATTTCAAAATGTATATAATTGTCAAATCACTATGTCTACACTTGAAGCTAATATAATATTGTATGTCAACTGTACTTCAATTTTTTTTGTAAAGGAAGACATTGATAGATTGGATAAAAAGGCAACATTCTACTACATACTGTACATTAAAAAAAACTTTAAATATTAAGACACAGGTTAAATGGATGATAAAGATACCATGCTAATACCAATCTAAAGAAAACAGGAGCGGCTATATTAATACAAAAGAAGGACTATTATCAGCGATAGAGAGGGGTATCTCATAATGATAAAGGAGTCATTCATCAAGAATATTCCAACCCTAAATATATATGTACATAATAAGAGAGCTTCAAAATACATGAAGTGAAAACCCTGAGAAGAAAAAATAGACAAAGCCCACAGTTATAATTCGATATTTCAAAATTCTTCATTCATTATTGGATAAAGACAAAAATTCATTAAGAATATATCAAAATTTGACTTCCGGGAAGATGGCAGCATAAGCAGGGTGGAAGAAATCTCCTCCCAACAGTATATTTAT
This sequence comes from Phataginus tricuspis, assembly GCA_029783875.1. Lineage (NCBI taxonomy): Eukaryota > Metazoa > Chordata > Mammalia > Pholidota > Manidae > Phataginus > Phataginus tricuspis. The sequence goes on from JAQQAC010003801.1 coordinate 3,573,861, forward strand.
CTATAAAAATACACCAAATACAACGATTCCTAAAAGAGAGACCAGAATACACAGGAAAGTGCACAGCATGCAGCTACACCTGAGAGGACTCGGCACCCCGCGAGGTGGGTAAGATACGGAGCAACGACCCAGCGGGACCCGAGCACTCACCCACCCCAGCGCACCGGCGCAAGGAGAGGATTCAGAGCCGGGAGGGAGTGGAAGTACAGGCCCGCGAAATAACCAGCACCAGTGATCTGCGCAGGGAGTGCTGACACACATTGCGCGGTGTAGCGGAGATTGGAGAGACAGAGGGTGCAGGATCTGAGCGGGGAAGCGCCAGGGTGCTTGCAGCAGGCTCCCGGGAAAGAAAAAAAAAGAAGAAAAGCGTGCGCTTTTACAGCAGTCTTAAAGAGACAGGAGCCCAGCGGAGGGGCTGGATCGCCTGGGCACACTCAGATCAGCAGGCTGGGAGTCCTGGGGAGTTTTGGAACCCCTTAGCTGGCGACTGGGCAAGGGTGGCCGCACATAGACATCCCACAGAGATCAACAGCCTCCCATTCATTCCCACCCAGCCAGAGGAATAAAGGGCCCTGCTGAGCAGTGCAGCCATGGCTGCGGAATAGTGGAGCAACATCGCCACCTATAGCATCCCCACAGAATCCACTCCCAGAGGGCGTTTTTTTGTTTTTCTTTATGTTTTTTGTTTTTTCTTTTCTTTCTTTCTTTCTTTTTTTTTTCTTTTTAAAGTCTTAAAGAGCCGAACTGACATACATAGCAGCGACCACTTCTATAGCCATGAAAAGACAGAGGAATATGATCCAGACTAAGATCAACCAGACAACCCCAAAGAGGGAGCCTGAAGGGATGTAAATGCACAGCCTTCCTGAAAAAGAATTCAGAATAAAAGTCATAACCATGCTGATGTATCTACAGAGAAACGTGCAAGAGCTGAGGGGGGAAGTGAGGAAAGACCATGCAGAAATCAGACAAGCGATTGATGGGCTTAACAGCAGACTGGATGAGATGCAAGAGACTGTTAATGGAATAGAAATAAGAGAACAGGAATACAGAGAATCTGAGGCAGACAGAGATAAAAGGATCTCTAGGAATGAAAGAATATTAAGAGAACTGTGTGACCAATCCAAACAGAACAATATTCGCATTATAGGAGTACCAGAGGAAAAAGAGAGAGAAAAAGGGATAGAAACTGTCTTTGAAGAAATAATTGCTGAAAACTTTCCCATGCTGGGGAAGGAAATAGTCTCACAGTCCACAGAAGCCCACAGATCTCCGAACACAACGGACCCAAGGAAGAAAACACCAAGACACATACTAATTAAAATGGCAAAGATCAAAGATAAGGACAGAGTATTAAAGACAGCTAGAGAGAGAAAAAAGATCACCTACAAAGGAAAACCCATCAGACTATCATCAGACATCTCAACAGAAACCTTACAGGCCAGAAGAGAATGGCATAATATATTTAACATAATGAAATAGAAGGGCCTCGAACCAAGAATATTGTATCCAGCACGATTATCATTTAAATATGACAGAGGGATTAAACAATTTCTAGACAAACGAAAGTTGAGAGAGTTTGCATCTCATAAACGACCACTACAGCATATCTTAAACGGACTGCTCTAGAGGGAAGCACCCCTAAGGCTAAAAAGATGTCACCAGAGAAAAGAAAATCATAGCAAAGAAAGCAGACCATCCAAATACTAATTAAAGGCAAATAATAAAACATCTAATATATAAAGAAAGGAGGAGGAAGAATAAGAAGGGAGAGATAAAGAAACATCAGACGGTGTTCACAATAACTTAACAAGAGAGTAAAGTTAGATTGTTAGATGATAAAGAAGCAACCCTTGAAACTTTGGTAACCACGAATCTAAAGCCAGCAATGGCAATAAGTACATATCTATCAATAATCACCCTAAATGTAAATGGACTGAATGCACCAATCAAAAGAAACAGAGTAACAGAATGGATAAAAAAAGCAAGACCTATCTATATGCTGCTTACAAGAGACTCACCTCAAACCCAAAGACATACACAGACTAAAAGTGAAGGGATGGAAAAAGAAATTTCATGCAAACAACAAAGAGAAAAAAGCAGGTGTTGCAGTACTTGTATCAGACAAACTAGACTTCAAAACGAAGAAATCAGCAAGAGATAAAGAAGGACATTACATACTGATAAAGGGGTCAGTCCAACAAGAAGATATAACCATTATAAATATATATGCACCCAACACAAGAGCACCACCATATGTGAAACAAATACTAACAGAATTAAAGGAGGAAATAGACAGCAATGCATTCGTTTTAGGAGACTTCAACACACCACCCACTCCAAAGGACAGATCAACCAGAGAAAAAATAAGTAAAGACACAGAGACACTGAACAACACACTAGAACAGATGGACCTAACAGACATCTACAGAACTCTGCACCGAAAAGCAGCAGGATGCACATTCTTCTCAAGTGCACATGGAACATTTCCCACAGTAGACCACATACTAGGCCACAAAAAGAACCTCAGTAAATTCAAAAATATTGAAATTCTACCAACCAACTTCTCAGATCACAAAGGTATAAAACTAGAAATAAATTTTAGAAAGAAATAAAAAAGGCTCACAAATACATGGAGACTTAACATTCTCCTAATTAATCAATGGGTTAAGGACCAAATCAAAACAGAAATCAAAGAATATATGGAGACTAATGACAACAACAACACAAAGCCACAACTTCTGTGGGGCTCAGCAAAGGCAGTTCTAAGAGGAAAGTATATTGCAATCCAAGCCTATTTAAAGAAGGAAGAACATTCCCAAATGAACAGTCTAAAGACACAATTACTGAAATTGGAAAAAGAAGAACAAATGATGCCCAAAGTCACCAGAAAGAGGGACATAATAAAGATCAGAGAAGAAATAAATAAAATTGAGAAGAATAAAACAATAGAAAAAAATCAATGAAACCAAGAGCTGGTTCTTTGAAAAAATAAACAAAATAGATAACCCCCTAGCCAGACTCATTAAGAGAAAAAGAGAATCTACACACATAAACAGAATCAGAAATGAGAAAAGAAAAATAATAACGGACCCCACAGAAATACAAAGAATTATAAGAGAATATTATGAGAATCTATATGCTAACAAGCTGGAAAACATAGAAGAAATGGACAACTTCTTAGAAAAATACAACCTTCCAAAACTGACCAAACAAGAAACAGAAAAACTAAACAGACCAATCATCAGCAATGAAATTGAAGCGGTAATCAAAAAACTACTCAAGAACAAAACCCCTGGACCAGATGGATTCACCTCTGAATTCTACCAGACATATAGAGAAGAAATAAGACCCATTCTCCTTAAAGTTTTCCAAAAAATAGAAGAGGAGGGAATACTTCCAAACTCTTTCTATGAAGCCAGCATTACTCTAATACCAAAACCGGGCAAAGACCTCACCAAAAAAGAAAATTACAGACCAATATCCCTGATAAACGTAGATGCAAAATACTCAACAAAATATTAGCAAACAGAATTCAAAAATACATCAAGAGGATCATACACCATGATCAAGTGGGATTCATCCCAGGGATGCAAGGATGGTACAACATTCGAAAATCCATCAACCTCATCCACCACATCAACAGAAGAAAAACCACATGATCATCTCCATAGATGCTGAAAAAGCATTTGACAAAATTCAGCATCCATTCATGATTAAAACTCTCAACAAAATGAGTATATAGGGCAAGTACCTCAACATCATAAAGGCTATATATGACAAACCCACAGCTAACATCATACTTAACAGCGAGAAGCTGTAAGATTTTCATCTAAGATTGGGAACAAGACAGGGATGCCCACTCTCTCCACTGTTATTCAACATAGTACTGGAGGTCCTAGCCATGGCAATCAGACAAAACAAAGACATACAAGGCATCCAGATTGGTAAAGAAGAAGTCAAATTGTCAGTATTTGCAGATGACATGATATTGTACATAAAAAACCATAAAGATTCCACTCCAAAACTACTAGAACTAATATCTGAATTCAGCAAAGTTGCAGGATACAAAATTAACACACAGAAATCTGTTGCTTTCCTATACACTAATGATGAACTAACAGAAAGAGAAATCAGAAAAACAATTCCATTCACAATTGCATCACAAAGAATAAAATACCTAGGAATAAACCTAACAAAGGAAGTGAAAGACCTATACCCTGAAAACTACAAGACACTCCTAAGAGAAATTAAAGAGGACACTAACAAATGGAAATGCATCCCATGCTCTTGGCTAGGAAGAATAAATATTGTCCAAATGGCTATACTACCTAAAGCAATCTACAGATTCAACGCAATCCCTATCAAACTACCAACAGCTTTCTTCAATGAACTGGAATAAATAACTCTAAAATTCATATGGAACCACAAAAGACCCTGAATAGCCAAAGCAATCCTGAGAAGGAGGAATTAAAAGGGAATTACGCTCCCTGACTTCAAGCTCTACTATAGAGCCACAGTAATCAAGCAATTTGGTATTGGCACAAAAACAGTCCCACAGACCAGTGGAACAGAATAGAAAATCCAAACATTAACCCAAACATATACAGTCAATTAATATATGATAAAGTAGCCTTGGATATACAGTAGGGAGATGACATCCTCTTCAGCAGCTGGTGTTGGCAAAACTGGACAGCTACATGTAAGAGAATGAAACTGGACTACTCTCTAACCCCATACACAAAAGTCAACTCAAAATGGATCAAAGACCTGAATGTAAGTCATGAAACCATAAAACTCTTAGAAAAAAACATAGGCAAAAATTTCTTGGACATAAACATGAGTGACTTCTTTATGAACATATCTCCCCAAGCTAGGGAAGCAAAAGCAAAAATGAACAAGTGGGACTATATCAAGCTGAAAAGCTTCTGTACAGCAAAGGACACCATCAGTAAAACAAAAAGACATCCTACAGTATGGGAGAATATATTCATAAATGACATATCTGATAAGGGGTTGACATTCAAAATATATAAAGAACTCATGCACTTCAACAAACATAAAGTAAATAATCCAATTAAGAAATGGGCAGAGGACATGAATAGACACTTCTCCAAAGAAGAAACTCAGATGGCCAACAGACACATGAAAAGATTCTCCACATCACTAATCATCAGAGAAATGCAGATTAAAACCATAATGAGGTATCACCTCACACCAGTGAGGATGGCCAACATCCAAAACACAAACAACAACAAATGTTGGCGAGGATGTGGAGAAAAGGGAACCCTCCTACACTGCTGGTGGGAATGCAAATTAGTTGAACCATCGTGGAAAGCAGTATGGAGGTTCCTCAAAAAACTCAAAATAGAAATACCATTTGACCCAGGAATCCCACTCCTAGGAATTTACCCTAAGAATGCAGCAGCACACTTTGAAAAAGATATATGCACCCCTATGTTTATCACAGCACTATTTACAATAGCCAAGAAATGGAAGCAACCTAAGTGTCCATTAGTAGATGAACGGATAAAGAAGAGGTGGTACATATACACAATGGAATATTATTCAGCCATAAGAAGAAAACAAATCCTACCATTTGCAACAACATGGATGGAGGTAGAGGATATTATGCTCAGTGAAATATGCCAAGCCAAAAAAGACAAGTATCAAATGATTTCACTCATATGTGGAGTATAAGAACAAAGAGAAAAACTGAAGGAACAAAACAGCAGCAGACTCACAGAACCCAAGAACGTACTAATAGTTACCAAAGGGAAAGGGACTGGGGAGGATGGGTGGGAAGGGAGGAACAAGGGGGAAATGATTAGCAGATGTAATGTTGGGGGGGCACTGAGAGGGCTGTACAACTCAGAGAATACAAGTAGTGACTCTATAGCATCTCATTGCCCTGATTGACAGTGACTGTAATGGGGTTGGTGGGGGGGACCTGATGAAGGGGGTAGTTTAATCACCATAATATTGCACATGTAATTGTAGATTAAGGATACCAAAAAAAACCCCAAAAACAATCAGTGTAATTTGTCATATCAACAAACAAAAATGAAAAATCATATGATCATCTCAATAGATGCAAAAATTCAGTTGCAAACTCAATAAATATTCATGGTTAAGAAAAAAAACCTTCCGCTGACTATAAATATAAGGGAACTTTCTCAACATGATAAAGTACATCATCTACAAAAAAACCTAGAGCTAACAAATGTTTCTATCTAAGATGTCAGACAAGGTAAGAATATTCACTCTGCCACTTTACATAACATGGTACTTGGTAGTCCTACCAAGTGCAGTAAGAGAAGAAAATAGGTAAGAGTTATGTAGACCATAAAGAAAGAAGTAAAACTGCCGTTATTCACAGAACATCACGATGATACACAATATATCCTAAGGAATCTAAAAACAAACCCAACTAGAACTAAGTGATTTAACAAAGACACTGGATACAAGGTCAATATACAAAAACCAATTGCATTTCTATGTAGAAGCAACAGACAATTGAAAAAATTAAAAATTTTAAAGCTTATCATTTGACTTTCAGATGTTAACAAGTTTCCAATGGTCATTCCTCGCAGAAACATCAATTTGAACAAATACCCACGCACAGTAACACCTTCAAGAAGAGATAAGGATTCCAGATTTGGCTTATAGCACCTAGGTAGAGCACAGAAATAAGAAAAGATACATTCAAGAGGGGAGGAAAGACAGTTTCATTTTCCCCCATCACCGCTTCCCCAAGCCCGGGCAGCTCAGTGCAGAGAGAGACACACTGCCAGTTGGGGAAGGAGAATTAAGCAAACACACAATTTCACTGCAGACCCAGGACCAGGCCCCCACCAAAGACAGGCCAGGTCCTCTGGCTTCAGGCCTACCCCAGTGCCGGACTAACCCATTAGCCCCAGGCTCCACTGGACCCAGGGTCTAGACCTGCCTCGTTAGACATGATTCTGTGCCAGCCTCCATGGACTGGCTCTTGGACTGCCCCTATGGAACCAAGCTCTAGGCCCACCCCAGCACCAGGCTGGCCCTCATGAACTCAGGCGCCAGACCCAGCCTGCAATCGGACCCAACGCTGCAGTCAAAAACACCAAGCCTGCCTCTGTGGACTCAGGTCCCAAACCTACCACCTTGGACTTAAGTACCAGGCCTGCTCTGTGGATCCAATTGACAGGCCCAACCTAGGGGACCCAGTCTGCAGGCCCACCCTCCCATGGACTCAGGCAGCAGGCCTTCCCACCTGCTAACCCAGGTACCAGATCTGCCTGCATGAGGCACCCAGCAGCAAGCTGGCCCACAGACATTACCAGACGACCAACCCAGAATCTCTGGATGGGGTGGCTGGCTTTCCCTGCTGAAACCAGTCTGAACTTCTTCAAATGCACATGCTTTAAATGCACATACACTAACAAAAGGTCACAAGGATCATGAATAATCAAGGGAACAGGATACAGCCAAAGTAAACTAATAAAGATCCAAAAACTGATCCTAAAGAAATGGAGATCTATGAATTGTCTGACAAGCAACTGGGATTAGTCCTCTTAAAGAAGTTCAGTGACCTACAAGAAAACACAAATAGACAACTAAGCAAAATTAGGAATTTCTGGATATAACACAAAAAGCAAAAGCTAAAAAAAAAGCAGAAATAAACAAGTGGGACCACATCAAACCAAAAAGCTCTGCACAGCAAAGAAAACAATCAGCAAAATGAAAAAACCTACAGAATAGGAGAAAATATTTGTAGACTAGCTGATAAGGGGTCAATACTCAAAATACATAAGGTGGGCCTTATAGCAGCCAGCAAGGTCCTTTCCTCATACGATATGTGAATCATACAATTCAATAGCAAAAAAAAAAAAATAACCCAATTGAAAAATAGGCAAAGGGCCTGAATAGATATTTTTTGAAAGAAAACATCCAAATGGAAAACAGGTATATGAAAAGGTGTTCCACATCATTAATCATCAGAGAAATGAAAGTCACAACCTCAGTGAGATAACACCTCACAACTATTAGAATGGCTATTATAAAAAAGATAAAATGTGTTGATGAGGATACAGAGAAAAGGGTACAGTATTGATGGGAATGTAAATTGTTACCACCATTATGGAAAACAGTATGGAGATTTCTCAAAAAATTAAAAATAGAAAAATCACATGATCCGGCAATCCCACTTCTAGCAAGGAAATGAAATCCAAAGGAGATGAAAACAGGGTCCTGAAGAGATGTCTGCCCTCCCATGTTCATTGCGACATTATTTATAACAGCCAAAATATGGAACCAACCTAAGTGTCCATCAGCAAATGAATGGCTAAAGAAGATGTGGTACATATACACAATGGAATATTATTCAGTCATGGATAAAAGGAAATCCTGCCATTGCCTGAACCTTGAAAACATCATGTTAAGTGACATAAGCCAGACAGAGAAAGGCAAATACTGTATGATCTCACTTATATATAAAATTTTTAAAAGAAAAAGAAAAGGCTGGACTCATGGAATCAGAGAGGAGAATGGTGGTTACCAGGGTTGGTTGGGGAGGTGGCAATGAGGAAATGAAAAGTTGGTTAAAGGGTACAAAGCTGCAGATACATAGGGTGAATAAGTCTAGAGATCTAATGTACAGACATGATGACCATACTTAATAACACTGTACTGAATGCTGGAAGTATGCTAAAAGAGCAGATTTCAAATGTGCTCATCACACACACACAAAAATGCTAATTATTTCAGGAGATGATATGTCAATTAGCTTGACTGTACTAATCATTTCACTGGGAGCAATAATTAGATTGGGAGTAAATAGTGCAAAACAGTATCTGGAAAAATATTTGTGAACAGAATATGTAGAATTCTTACAAGCTAAACAGTATTATAAAAAAATATGCAAAAGATTTGAACAGATACTTTAAGGAAGATAAATGAATGGCAAATAAGTACATGAAAAGATGTACATCATTGGTCACTAAGGAAGTGAAAATTAAAACCAGGATGAAATATTACCACATACTCACTAGGGTGACAAAAATTAAAAAGACAGAGAATATACCAAGTGTTGGTGAGGATGTGGAGTTACCTGGTTCTCTCGTACATTGCTGGTGGGAATACAGTGGTACAGCCAGTCTGGAAAATAGTTAGACTTTTTAACAAAGTTGAACATTTACTTCACATATGATCCAGAAAATTCTCTGCTAAGCATTTACCTATGAGAAATGGAAACATTTGTCCACACAAAAACTTACATGGAAAATTTTATAGCAATTTTATTCATGATAGCCCCAGACTGGAAACAAACCAGCGATCTATCAACAGGTGAGTGGGTAAGTAAACTGATACTTCCATAAAATGGAATGCTTCTCAACAATATAAAGAAACAAACTACTGATTCAGTAATATAGATGAATCTCAAAAGCATTAGGCTAAGAGAAAGAAGCCAGACACAAAAAAAAACTACTGATTTCATTCAGATGTTAATCTAGAAAAGGCAAAACTGTAGTAACAGAAAGGTCAGTTCCAGAGCAGGGGCTGATTGGAGGGTACTGACTGCCCAGGAGCACAAGGGGACTTTCTGAATGATGGACATGTTTTCCATCTTGATTTTGGTGGTGGTTACCTGATTCTATTCGTTCAAAATTTATTAAACAGTACTCTTTAAATGCAATTTTTTTATTGCACATAGTTATGCCTCAATAAAATAGATTTTTTAAATGGCATAAAATTCTGCCAAACTATTGAAACATTATATAGTCTACAAAGCATGTTATTCTGTTTACAATTACTTCTCTTAATCCCAAGAGATTGAAACATGATACTTAAAAAGTCTACATAAACTTTATGGGTGAAAATGAGAAAGAAAAATGAAATTACTAGTTTGGTTAGATAAACCCCTGAGCAGTAGTCAATTTCACCCATTTCTATGGTTTGGAGGGATAGGGAGAACTATGAAGAAAAATACTGAAAAGAATTATGAACATAATTTAGTGAGTACCTTCTTACCAATAAATAAGTGAGCTTTCCAACTGCTTACAATCTCTCTTAAGAGTTTGCCTTACCATTTAGTCATTTATGATCAAGAAAAATTCTGTTACTTCAATATTCATAATTTAATATTCAGTGACAATTTTCTGAATCTTAAGGTGATGATTTTACTGAACATATTTTGCTTAATTAACCTCCTCAGTCAGGTTCACTCTGTAATGAGGAAGAGTATTTGGCAAATTCATAATGACAATAGTCATATTATTATTTTCCAAATGTCTGTATGTGTTTGGATCAATTAAAGATATTGTTGTAAATTTGCCTCTTAGAATGGCCAAGAATTAGAAAAAGAGCTGCAAGTTCTACACTGGGTAATACTCTACAGGAGACAAAGCCATACACGTTCTTTTAAGACAGTAATAACAGTCCTTAAAAAGCAGTCTCATTTTTTTCCAGCTTAGTCACAAAGCTCTTAAATTTATACACAATACAAAGAAACAATAGGGGAAGAAGATGAAGAAAAAGGAACCCAGGCCATTAGGTCAGTAGTGGATGAGACCTTAGCAGATGCACCTTTGTAGGGTTGGACCCTTCGTTGAATTGAATTAATGATAAGTTGGTATTCCATTGTCAGAGTAGCACATCACCTCAGCGTACTCTGTATGGGACTTTCTGTGAAGTTTTTTTACAGTTTCTCTAGGAATATCCTAAAATGTTCTTTCTCTCCCCCTCTACTGTTTTCCCTCCCTCATCCTCTCCCAAAATACTTCTACATTTTTTGTGTGTGCATATCTAGATTAGGTTCCTCCTAGAAAGGAAACATGTTTCATCCCAAAATTTCTATGCCATGTAATTTCAATTCTTTAATATGGGTCTAAGCAGTAATAACAGTCATGATGATGATAAGGAGCCAGGTTGGAGATTTGCTTGTGGAATCTAAATTTGAAATGTGGGGCATTTCTTAAGAAAGACAAAATTATGTTGCCTCATAGCTTATTACATGTTAGGAGTAGCTTCTCAAAATAGACTTTTTCAACTACCAGGCTGATTTTAGCTCTCTATCTGGGCATCTTTACAGCTCTTATCACAGTGCTCTGATAAGATGTATTAAGTAATAACAGACCAGGGCTGAGGGATCTTTTCACTCAAATCTGCCTGTAACGAACCAGGACAGGTTGAAGCGTTGGATTAGCTACCAAAAAGAATCAGGACACAAGTGCTAGGCCTTAAGCAGGAAAAACAAAGTCCGAGCTGGTTAGTAGAAGGAAGTCCAAAAGGCTGAGATGGCCCAAAGAGAAACTAACAACTCCTATAAAGATTTAGCTCCTATCTTATTGCTGAATCAGCTTTGATTCTTTTTTAATGGAAAAAATGCCTTACCTCTTCAGATTCCTGTGATACATGGTCATTACTGAGATACCCCCCAGAAGGATCGCCTAAGATGTTTCCAAGTGCACAGGTCCTCTCAAGAAGCATCTCCTGATCATGAAGTTGTATGAATGGAACATCACATAATGACTTGTGGAAAAACACCTCAGCTGGCCATGGAGATGATTGCTGACATTTCCACATGTTCATGCCTTATTTCTACAATCAGATGTGAGCCTTCCGTAAACAAGGACCATACCTCATAATGATTTTTTCCTCTCCATGATCTATAATGAGGCCCTGGTGTAACAGACATTAACAATACGATTAATTTAAAGTTAAGTTTAACTTTGTGTATCCAAGACCATCTCCCAACATATTCATGTATACTCACACATACAACAACTTTAATAAATTCTGTTCATCATAACAGTAAAAGGCATGCATTAAAAAATTACAAAATTTTATCTCTTTAAAGGTGAGAAAACTTTTTATTTATTGTATTCTTGTGGAGAAACTGAAGGTTCCTATGGCCAGGATTCTCACCTGTCCCTGGTAGGCTTGCTTACTACACACGTTATGGACAATACGTTGTTACTGACTCTATATAAAGACCTCTGCCCAGTGCTCTGGGCAACATGTTGGCATGTTTGCACGGCTGCATGGCTGCAGGAGAGCCGAGACTGGAGTGGTGGTGGTGCTGAGGACAGAGACTGAGACCTGCCACTGTGTGAATCAAGTTGGGTATAAATCCTTTCACCCCAAGAACATTCCACTGTCATTTTTTTCGGTCTCATTGAATCCATTGTGAACTTGTCCAAGGCTGAAACCCATTGGCAAGACAATTCTTTAAAAACTAACTTTCATTGTTTTATTATTCCAGCAGTGTACTTTTTAGAATATTTAGAAAATAAAGATATGCAAAAAAAGTACCAACCCTCATAATTCTACCACAGAGAGATGACCACATTAACATTTTGATATATTTCCTTCCAATCATTTTCCTTTGTTTTTATTGTTTTGTTTTATATATTGTTTAATATTTTTAACCTAACAATATAATCATATTTCCAATCAAAATTATCACTAAGTTTTAAATTTACAATATTTTAAATGAGAGCAAGTCTTTCATCACATAACTAAACCAAAACTTCTTTAAACACTGCCTCAGTTTCAGAGTTTTAAGTCGTTACTAACATTTCACTAGTATATATCAGGTGCTTTCGGAAGATCTGTCTCCATCCCCACGTCTGTATGTGGAAGTTTTGTTCAGTGGGGAATACAAATAGGATAGAAATGTAAACTGACTCCACTATTACAGAGATCTCCTTCCTCTCTCCCAGGCCTGGCACTTCAACACTTTAAGAAAGATTTTTTAAATTATTATTTAATACTAAATACAAGATACAGCTTTCCTTACTTCTCCATCCCAGCTAGACTTACTCAGTCATCTGGTTTGCCCTTAACTCATCTTTGTATTCATTCCTCCCTTCCAAAAATTAGTTTCTCTCTTCACATTAATACTAATGACCATTTACTTCATAAAAGACCACTTTAAAGCTTATGCAATAAGATAATCCTGTTGCATTTTAATCACATGTAGAAAATATATAGTTGGACTGGATAGTATCACTCGAGCATCCTCTTGAGGAGTTAGGGCAAAGACCAAAATGAACTTCTTAACAAGATTTTGTTTGTTGGTACAAGTTTTGTATTAAAGATTTTTATTCTGTTAGAGGCTCTGTAATGAGCCCAATTTGAAAAAGATGTTAACCTAGTAAATAGATGTTAACGAGATTTATTGTGGTGATCATTTCACAAAATATACAAATATAAAATCATTATGTTGTACACCTGATACTAACATAATGCTGTATGTCAGTTATACTTTAAAAAAAGAAATAATTCATTAAGGAGGAGAGATGACCAGCCTGTCTGTGTTGTTTTGGTCATATTAAGCCCCTCAAACTAATGTATTTTTTTTCCATGACCACTGAGAATAACAAGAGTTGACAATGGGGAAAAGGTGGAGAAGGAAATGAGTAGGAAATTGTGACAAATAGACATGAGAGCCAAGCTCCATTTTAAAGGTCAACAAATCCATTTAGATATTATGATATCTTGTCAGATTCTAACATACTATAAGCTTTTAGTATTTATTTAATATTAACTGAGGTTATTTAAGGGCCTTCCCAGTTAGTTTATAAAATACATTTTCAGGTAAAAATAAAGCACCAGGGACAGTCAATGTGTCAAAGTCTGACCCAAAACCTGGAAAAAATCCACTCCATAGTTAAAATCCCTTATCAACAATAGTCCCCAAACTCGCAGCTGGCAATTCATGTGACTCTTAATTTAAATGAGGCCAGCAGTCCTAATCGCACATTTAATTTAGAACTGCATAGTTTTCTAGCTGGGTTTGCATGTCTGTGTTTTCAGAAGGTGATGCAATTGCATACTCAAATGGTTATTTGACTGTATTTTCATTCTTAAAAATGTGTTCACTGGTCTTTAATGGGTTATTGTTCAGGACAGATCAATGTTAATAGTGTCTAGTATTTTCCTAGTATCTTTCGAACTCCACACTCCTCACATAGTTATCCTCCATTTTCATTTTCTCATAATTCCTAGGAGGAAGGGAGGAGATTGGGACAAAACAGGAGAAACTGCAACACAGAAAGGGGAGAGTCACCCAGCAGTGACTGAACTTGACTAGTAGATTCTTTATATCCAAATTATAATCTCCATCTAGACCAAGGCATTGGATCTTAGTAAATTTTAGGATTTTTTCCCCCTTGTATTTACTGGTCAGAAAGAAACTTGCCTATCTTAAAGCGTACTTTCCTGGGCAAAGATTAAGTGCTAAGTGTGCTCCATTCATTCTCTGAGGCTGATGTGCAATGAGGAACCAGGATGGAAATCCTGAGAGAGGAAACTAAATTTGCAGTTGATATCCAAAAGTTACAGAAAATGTTCCTTACACTGAATTTGGAATTTTTAAATACAAGTCTATGTAAGCACAGGAATTGTCTAGACAAACTATCTGGGTTCAAATCCTGACTGTTACATAACAGCTATTTAACTCAACGCAGGTACTTTAACCTCCCTCAGCCTTTTCGCTTATCTATAAAATGGGGATAATGATAGTACCTACCTAATAGGGTTGTCAGGTTAAATATGTAAGTGGATATAAAAAATTTAGAACAGTACCTATTAACAAGATCTATGTATTAGTTATTATTAATATGATATGATTTAGATAAATCTTCATAGGAGTACAACTATTACATAAATCAATAAATATATCAACCCTAAAACTAATTCCTTTTAATAATCCTCATTTCCTTTCCTAATTAGACTACTAATCTGGCAAATGCCAAGGAAATGCCATAAGATTTAGTGTCTTTTTATTTTTATCAAGGCTTATTACAAAGTCCCTTCGGCTGTTACCATGGGCGAGATAGAGAGATGTGAACTGGAAGGTAGGAACAGGATACAGCCATTATATTGGAGAGAGGCCCTTGGGCGCTTTGTCCCTGACCTGTACTATTCAACATTTTAATCAATGTCTTCAACAAACACTAAAAGAAATACCAACTAAATTTTCAGATGTGGTGATGCTTAGACGAATTGCCGATTAATACTACGAGTATCAAACCAAGGTTTTAAAAGATTTTAACAGTCTTGGATAATGAGGCAAAATGATCAAAATAAAATTTTACAAGATAAATATAAAAGTTCTAAACTTACATTTAAATAATCACTAAGCTTGGAAGGTATCTCATTAACAAGAGGAAGGAAGGAAAGAAGGAAGGAAGGAAGGAAGGAGAGAGGGGAGAGGGGAAGGGAGGGACAAAGGAGGGAGGGAGGTGGGGGTAGGAAAGAAGAGAGACAGTCCACCATTTACCAAAATTACCAAGCTAAATACTCAAATGAACAAACCTGGGATAAAAGAAACCTCAGATATTCAAATATTCAATTAAGAAAGACAATAGATCAATTATACTCCATTAACACCATTTAATAATTAGGATCTATCAATAGATTCTTGTCAGTTTCTAAATTTGAGCCAGTTCTCAAACTCCCTTAATGGACCTTTGAAAATGAATTTTTTGTCTACATTCTTTAGGGGAGAGTGCACCTAGTTTCACTGCATTCCCAAAGGTGTCTTTGACTTCTCCCCCATCACAGAAAAAGAGCCTAAGGGCCTCTAATCTGTAATATAGTGTTCAGTTGTGAGCGCTGTGTTTGAAGAAATTGATAAATCAGTGCCAGTGAATAGAGCCCAGGATGGCAAAGGCTTGGAAGTCATGTCCTATGAAAATAGTTCAAGAAACCTGGGAAATACAGCATGCATAAGAGACTTTTTGTTGGGGACATGATAACATTCTTCAAATGTCTGAAGGACTTAAGTGTGTATAATGGATTAGATTTATTCTGTGTGTCTCCAAAGGGCAGAAGGGTAGAAGTTACTAGGAGACAGATTTCAGCTTAATATAAGCAAGGATTTGCTAATGAGTCAAATTGTCCTAAATTGGAATCAACTGTGCTGTGACCCAGTGAACTCCTTATTACAGAAAATGTTCAGGCAGAAGCTGGATGACCAATATTTAGCTAGTGATACTGAAGGGATAGTGGATTGGTCTGGATGACCACCAAGGACTCTTTCAACTCTAAGATTCTTTTATTCCCTGATCCTTGTCAATGTTAAGTAGATTCCTTAACACCCCTTCCCACCATCCCCAAATAAGAATGAGAAGTGTTTTTATCTACTTTGTGGTTTTTGGTTACATTTAATGGAACAAATAAAATTGTACCATCCTATGCACACCTAGTTCATTGCAGCATTATTTACAATAGCCAAGATATGGAAGCAACCCAAGTGCTGATTAATAGATAAATGAATAAAGATGTGATATATTTATACAGTCAAATATTATTTGGTCATAAAAAGAAGGAAATCTTGCCATTTGTGAAAATATGAGTGGATCTAGAGGGTGTCATGCTAAGCGAAATAGGTCAGATAAAGACAAATACCATATGATTTCCCTTATATGTGGAATCTTAAATAAACAAAACAAACAAAGACAGACCCATTAATACGGACAACAGACTGTTGGTTACCATAGGGTGGAGGGTGAGATGGTGGGTGAAAAAGGTGAATGGATAAAGAGTTATAAGCTCCAAATTATAAAATAAATTAGTCATAGGAATGCAAGTACAACACAGAGAATACAACCAATAATATTATAATACATTGGTATGGTACAGGGGGTAACTACATTTAATGTGGTGATCATTTAGTAATGTATATAATTATCAAGTCACTCTGTTGTACACCTGAAACCAATATAATGTTGTATATCAACTATATTCCAATAAAAAAATAGTACCATCCTAGAGGAAAAAAAGTCTTAAATAGAATCATAATACAGGGTCTTAGAAGAAGCTTAAAGAGCCATAATAAATAACCTAGTCCTATTGCCTGCTCCATCCTCCTTTTAAAAATAAATAAGCCTAAGGAAATTAAATTATTCATTGTAAGATTCTGACATTTTGTTATTAGCCAGGCATGTTAAATCTACAATACTACTTTTTAAACTGGCCAGTGTTCATTGAGTATAAAAAAGACTCCCCAGTCCCAATATGGAATTAATTTTCCTGATGATAAGGATTTGTAGTAAGGCCATTATATTATATACCAACTCCTTTTCATAATTCAGGTCCAATTAGACTGTGATTATTCAGGCCTTTCTCCTTTCTTTTCATCCTTTTTTCCCTCTCAGGCTAGTTATATATTTGATAACAAAGTCAAAGGATAAAGAAGCTTAGGGCAAAAATTCAGGAGACGGACAGCAGGATAAAAATTACTGGTCAACTTGTCTGATACAATTATTGCAACTTCTGATTTTATCTCACTATTAGTTGCATTAAATATCTTTTTCCATCCCTTTACTTTCAGTCTGTGTATGTCTTTGGGTTTAAAGTGAGTCTCTTGTAGGCAGCATATAGATGGGTCTTGTTTTTCTATCCATTCAGTAACTCTATGTCTTTTGATTGGTGCATTCAGACCATTTACATTTAGGATGATTATGGATAGGTATGTACTTATTGCCATTGCAGGCTTTAGATTCGTGGTTACCAAAGGTTCAAGGATAAATCCCTTACTATCTAACATTCTAATTTAACTCAGTATGCTATTACAAACACAATCTAAAGGTTCTTTTTTTCTCTCCTTTTTCTTCCTCCTCCATTCTTTATGTATTAGTTATCATATTCTGTACTCTTTGTCTTTCCCTTGATTGATTTTGAGGGTAGTTGATTTGATTTTGCATCAGCTTAGTAATTGTTTTACTTTGCTGTGGTTTTATTTCACCTGGTAACAGCTATTTAGCCTTAGGAATACTTCCATCTATAGCAATCCCTCCGAAATGCACTTTAGAGGTGGTTTGTGGGAGGTAAATTCTGTCAGCTTTTGCTTATCTGAAAATTGTTTAATCCCTCCTTAAAATTTAAATGGTAATCTTGCAAGGTAGAGTATTCTTGGTTCAAGGCCATTCTGCTTCATTGCATTAAATATATCATGCCACTCCCTTCTGGCCTGTAAGGTTTCTGTTGAGAAGTCTGATGATAGCCTGATGGATTTTCCTTTGTATGTGATCTTTTTTCTCTCTCTAGCTGCTTTTAAAAGTCTGTCCTTATTCTTGATCTTTGCCATTTTCATTATTATATGTCTTGATGTTGTCTTCCTTGGGTCCCTTGTGTTGGGAGATCTGTGCATCTCCATGGCCTGAGAGACTATCTCCTTCCCCAGATTGGGGAAGTTTTCAGCAATTACCTCCTCAATGACAGTTTCTATCCCTTTTTCTCTCTCTTCTTCTTCTGGTACCCCTATAATGTGAATATTGTTGCATTTGGATTGGTCACACAGTTCTCCCAATATTCTTTCATTCTTAGAGATCCTGTTTACTCTCTGTACCTCAGCTTCTTTGTATTCCTCTTCTCTAACTTCTAGTCCATTTACCGTCTCTTCTACTACATCTAATCTGCTTTTAAATCCCTCCATTGTATGTTTCATTTCAGATATGAAATTTATTAATGATTGAATCTCCATCCCAAATTCGTCCCTGAATTCTTGAATATTTTTCTGTACCTCCATGAGCATGTTTATGATTTTTATTTTGAACTCTCTTTCAGGAAGATTGGTGAGTTCAGTTTCATTTGGCAGTTTTTCTGGTGTTGCTGAGATTTTTGTTTGAACCAGGTTCCTTTGACATTTCATATTTTATGTGTCACCCTCTAGTGCCAGAAGCTCTAGTCTCTGGAGCTGCTCAACCCCTGGAGTGATGTCGGGGGTTGCTGGGAAGCTGCACTGGTGCCTGGGGAGAGGAAAGAGTTGTTTCCTGCTTCCTGGATGGAGTGCCTGTCTCCACTGTCAGAACCAGTGGGCTGAGCACACATGTGTAAACCTCTGCGCTGTGTGTCTGTAAGCTGCCATAGGTGGGGCCTCCCTCTGGCTGGCCTATGCCTGGGCAGGGGCCACCAGTTTGCGAGCTGGTGCTGGCAGGCCAGGAGGAATGCACAGCAGGCTGTGTATCACAGTGGGGGTCGTCGTAGTTGAGCAGCCAGCCAGGGAGATGGAGCACCTGAAGCTCCTGAAAGTTCCCAACCTGCTGGGCAGAGCACACCCAGACATCCTTGTCTACCTATCTGTTCTCCCTCGCAGCAAGCTCCATGCAAACTCAGACCCTTCAGCAGCCCTCTCGCTGCTAAGAAGGCTCACAGACCACCTGCTTTTCCTTGGTCCCAGAGTGGCTGGACATGGATCCCTGTCCTCCACAAATGGCTGGAATCTCAGTCTCTCCAAGCATTCGCCTGTCTTAGCTTTCCAACCCCACTAATCTCCAGAACATCATGCAATGTAGGTTTGTGCTCCCAAAGCAGATCTCCTGGGCTGGGTGTTTAGCAGTACTATAGGTGCTTCCATGCCTTCCCATTCCAATTTTCTTCCTCTCACTGGTGAGCATGGGTGGGGGAAGGGCTTGGGTCCCGCCAGATCAAGGCTTTGGTACATTACCCTGTTTTGTGAGGTCAGCTCTGTTCTCCAGTTGTATGCAATCTGGTGCAGCCTTCTTTCCTGTTGCTCTTTTAGGATTAGTTGTATTAACTATATTTTCATAATATATGTGGTTTTGGGAGGAGTTCTCTGTCTCACCTCCCACACCGCCATCTTGAATCGCCTCCTCTTTGTTCTTAATGGCTGGAACTGCTGCTTCAGTTTCAGCTGTTCCCATAGCTCCAGTAGTATTATATTTGACTTCCCATCTAATTTCCTTCTGTCTGCTCCTGCCCATATTAAATCAACCCACATCTGAGTCCTCATAACCTTCATGGGCCCTTTAAATTCTTCCTCTGAGTAGCAGACCTTATTTCTTTCTATTCTCTCATTGCTTCAGTCTCTCCTAAGCCTGCTACTGTGTGGGTAACCTCACTTATGGGCTACGTTAAGTGAGGGCCACTAGAGGCCCAAAGAGGGATGTGGGAGCCATTTAAAGCACAACATTTCTCATCCCTGCAGTAAAAGGCTCCTCATCTGTGCCATAATTCTCTGGAATACAGATGGTATTTTCCATGCCTAGCTCCTGTAACACCTGTTGGAGCTCAGCATATATCTGCCATCTACAGGGGAGGATGGTAGGTCACCGTGATTAGGCCACACAGCACGGAGTGCAGCCATAAGCCAATTGAGGAGGAAGTGAATTCCTGGGGTCTGATGTGAATTTTGTAATTACTGCCTCAAGGCAGGATGAACTGTCAGGGAATCCAGCTTTCCCATCTCTGATCCAGAAAGAACAATTCCATCCACCCCTAAATCCCAAAGACGCAGGAGCCAAACTGATATTGACTCCTAGGGCTTATGCTGAAACCGGGAGCCCAAATCCACCAGCTCAGCCTGAGTATAGGGCAGAGCATAGAGTGCTCCATGACCTGGGGAGGGGGCTGCACCTCTCCTGGAAGAACCCCCGGATGCTGTGTCTTTATTTTCTACATTGGGTGTGCTCTCAATAGAGGAGGGGTCGGGTTCTCCAGCACCACCCATTCATCCTTCCCAAGCTTCTCCATTTCTGGGGCTGATGGCACCTTTCTCTCCACTCCCCTGAGTACCTCCCTCTGCTACATCCTTTACATTTTCTACAGTGCCTCGCAGCGATGCTAGCTCAGTCTTCAATAGCTTTCTTACCTTCACCTCAATACCTTGCAGCTTGCATTCTTGTGCCACCTCTTCCCATGCTTCCCTCAGAAGTACATCCTTCTCCTCCATGGCCTTTGCCTCCTTCAGAGCACCTGGCAGTGCTGCTGTCTCA
This sequence comes from Phataginus tricuspis, assembly GCA_029783875.1. Taxonomy (NCBI): domain Eukaryota; kingdom Metazoa; phylum Chordata; class Mammalia; order Pholidota; family Manidae; genus Phataginus; species Phataginus tricuspis. The sequence goes on from JAQQAC010003801.1 coordinate 3,594,587, forward strand.
TTCTGTATGGAATCTTTTACCTCCTCCACTGGACCTTGCTGCCCATGTTCTCACACTGCCTCTTCTTGTGATTTTTGCAGCAGTCCATTCTTTTCCTTCATGGCCTTTACCTCTTCCACAGTACCGCATAGTGATGCCATTTCAGTCACCAACACACTTTTTGCCTCTTCAGTGGCACCCTGCAGCTGGTGTTCTTGTCCAGCCTGCTCTCATTTCAATGCTATTTCAATCCACAGCAGTTTGCAGCTTGCATTCTTGTGCTGCCATTTCTTGTGTCTCTTTCAGGAGCATGTTCTTCTCATCTGAAGACTTTTTTAATACTGTGAAAAGCAGCCAACCCACAGTTCCCACTGCCTCATGGGCACTCTGTTCTCAAAGGACCCACTTACTATACCAAGGGCCACCCCTACTGCCTCAGGTCACCTCCACCTACCTCCAGTTCTGGGGTGGGGCCCAGCTCTCTAGGAGCCAAACCACCTCAGATCACATACCCACTGGGGGACAGTCAACTATCTCCCCATTGATAGAGGCAGTCCGCTGAAGCACCCGTCCCATAAGGGCAGCCTGTCTTTTCCTTGGCCAACAATGAATCCTGCCATTGTCACCAATTGTGTTGCCAATGGGTTTCAGCCCAGGGCAAGTTCACTATGGATTCAGTGAGACCAAGGAATGACAATGGAACATTGTTTGGGTGAAAGGGTTTATTACCTGGCTTGTTCTCCTGGTGACAGGTCGAGCACTAGAATTATATCTTCATCCTACAGTCTGCAGGTCTGTGATCCTCCTTTATCTCTGCTTCCACCCAGAGCACTGGGCAGAGCTCTTTATATAGTGACTCAGTCAATAATAGCTTATTGCCTATGGGTGTGGAAGCAGTAGCCTAGCAGCAGGCCAGTTACATCATCAAGTAGTTTAGGTTCAGGTGAAGATCCTGGCCATAGGAACCCCAACTTCCCCCACACCCAGTAATTTTGTTATTAATGCTGTTCATTGTGAATTTACCTTGTTGAGTGCTGGATATTCCTTAGTTTGTTCTAGGGCACAGTTATTTGGAAACAGTTTTATCCTTTCAAGTCTTGCTTTTACAATTTGTTAGGCAGGATTAGAGCAGCATTTAATCTAGGGCCAATTTTGCTCCGTAACTGAGGCAAGATCCTTCCGAGTACTATATTTAAAACCCAGTGAGTTATGAGATGTCCAGTCTAGCTGGTGGGAACAGGCACTATTCTGTCCTTGTATGAGTTCTAGTTCCTGGTCACACAATACTTTCAGGTGGTTCTTCCTTGGCCTTGATCAGTTTCCTCACATTCATGTGCTGGTGAACATTCTGCTGAATACTTGAGGGGACCCTCTGAAGATCTCTAGATTTTTGTTGTTGTTGTTATTAGTAATTTCTCTGTGTGTGTGTAACTCTCTCCTAGTTGGTAGTCTCTGTTGCAAACTCTAGCTGTCTTGGTGTGGGGAAAAAGAAGTTCCTATGGCCAAAATCCTCACCTGAACCTAAATACTTGATGATGTAACTGGCCTGCTGCTAAGCCACTGCTTCCACACCTGACAATGAGCTATTATTGACTGAGTCACTATATAAAGAGCTCTGCCCAGTGCTCTGGGCGAGGTAGAGAGGGAGGTGGATTATGGACCTGCAGACTTCTGTATGCAGGCGTGATTCTAGTGCTCGACCTACCATGAGGAGAATAGAACCGGATATAAACCCTTCTATCCCAAGAATCATTCCCTTTTATTCCATGGTCTCACTGAATCCATAGTGAACTTTCCCAGGGCTGAAAAACTCAGGCAAGACACTTGGTCTCCCTGAACTCTCAGCTCCATCTTCTCACCTCAGGTAATCTGCCAGGCTTTACCTAGATTCCACCTTTCTGTGCTACCATCTGGAAATTCTCTTAAAGCAGTAAGCTGGGCAATCATGGGGCTTATCCCCATTTGTTTTGCATCTCTCAGGGATCATTGTTATTCATAACCTAATCTTAAAAATGGTTATTTTCTTTTAAAAAATATTTTGTCTGAATTTTTAGTTGTTTCAGTCAGGGGTAAATTTCATCCCCAGTGTTCCATCATGACAAGAATGAGAAGTCCAAGTTCATGCTAAGTATGACAAAAAAGTAGAATTAATTGGCTCACATAATCCAATCACAGAAAGGGAGAGAGTATACTGGCTTTAGGGTTGACTGGATCTATTGACTTAGATTACACCAGAATGCTTTCTTTTTCTTTCTCCCTATCTTTCCATCTTATTTCTACTTCCATATCTTGGCCACCTTCTAGTGGAAGACATGACCACTGTCAGCTCTAGAGTCCACCCTGACAGCCACCATGCCATGGACAAAGAAAAAATTCCTTTTCCATCTCCCACTTTGATAATTCTGTGGAAGGAGTGGCCTGACTTGCATGTATCCTATGTCTACATACCATCATTAAACCCCGGAAATATATGGGTTATAAAGAATAACCCAACAAATAACAACAAAAAACAACCTCACCATTGTACACATACATTTGGACACTTTTGAGTATTGCCTTGGGCTAACTCCCTAGAAATTGTTGTGTCAAAGGTTTTTGACAAAGCTTTTTTTATATTGTCAACATTCTTACCAAAAAGTTTATATCACTGTACCCTCCCATCAGCAGTGGGTATATATGACACATTTCCCCTAACCATTACCAAGGCTGGGTAAATATTTTTTTCACTGTTCCAAAGCTGACAGGTAAAAATAATATTTCCTTGTTATTTTAATTTGCAGTTCTTTGATGCATCCTGAAATGAAACATTTTTTTCATAGACAGTCATTCATACACATTCATGTAACGGACATTTACAGAGTACCAATTATGTGACAGGCACTACCCTAGACACTAAGTGTTTACTAGCCTTTTGTATCTTTTGTTTTGTGACTTGCCTATCATTTGGTCATTTTTCTACTAAGGCATTTGTCTTTTTCTTATTGATTTATAAGAATTTCTTATATACAAATGGTATCAACTGTCACATATTATAGCAATATTTTTAAGTTAAGGTAATCTGTCTTTGATTTGTTTTTAGTAATTTTTTGGTGTGCAACTTTTTAAAGTGCTCATGTCAAGTCCTTTATGGTTTCTGTCTTTGATGCTGATATGATTTTCTCACTTTTCAGCTGGTCATATTTGGCATGTTGGCCAGTTTCTGTTTAAGAGTCACCAAGTCATTTGTAAAAATCAGCTTCTGGCACATATCTCTTCTACACCGTAATCTACTCCTTCTTCTCATAGGAACCGTAGGGCTGCAGGCAGCAATTCAAAACATGGTTTCTCCCAAAAGGCTAATTAGGAGAGGGAGTATTTCTGCTATGTTTACCAAGTTCATCACAGATTTGGATTATAAACAGATATCCTTGTTGATGATGTTCTCTAATTATTCATTAAAGAAAATCTAAGAAGAATGGTACTAAAAAATCACATAACAGCACATACGTTTTTTAGGATCTTTTAAATTTGGTTTGCTCTGATCTGATAGCTAACCCTGGTCATCCCAGAAGAGAAACAGAGCAACTGCATCCACAAATGTAGATGTGCAAGAGCTGCTTTTCACATATAAACTCATTTATCTGCAACAAAGGTGCCTTCTACCTTTTAATCAAATATCCTGCATACTCAGTAGTAACAGCCTGTAACATGAAGACTATGGCTTCTTGGTTATGTTAGAAGGGGCCTCCTAAGCATTTGCTGGCCCAAATATACTTTTTTATAACCTGTAAAATACACAAAATGTTCTTTCTATCTTTTGTGTGGCAGAAGTGATGTCAAATAGGACTTTCTGAGATGATGGAAATATTCTATGATTATACTGCTCAAACTGTCAACACAAGCCCATGTGTGGGCTCCATACTGGTCATTTATTTCTTGAAATGTGGCTGATAAGACTGAGATTGACTTATTCTACAAAATGATTCCTTATTTGTCTGAAATTCAAACTTAAGCAGGCATCCTTTATTTTTTCTAGCAACCTTATACAGGTGACTGGTGGCTACCATACTGGAAAATACAGGTAGGGATGGATTGTCCTCTTTCTTGCAATGATATTCAGAATCACTCAGAGACTCCTTTAGGATTAAATCAATGAGGAAAAATGGTTATGATCATATGTTGGCATGAAAAACTGCCTAACTTTGTTTTTTTTAATTTGAAGTATAAATTATTGACAACATTCTCTATGCTATACATTACATCTCTGTGTCTTATTTATTTTATAAAGGAAAGATTGTACCCCATAATACCCTTCACCTATTTCATCCACCACCCTACCCACTTCCCTCTGGTGACCATCAGTTTGTTCTGTGTATCTGTGAATCTGTTTCTGTTTGGTTTTGCTTGTTTAGGGTCCACATATAAGTGAAATCATACAGTATTTGTCTTTCTCTGATTTATTTCATTTAGCCTAATACCCTCTAGGTTCATCCATGTTGTCACAAATGGCAAGAGTTCATTCTTCTAATGGCTGAGTAATATTCCACTGTACATATGTACCACTTCTTTATCCATTCATCTATTGAATGTATCTTGGTTGTTGTAAACAATGCTGCAATGACTATGGGGTACAGATATCTTTTTGAGTTGGTGTTCTCATTTCTTTGGCTAAATATCCAGAAGTGGAATTGCTGGATCCCATGGTAGTTCTATTTTTAAGTTTTGAGGAATCTCCATACTGTTTTCCATAGTAGCTGCACCAATTTCCATTTCCATTAACAGTGCACAAAGATTCTCTTTTCTCCACATCCTTGCAAACACTTATTATTTCTTGTCCTTTTGATAATAGCAATACATAGTGGTGATATCTCACTGAGATTTTGGTTTGCATTTCCCTGATGATTAGTGATGCTGGCCATCTGTCTTGCCAATGGATTTCAGCCCCGGAAAAGTTCACTATGGATTCAATGTGACCAAAGAAATGACAGCAGAATGTTCTTGGGTTGAAAGGGTTACACCCAATTTTATTTCCACTGTGGCAGGTCAATCACTAGAATCCTGTCCACTCAGAGTGAGTCTGCAGGCAACAAGCCAGTCTCAGCCTCTGGGCCTTCCTACCCCTGCCGCCGTCTCTCTGTCATTGGCGCTGCCACACCTCCAGTCTCTGCTCTGCTCTCCTGCAGGCTTGTAGTCATACCACCATGTCACCCAGAGCACTGGGCAAAGCTCTTCATATAGAGTCAATAATGACATATTACCCACACGGGTGTAGGGAGCTAGCTGTGGGGAAGTTGGGGTTCCTATGGCCAGGATCCTCACTGAACTTAACCACCTGATGTTGTAACTGGCCTGTTGCTAGGCTACCACTTCCACACCTTTAGGCAATAAGTTATTGTGCTATATAGAGAGCTCGGCTACAGAACCCATCACTGGAATGGCCCCGATAAAGGTAATAACCACCTATCCCATCTCGAGGTGGGTATGAGACTGGATCCAAAAGCCAAGGAGTGTTGTGGCACAAATGCCCACACTGGCCAAGTGGGGTGCTTACCTACAGCAGCATAGTGCCCTCTATAGTAGACCCTTGAGTGAAGAACTCCAACGCTTATTGGGGTCGGTGACATATACTAGTGAAAAGCAGGAAGAACTTGCTTTTGAACCATTAGTAGCGGAGAGTCCCTATCAGGAGGAAAGAGCCCCAATACCCAAAGATGCATGGTACACAGACGGCTCCAGCCATGGGCAGCCCCCAAAATGGAGGGCTGTAACTTTCCATCCTAAGATTGAGACAATATGGATGGAAGATGGTGAGGGGAAGAGCAGCCAATGGGCAGAGTTCTGGGCCATGTGACTTGTGATCAGCCAGGAGCCCTCCCCTATAGTTGTCTGCACTGACAGCTGGCTTGACCCTGTGGCTAACAACCTGGTACCATGCCAACTAGCTGGTTGGTCACCAACCCCTTTGGGAGCAAAATTTTGGCAAGACTTAGGGGCCTGTGGTCAGACCAAAATAATTACAATATACCATGTGACAGGTCATTTGCCACTGGCATCCCCAGGAAATGATGAAGCAGATAAATTGGCCCAGATACGTTGGTTAGAAGGAAAGACTGCCTCTGATGTAGTGCAATGGTTACATCAGCATTTGCTGCATGTGGGGCAAAAGACAATGTGGGCTGTAGCCCGTCAGTGGGGCTTGCCTTTGACCTTCGAAGAAGTTAATAGAGCCCGGCAGGAGTGTGTCGTGTGCTCCAAAAGGGACTTACACTGAGTTCCACAGCAACATGGGACAATAGCTAAGGGACTTATAACCCTGGTCAAGTGGCAGATAGACTATATTGGGCCTCTACCTGTGTCAGAATGATATCAATATGCCATGACTTGTGTGGACACAGCTACTAGACTTCTGGTTGCCTTTCCTACCCAGTGTGCAGACCAGCAGATGACCAAAAGAGGCCTGGAGCGTCTCTTTGCTGCCTATGGCCCACCACAGGTAATTGATAATGATCAGGGCACCCATTTTACTGGACATACACTGCAAGAATAGGTTCGACAGCTGGGAATCAAGTGGAAGTTTCATGTGCCATACAATCCTACTGCGGCAGGCATGACAGAGAGGCACAATGACTTGTTAAAATCCGGACTAAAGTCAGATACCAATAGTCTGTGGGGATGGTCAGTCCACTTATGGACTGTGCTATGGCGTTTGAACAAGAGACTCTGAAAGGGAACCCTGAGCCCCGTAGACATGTTAACACATATGGCTGCCTCCCCTATACAACTGCAAGTACAAACCAAGGAAGAATCACTGAAGCCGAGGTTCGGCCCCCAGAATAATAACTTGCTGCCAGCACCAAGTTCATTGAATCCTGGAGGCTCCATTGAGTGGACGTGGCCTTGGACCTTTTGACACATGAACCAACGATGGCTGGCTCTCCTGGCACCTTGGGGACAGGGCCTGGAAGCTGGCCTCCTGTGTATTCCTGGAATAACAGCAGAGTGCCCGCCAAAGGTCACAGTAGTATATCCTGAACGGCCAGAAGGTAGGAGCATCTTACCCGGGTGTTTTGTTTTATCATTATGGCCAGTGCATGCATCTCCAGTAGCACTATATATAGACCCTTCAGTAATCCACATGGGGAAAAGAGTAAAAGTATGGTATACTAGAACTGGAAGGGACCCCCTTCCTGCTACAGTCCTATCACAGGACCACTCTCTTGCATGCGTCCTACCTCATGGACAAGATTTGCCTATGTTGGTGTCATAAAAACATGTGTCTTATCGCCCCTAAGGTCTTTGTGGATTGGGAACTTCCTCTGAGAATTATTATAATTTTTGTTACCTGTATCAAAATCTTGTTGTATCTTAATTTTTGTTATTATCTCTAAGTTTTTGTTATCCTCTGTTGCTGTTGTGGAATCTGGATACAGTGCCTTAGCTTTCTCGCACAGGGACCATTGCGGAAAATGGAAAGTGTGTAGATTGTAAGGTGAGAATCCTGGAGGGGTGGAGTATGGGGAAGTTGGGGTTCCTATGGCCAGGACCCTCACTGAACTTAAACCACCTGATGATGTAACTGGTCTGTTGCTAGGCTACCGCTTCCACACCTTTAGGCAGTAAGCTATTATTGCAGTATATAGACAGCTCTGCTCTGCGCAGAGGCAGAGACACTAATGATCGACCTACTGCCGGGAGAACAAGCCAGGTAATAAACCCTTTCACCGCAAAAAACGTTTTGCTGTCAATTTCTTTGGTCACATTGAATCCATAGCGAACTTGCCTGGGGCTGGAACCCATTGGGAAGACACTACCAACCAGTGCCAGGTAAGAATCCTGGCCATAGGAACCTTCGCTTTATCTACAGCATCTTTTCAAGGGTCTGCTGGCCATCTGTATGATTCTTTGGAAAAATGTCTATTCAGATGCTCTGCCCATTTTTAAATTTATTTTTTGTTATTGAGCTGTATGAGTTCTTTACATATTTTGGATGTTAACCCCTTATTGGGTATATGATTTGAAAATATATTCTCCCATTCAGTAGGTTGCCTTTATATTTTGTCAATGGTTTCCCTTGCTGTGCAGAAGCTTTGAGTTTGATGTAGTCCAATTTGTTCATTTTTGCTTTTTTTGCTATTGCCCTGGGAGTCAAATCCAAAGAAGTATATCTTCCAAAGCAATGTCAAGTAACTTAATGCCTATGTTTTCTTCTGGGTGTTTTATGGTTTATGGTCTTACATTCAAGTCTTTAATCCATTTGGAGTTAATTTTTGTGTATGGTGTAAGATAGTAGTCCAGCTTCATTCTTTTGCAGTTTTCCTAACACTGTTTATTGAAGAGACTGCTTTCCTGATTGTATATTCTTGCCTCCTTTGTCATAAATTAATTGACCATATAGACCTGAGTTTATTTCTGGGCTGTCTATCCTGTTTCATTGATCAATGTGTCTATTGTGCCAGTACCATATATTTTTTGGTTACTACAGTTTGAAACCAGGGAACATGATGCCTCCACTTTTGTTCTTCTTTCTCAAGATCGCTTTGGCTTTCAGGATATTTTCCAGTCCCATGCAAATGTTAGGATTATTTGTTCTATTTCTGTGAAAAATGTCGTTGGAATTTTGATAGAGATTACATAGACTGCTTTGGGTAATATGGACATTTTAACAATATTAATTCTTCCAATCAGTGAGAATGGATGTCTTGACAATGGGTTTCAGCTCAAGGCAAGTTCACTATGGATTCAGTGAGACCAAGGAATGACAATAGAACGATCTTGGGGTGAAAGGGTTTATTACCCAGCTTGTTCTGCTGGCAATAGGTCGAGCTCTAGAATTACATCTGCATCCAGTAGTCTGCAGGTCTGTAACCCTCCTTCATCTCTGCCTGCAGCCAGAGCACTCAGCAGATCTCTTTATATAGTGATTCAGTCAATAATAGCTTATTGCCTCTGGGTGTGGAAGCAGTAGCCTAGCAGGAGGCCAATTATCTCATCAAGTAGTTTAGGGTCAGATGAGGATCCTGTCCTAGGAACTTCAATTTTCCCACAATGGAATATCTTTTTATTTGTGTCTTCATTTTCTTTAATCAATGTCTTACAGTTTTCAATATACAGGTCTTTTACATCCTTGGTTAAATTTATTCCTAGGTATTTTATTCTTTCTGATGCAATTGTAAAAGAGATTGAGTTCTTAATTTTTCTTTCTGATAGTTCATTGTTAACGAATAAAAACACAACAGATTCTGGAATATTGATTTTGTACCCTACGACTTTACTAAATTCATTTGTTATTTCTAACAGGTTTTTGTGTGTGTGTGTGTGTAGTCTTTAGGGTTTTCTATATATAAAAGCATGTCATCCACAAACAGGGATAGTTTTACTTCTTCCTTTCTGAATTGAATGCCTTTTATTCTTTTTCCTGCCGTGAGCCAGGATTTCCAATACTATGTTGAATAAAAATAATGAGAGTGGGTATCCTTGCCCCGTTCCTGACCTTAAGGAAAAACTTTCACCGTTTTGCTGTTGAGTAGGGTGTTTGCTCTGGGCTTGTCATATATGTAATGGCCTCTATTATGTGAAGTATACTCTGTCTGTACCCACTTCATTGAGAGTTTTCATCATAAGTAGATGTTGAATTTTTTCAGATGCTTTTTCTGCATTTATTGACTTCATCCTCTATTTTGTTAATATATTAATGTGGTATAGTGATTGCTTGTTTGCAGGTATTGAACCACCCTTGCATCCCTGGAATAAACACCACCCAATCACGGTGTAAAACCCTTTTACTGTATTGTTGAATTCTGTATGCTAATATTTTATTGAGGATTATTGCATCTATATTCAACAGGGATGTTGGCCTGTAATTTTCTTTTTTTGTGGCACCCTTGTCTGGTTTTGGTATCAGGGTAATGCAGGCCTCATAAAATAAATTTGGAAGCATTCTCTCCTCTTCAGTTTTTTTAAAGAGTTTGAGGATAGGTATTCAGTATTCTTTTTTTTTTTTTTGCTATTATTAATATACAATTACATGAGCAACATTATGGTTACAAGACTCCCACTATTATCAAGTCCCCACCATGTACCCCATTGCAGTCACTGTCCATCAGTGTAGTAGGATGTTATAGAATCACTACTTGTCTTCTCTGTGCTATACTGCCTTCCCTGTATCTCCCCACCGGCGCTACATTATGTGTGCTAATTGTAATAGCCCTTTCTCTCCATTATCCCTCCCTTCCCACCCCTCTTTCCCAGTCCCTTTCCCTTTTGTAACTGTTAGTCCGTTCTTGGGTTCTGTGAGTCTGCTGCTGTTTTGTTCCTTCAGTTTTTTCTTTGTTCTTACACTCCACAGATGAGTGAAATCATCTGATACTTGTCTTACTCTGCCTGACTTATGTCACTGAGCATAATACCCTGTAGCTCAATCCATGTTGTGCAAATGGAAGGATTTGCTTTCTTCCTATGGCTGAATAATATTCCATTGTGTATATGTACCACATCTTCTTTATCCATTCATCTACTGATGGACACTTAGGTTGCTTCCATTTCTTGGCTATTGTAAATAGTGCTGCAATAAACATAGGGGTGCGTATGTCTTTTTCAAACTGGGTTGCTGCATTTTTAGGGTAAATTCCTAGGAGTGGAATTCCTGGGTCAAATGGTATTTCTATTTTGAGGTTTTTGAGGAACCTCCATACTGCCTTCCACAATGGTTGAACTGATTTACATTCCCACCAGCAGTGTAGGTAGGAGGGTTCCCCTTTCTCCACATCCTCATCAACATTTGTTGTTGTTTGTGTTTTAGATGTTGGCCATCCTTACTGGTGTGAGGTGATATCTCATTGTGGTTTTAATCTGCATTTCTCTGATGATTAGCGATGTGGAGCATTTTTTCATGTGCTATTGACCATCTGAATTTCTTCTTTGGAGAAGTGTGTGTTCAGCTCCTCTGCCCATTTTTTAATTAGCTTATTTGCTTTTTCTTTGTTGAGGTGCACGAGCTCTTTATATAATTTACATGTCAACCCCTTATCGGATATGTGTCATTTATGAATATATTCTCCCATGCTGTAGGATATCTTTTTGTTCTACTGATGGTATCCTTTGCTGGACAGAAGCTTTTTAGTTTGATATAGTCCCACTTGTTCATTTTTGCTTTTGTTTCCCTTGCTCAGGAAGATATGTTCATGAAGAAGTCGCTCATGTTTATGTCCAACATATTTTTGCCTATGTTTTTTTCTAAGAGTTTTATGGTTTCATGACTTACATTCAGGTCTTTGATCTATTTTGAGTTTACTTTTGTGTATGGGGTAAGACAGTAATCCAGTTTCATTCTCTTACATGTAGCTGCCCAGTTTTGCCAACAACAACTATTGAAGAGGCTGTCATTTCCCATTGTATATCCATGGCTCCTTTATCGTATATTAATTGACTATACTATACTTGGGCTTATATCTGGGCTCTCTATTCTGTTCCACTGGTCTATGGGTCTGTTCTTGTGCCAGTACCAAATTGTCTTGATTACTGTAGCTTTATAGTAGAGCTTGAAATCAGGGAGCATAAATCCCCCTGCTCTATTTTTCCTTCTCAGGATTGCTTTGGCTATTCGGTGTCTTTTGTGGTTCCATATGAATTTTAGAACTTTTTGCTCTAGTTCATAAGAAGAATGCTGTTGATATTTTGATAGGGATAGCATTGAATCTGTAGATTGCTTTAGGCAGGATGGCCATTTTGACAATATTAATTCTTCTTAGCCAAGAGCATGGGATGAATTTCCATTTATTAGTGTCCTCTTTAATTTCTCTTAAGAGTGTCTTGTAGTTTTAGGGTATAGGTCTTTCACTTCCTTGGTTAGGTTTATTCCTAGGGATTTTATTCTTTTTGATGCAATTGTGAATGGAATTGTTTTCCTGATTTCTCTTGCTGCTAGTTCATCGTTAGTGTATAGGAATGCAACAAATTTCTGTGTATTAATTTTGTATCCCACAACTTTGCTGAATTCAGATATTAGATCTAGTAGTTTTGGAGTGGATTCTTTCAGGTTTTTTATGTACAATATCATATCATCTGCAAACAGGGACATTTTGACTTCTTCCTTGCCAATCTGGATGCCTTTTATTTCTTTGTGTTGTCTGATTGCCATGGCTAGGACCTCCAGAACCATGTTGAATAAAAGTGGGGAGAGAGGGCATCCTTGTCTTGTTCTCGATCTTAATGGAAAAGCTTTCAGCTTCTCGCTGTTAAGTATAATGTTGGCTATGGGTTTCTCATATATGGCTTTTATTATGTTGAGGTACTTGCCCTCTATACCTATTTTGTTGAGAGTTTTTATCATGAATGAACGTTGAATTTTGTTGAATGCTTTTTCAGTATCTATGGAGATGATCATGTCGTTTTTGTCCTTTTTGTAGATGTAGTGGATGATGTTGATGGATTTTCGAATGTTGTACCATCCTTGCATCCCTGGAATGAATCCCACTTGATTATGATGGATGATATTTTTGATGTATTTTTGAATTCGGTTTGCTAATATTTTGTTGAGTATTTTTGCATGTATGTTCATCAGGGATATGGTCTCTAATTTTCTTTTGTTGTGTGTTTTTTGCCTAGTTTTGGTATTAGAGTGATGTTGGCCTCATAGAATGAGTTTGGGAGTATTCCCTCCTCTTCCACTTTTTGGAAAACTTTAAGGAGGATGGGTATTAGGTCTTCATTAAATTCAGCAGTGAAACCATCTGGTCCACAAGTTTTGTTTTTAGGTAGTTTTTTAATTACCAATTCAATTTCTTTGCTGGTATTGGACTACACGGATTTTCTGTTTCTTCCTGGGTCAGCCTTGAAAGGTTGTATTTTTCTAGAAAGTTGTCCATTTCTTCCCAGTTATCCAGTTTGTTACCATATAATTTTTCATAGTATTCTCTCATAATTCTTTGTATTCCTGTGAGTCCATAGTGCTTTTTCCTTTCTCATTTCTGATTTCTGTGGATGTGTGTAGATAAGTCTGGCTGGGGATTTATCTATTTTGTTTATTTTCTCAAAGAACCAGCTCCTGCTTTCATTGATTCTTTCTATTGTTTTATTCTTCTCAGTTTTACTTATTTCTGCTTTAATCTTTATTATGTCCCTCCTTCTACTGACTTTGGGCATCGTTTGTTCTTCCTTTTCTAGTTTCATTAATTGTGAGTTTAGACTGTTCATTTGGGATTGTTCTTCTTTCCTGAGTTAGGCCTGTATTGCAATACATTTCCCTCTTAGCACGGCCTTCACTGCATCCCACAGATAATGTGGTGTTGAATTATTGTTGTCATATGTCTCCATGTATTGCTTGATCTCTGTTTTTATTTGGTCATTGATCCATTGATTATTTAGGAGCATGTTGTTAAGCCTCCATATGTTTGTGTGCTTTTTCATTTTCTTTATGTAATTTATTCCTAGTTTCATATGTTTGTGATCTGAGAACCTGGTTGGTACAATTTCAATCTTTTTGAACTTACTGAGGTTCTTTTTGTGGCCTAGTATATGATCTATTCTTGAAAATGTTCCATGTGCACTTGAGAAAAATGTGTATCCTGTTGCTTTTGGAGGGAGTGTTCTATAGATATCCGTTAGGTCCATCTGTTCTGATATGTTGTTCAGTGCCTCTGTCTCTTTACTTATTTTCTGTCTGTTTGACCTGTCCTTTAGAGTGAGTGGTGTGTTGAAGTCTCCTAAAATGAATGCATTGCATTCTATTTCCCCTTTAATTCTGTTAGTATTTGTTTCACATATGCCGGCGCTCCTGCGTTGGGTGCATAGATATTTATAATGGTTATATCCTCTTGTTGGACTGACCCTTTTATCATTATGTAATGTCCTTCTTTGTCTCTTGTTACTTTCTTTGTTTTGAAGTCTATTTTGTCTGATACAAATGCTGAAACTCCTGCTTTTTTCTCACTATTAGTTGCATGAAATATCTTTTTCCATCCCTTCACTTTCACTCTGTGTATGTCTTTGGGTTTGAAGTGAGTCTCTTGTAGGCAGCATATAGATGGGTCTTGTTTTTTTATCCATCAGTAACTCTATGTGTTTTGATTGGTGCATTCAGACCATTTACATTTAGGGTGATTATCGATAGGTACGTACTTATTGCCATTTCAGGCTTTACATTCGTGGTTACCAAAGGATCAAGGGCAATTCCCTTACTGTCTAACAGTCTAATTTAACTTACTTCATATACTATTACAAACACAACCTAAAGGTTCTTTTGTTTTTCCTCCTTTTTCTTCCTCCTCTTTTCCTTGTATGTTATGAATCGTATTCTGTACTCTTTGTCTTCCCTTGGTTGACATTTATTTAGCCTTAGGAACACTTCCATCTATAGGAGTCCCTCCAAAATGCCCTGTAGAGGTGGTTTGTGGGAGGTAAATTCTCTCAGCTTTTGTTTATCTGAAAATTGTTTAATTCCTCCTTCAAATTTAAATGATAACCTTGCTGGGTAAAGTATTCTTTGTTCAAGGCCAATCTGCTTCATTGCATTAAATATATCATGCCACTCCCTTCTGGCCTGTAAGGTTTCTGTTGAGAAGTCTGATGATAGCCTGATGGATTTTCCTTTGTATGTGATCTTTTTTTCTCTCTAGCTGCTTTTAAAAGTCTGTCTTTATCCTTGATCTTTGCCATTTTAATTATTATATGTCTTCATGTTGTCTTCCTTGGGTCCCTTGTGTTGGGGGATCTGTGCACCTCCATGGCTTGAGAGACTATCTCCTTCCCCAGATTGGGGAAGTTTTCAGCAATTACCTCCTCAGTGGCAGTTTCTATTCCTTTTTCTCTCTCTTCTTCTTCTGGTACTCTTATAATGCGAATATTGTTGCATTTGGATTGGTCACACAGTTCTCCCAATATTCTTTCATTCTTAGAGATCCTTTTTTCTTCTGTGCCTCAGCTTCTTTGTATTCCTCTTCTCTAATTTCTATTCCATTTACTATCTCTTCTACTACATCTAATCTGCTTTTAAAATCCTCCATTGTATGTTTCATTTTAGATATGGAATTTCTTAATGATTGATCTCCAATTTAAATCCGTTCCTGAGTTCTTGAATATTTTCTGTACCTTCATAAGCATGTTTATAATTTTTATTGTGAACTCTCTTTCAGGAAGATTGGTGAGTTCAGTTTCATTTGGCCCTCTTTCTGGGGTTTTTGAGATTTTGGTCTGAACCATGTTCTTTTGTCATTTCATATTTCTGTGTGGTGCCCACTAGTGCACAGAAACTCCAGTCTCTGGAGCTGCTTAGCCCCTAGAGTGAGGTTGGGGGTCATAGAGGAGTGGAGCTGGTGCCTGAGGGGACGGAATCTATTTCCTGATTCCCGTCTGCTATGCCTGTCTCCAGTGTCAGAACCAGTGGTCCAAGCACACACATGTAAACTTCTGTGCTTTGCGTCTCTATCTATTGTAGGCAGGGCCTCCCTCTGGCTGGCCTGATGCCTGCACAGTGACTGCCGGTTTGCGAGCAGGTGCCTGCAGGCCAGTAGGAAGATTTGGCAGGCTGTGTGTCACAGTGGGGGGCCTCGGAGCTGTGTAGGCAGCCAGGGGGATGGAGCACCTGAAGCTCCCCAAAGTTCCCAACCAGCTGGGCAGAGTGCATCCACGCAACCTTGTCCAGCTCTCCCTTCTCCCGCACAGCAAGCTCTGTGCAAACCCCCTCCCTTCAGCAGCCCTCTGGCTGCTAGGAAGCTGCTCAGACTGTCTACCTTTCCTCTGACACAGAGTGGCCTGGTGTGGATCCCGTCCTCCACAAACAGCCGGAATGTCAGTTTCTCAAGCACTCCACCTGTCCAAGCTCCCCAATGTCCAGAGCACCACACACTATAGTGTTCTGCTCACAAAGCGGATGTCCCAGGCTAGGTGTCTGGCAGTCCCAGGCTTCCACCCCCTCCCCTGCTCCATTTCTCTTCCTCCCACTGGTGAGCTGGGGTGGGGGAAGGGCTTGGGTCCCACCGGATTAAGGCTTTCCTACGTTACCTTGTTTCATGATGTCTGCTCTGTTTGTGAGATCTGTTTGCAGTCTTGTTCAGCCTTCTTTCTTGTTGCTGTTTTAAGGTTAGTTGTATTAATTAACTATATTTTTGTACAATTTGTGGTTTGGGGAGGAGCTCTCCATCTCACCTGTCATGCTGCCATCTTGCAAGTCCTTCAGCGTTCTTTGAATGGGAGAGTTCACCAGTGAACCAGCTCATCCTGGACTTTTGCTGTTGGGAGTTCTTGATTACTGATTCAGTCTTCTTAATAGTGAGCAGTTGTGGGGATAATGGAAGTTCCTATGGCCAGGATCCTCACCTGACCTTAAACTACTACATGATGTAATTGGCCTACTGCTAGGCTACTGCTTCCACACCTGTAGGCAATGAGCTGTTACTGACTGAGACACTATATAAAGAGCTCTGCCCAGTGCTCTGGGAAGAGGCAGAGATAAAGGAGGATCACAGACCTGCAGACTGTTGGATGCAGTTGTGATTCTAGTGCTCGACCTACTGCTGAGAGAATAAAGCCAGGTACAAACCTTTAACCCAGGAACGTTGTCATTTGTCAGCCTTACTGAACCCATAGTGCACTTGCCTGGGGCTGAAACCCTCAGGCAAGACAGACCCCAAAAACCAAAAAACCAAAATACCCTCATGTATATCTCCATCTAGGAGTCTGTTTCTGGGGACCCTTACGGAAGACAAAGGTTGTTGAAATATCTCTCAAATAACCTTCTAGATTCTTAGGACAAACCTTTAGCTTTGTTGAGGTTGGCTTTTTCTATAGCTTGGGAAAAAAATTGCCTAAACTTCCTGTGGATAAAGTGAAGATTCCTATGGCCAGGATTCTCACCTGGCTCTGGTCGGCTACCTCACTACACATGTGAGTGATGTGTTGTTATTGACTCTATATAAAGAGCTCTGCCCAGTGCTCTGGGTGACAAAGTGGCATGGCTTCAGGACTGCAGGAGAGCAGAGAAGAGGCTGGAGTGATGGCAGCACTGAGGACAGAGAGTGAGATGGCTGCGGGGGTAGAGAGGCCAGAGACAGAGACCACTTGCTGCATGCAGACTCACTCTGAGTGGACAGGACTCTAGTGATTGACCTGTCACCATGGGAATAAAGTTGGATATAACCCTTTCACCCCAAGAACGTTCCACTGTCATTTCTTTGGTCTCATTGAATCCATAGTGAACTTGTCTGGGGCTGAAAGCCATTGGCAAGACACTGCTTTTTCCAGACAGATGGGCAAACTTCATAGAGGTAGGAGATGGATCAGTGTCTTGCATATGAGAGGAACTTTCCAGGGTTGGTAACATTGTGATGACCAGATTGGCAGGTGCTTCTAGTTAACCTTCCTATTCCTCAGTAAAATGTAGGTGACCCAGTGAGGTACATAGATCTCTGAATACCCCTGGGCTAATCCAATCCTAGCCAACAAAATAGTCACTCATTACAATGGAGGAATCCCAAAAACCAATTTCACCCCCTGCAAGGAATAACTAGCTCCTCTTTCTTATAATAGTCCTCTCATCCTTCTCCTGATTAACTTTTCTTACAGGACTAAAAGATGCTTCTTGGAATTTTGGGAGTGGACCTTGACACCTCTAATTCACAACCACTTAATCCTGTGGAATTTGACTAACATCTCTTATTGCCAGCTGTCATCCATTCATCTCTTCTTTGACTTTGTGCCTTCTTTCAACATAGCTGCAAAGTGAGAAACGAGGGTAGAGTGGAGGGTAGTACTTGTATGTGTGGAGTTTCTGCTATGTACCAACCACTGTACTTTGTATTTCACATTATCTCATTAGCCTTTACAATAACCCTAGAAGAGAGGAGGATTAAAGATGGCGGCGTGAGAGGTGAGACAGAGGCTTCCTCCTAAAAACCGCAAATAATATGAAAATAAAGCTACTACAACTACTCTTGAAAGAGCAACGGGAAAGAGAACTACAATAAACTGCATACACCTGGAGACAAGAGCAGCCCTCACAGAAAACGGTAATGTACTAAAGCTGTGGTCCTGCGGGATCCAAGCCCTTCCTCCACCCCAGCTCACCAGCAGGAGGAATAGGAACAGAGCAGAGAGGGAGTGGAGAACTGGGACTGCTGAGTACCTAACTCTGGAGATCTACTCTGGGAGCACAAACCTACATTTCATGGTGCTTGCATGATGCTCTTCTAATTAGGAGCTTGGAAAGCTAAGACAGGCGGAGTTCCTGGAGAGACAAGGATTCCGGCTGCCTGTGAGATCAGGGATCCATACCCAGCTGCTCTGGGACGGGGGAGGGGCCGGCAGTCTGAGAGACTTCCTGGCAGGGAGGAACTTGGAAGGAGGCCTGCTGAGGGGGCAAGGACTGCACGGAGCTTGCTGCTCGGGAGAAAGGACAGGTGGACAGGATTGTCCGGGTGTACTCTGCCCAGCAGATTGGGGGTTTTCTGATCTTCAGGTGTGCCAGCTCTCTGGCTGCCTGCACGGCTCCAGGAACCCCTTCTGTGACAGGCAGACTAGTGCACCTTTCGCCTGGCCAGCCCCACCGGGCTTGCAAACCTGGAAGCCCTTCCCTGGTGTTGGGCCAAACGGAGGGAGGATCTGTCTACAGCAACTTAAAAGGCAAAGCACAGAGGCTTATACCTGTGTGCTCAGCCCACCGGTTCAGACAGTGGAGACAGGCATAGCAGCCAGGAACCAGGAAACAGCCCTTTCCTCCCCCGAGGCACCAATACCACTCCCCTACAATCCCTGACATTTCTTCAGGGGCTGAGCAGCTCCAGAGAGTAGAGCTTCTGGGCACTAGAGGGCTCCATACACAAATATGAAATGCCAAAGGAACCTGGTCCAGAGTAAAATTATGAACACAACTCCTGAGAAAGATTTTAATAATATGGACCTTATGACTCTCCCTGAAAGGGAGTTCAAAATAAAAATCATTCACATGCTCATGGAGGTACGGAAAGATATTCAAGAAGTCAGGAATGAATTAAGGTTGGAGATGCAATCCTTGAGGAACACAATGGACGGTGTTAAAAACAGATTGGATACGGTGGAGGAGACGATAAATGAAATAAAAACTAGAGAAGAGGAATACAAAGAAGCTGAGGTACTGAGAGAAAAAAGGATCTCTAGGAATGAAAGAATATTGAGAGAACTGTGTGACCAATCCAAACGGAACAATATTCACATTATAGGAGTACCAGAGGAAGAAGAGAGAAAAAGGGATAGAAAGTGTCTTTGAAGAAATAATTGCTGAAAACTTTCCCACACTGGGGAAGGAAATAGTCTCGCAGTCCACGGAAGCCCACAGAACTCCCAACACAAGGGACCCAAGGAAGACAACACCAAGACACATAATAATTCAGATGGCAAAGGTCAAAGATAAAGACAGAGTATTAAAGGCAGCTAGAGAAAGAAAAAAGATCACCTACAAAGGAAAACCCATCAGACTATCACCAGACTTCTCAACAGAAACCTTACAGGCCAGAAGAGAATGGCATGACATATTTAAGTAATGAAACAGAAGGGCCTCGAACCAAGAATATTGTATCCAGCACGATTATCATTTAAATATGATGGAGGGATTAAACAATTTCCAGACAAAGGAAAGTTGAAAGACTTTGCTTCTCATAAACCACCACTATAGGATATCTTAAACGGACTGCTCTAGAGGGAAGCACCCCTAAGGCTAAAAAGATGTCACCAGAGAAAATAAAATCATAGCAAAGAAAGCAGACCATCCAAATACTAACTATAGGCAAAGAATGAAACACCCAATATATAAAGAATAGAGGAGGAAGAATAGGAAGGGAGAAATAAAGAAACATCAGACGGCGTTCACAATAACTTAACAAGAAAGTTAAGTTAGATTTTTAGATTGTAAAGAAGCAACCCTTGAACCTTTGGTAACCACAAATCTAAAGGCAGCAATGGCAATAAGTACATATCTATCAATAATCACCCTAAATGTAAATGGACTGAATGCACCAATCAAAAGACACAGAGTAACAGAGTGGATAAAAAAGCAAGACCCATCTATATGCTGCTTACAAGAGACTCACCTCAAACCCAAAGATATACGCAGACTAAAAGTGAAGGGATGGAAAAAGATATTTCATGCAAACAACAAAGAGAAAAAAGCAGGTGTTGCAGTACTTGTATCAGACAAAATAGACTTCAAAACGAAGAAAGTAGCAAGAGATAAAGAAGGACATTACATAATGATAAAGGGGTCCGTCCAACAGGAAGATATAACCATTATAAACATATATGCACCCAACACAGGAGCGCCAACATATGTGAAACAAATACTAACAGAATTGAAGGAGGAAATAGACAACAATGCATTCATTTTAGGAGACTTCAACACACCACTCACTCCAAAGGATAGATCAACCAGACAGAGAATAAGTAAAGACACAGAGGCACTGAACAACACACTAGAACACATGGACCTAACAGATATCTACAGAACTCTGCACCCAAGAGCAACAGGATACACATTCTTCTCAAGTGCACACGGAACATTTTCCAGAATAGACCACATACTAGGCCACAAAAAGAACCTCAGTAATTTCAAAAATATTGAAATACTACCAACCAACTTCTCAGATCACAAAGGTATAAAACTAGAAATAAATTTTAGAAAGAAATCAAAAAGGCTCACAAATACATGGAGACTTAACAACATTCTCCTAATTAATCAATGGGTTAAGGACCAAATCAAAGAATATATGGAGACTAATGACGACAACAACAACACAAAGCCGCAACTTCTGTGGGATGCAGCAAAGGCAGTTCTAAGAGGAAAGTATATTGCAACCCAGGCCTATTTAAAGAAGGAAGAGCATTCCCAAATGAACAGTCTAAAGACACAATTATTGAAACTGGAAAAAGAAGAACAAATGAAGCCTAAAGTCAGCAGAAGGAGGGACATAATAAAGATCAGAGAAGAAATAAATAAAATTGAGAAGAATAAAACAATAGAAAAAATTAATGAAACCAAGAGCTGGTTCTTTGAAAAACTAAACAAAATAGATAACCCCCTAGCCAGACTCATTAAGAGAAAAAGAGAATCTACACACATAAACAGAATCAGAAATGAGAAAGGAAAAATAACGACGGACCCCACAGAAATACAAAGAATTATAAGAGAATATTATGAGCATCTGTATGCTAACAAGCTGCAAAACCTAGAAGAAATGGACAACTTCTTAGAAAAATACAACCTTCCAAGACTGACCAAGCAAGAAACAGAAAAACTAAACAGACCAATCACCAGCAACGAAATTGAATCGGTAATCAAAAAACTACCCAAGAACAAAACCCCGGACCTGACGGATTCACCTCTGAATTCTACCAGACATATAGAGAAGAAATAACACCCATTCTCCTTAAAGTTTTCCAAAAAATAGAAGAGGAGGGAATACTTCCAAACTCTTTCTATGAAGCCATCATCACTCTAATACCCAAACCGGGCAAAGACCTCACCAAAAAACAGAATTACAGACCTATATCCCTGATGAACGTAGATGCAAAAATACTCAACAAAATATTAGCAAACAGAATTCAAAAATACATCAAGAGGATCATACACCATGATCAAGTGGGATTCATCCCAGGGATGCAAGGATGGTACAACATTCGAAAATCCATCAACATCATCCACCAGATCAACAAAAAGAAGAACAAAAACCACATGATCATCTCCATAGATGCTGAAAAAGCATTTGACAAAATTCAGCACCCATTCATGATTAAAACTCTCAACAAAATGGGTATAGATGGCAAGTACTTCAACATCATACAGGCCATATATGACAAACCCACAGCTAACATCATACTTAACAGTGAGAAGCTGAAAGCTTTTCATCTAAGAGCAGGAACAAGACAGGGATGCCGACTCTCTCCACTGTTATTCAACATAGTACTGGAGGTCCTAGCCACGGCAATCAGACAAAACAAAGAAATACAAGGCATCCAGATTGGTAAAGAAGAAGTCAAATTGTCACTATTTGCAGATGACATGATACTGTACATAAAAAACCCTAAATACTCCACTCCAAAACTACTAGAACTAATATCTGAATTCATCAAAGTTGCAGGATACAAAATTAACACACAGAAATCTGTTGCTTTCCTATACACTAATGATGAACTAACAGAAAGAGAAATCAGAAAAACAATTCCATTCACAATTGCATCAAAAAGAATAAAATACCTAGGAATAAACCTAACCAAGGAAGTGAAAGACCTGTACTCTGAAAACTACAAGACACTCCTAGGAGAAATTAAAGAGGACACTAACAAATGGAAATGCATCCCATGCTCTTGGCTAGAAGAATAAATATTGTCAAAATGGCTATACTACCTAAAGCAATCTACAGATTCAATGCAATCCCTATCAGACTACCAACAGCTTTCTTCAATGAACTGGAACAAATAACTCTAAAATTCATATGGAACCACAAAAGACCCCGAATAGCCAAAGCAATTCTGAGAAGGAGGAATCAAACAGGGGGAATTACGCTCCCTGACTTCAAACTCTACTACAAAGCCACAGTAATCAAGACAATTTGGTACTGGCACAAAAACAGACCCACAGACCAGTGGAACAGAATAGAAAATCCAAACATTAACCCAAACATTTACAGCCAATTATTATTTGATAAAGGAGCCTTGGATATACAATGGGGAGATGACAGCCTCTTCAGCAGCTGGTGTTGGAAAAACTGGACAGCTACATGTAAGAGAATGAAACTGGACTACTGTCTAACCCCATACACAAAGGTAAACTCAAGGTGGATCAAAGACCTGAATGTAAGTCATGAAACCATAAAACTCTTAGAAAAAAACATAGGCAAAAATCTCTTAGACATAAACATGAGTGACTTCTTCATGAACATATCCCCCCGGGCAAGGGAAACAATAGCCAAAATGAACAAGTGGGACTATATCAAGCTTAAAAGCTTCTGTACAGCAAAGGACACCATCAGTAGAACAAAAAGACATCCTACAGTATGGGAAAATATATTCATAAATGATGCATCTGAGAAGGGGTTGACATCCAAAATATACAAAGAACTCACGCACCTTAACAAACAAAAAGCAAATAATCCAATTAAGAAATGGGCAGAGGACATGAATAGACACTTCTCTAAAGAAGAAATTCAGATGGCCAACAGGCACATGAAAAGATGCTCCACATCGCTGGTCATCAGAGAAATGCAGATTAAAACCACAATGAGATATTACCTCACACCAGTGAGGATGGCCAACATCCAAAACACAAACAACAACAAATGTTGGTGAGGATGTGGAGAAAAGGGAACCCTCCTACACTGCTGGTGGGAATGCAAATTAGTTCAACCATTGTGGAAAGCAGTATGGAGGTTCCTCAAAAAACTCAAAATAGAAATACCATTCGACCCAGGAATCCCACTCCTAGGAATTTACCCTAAGAATGCAGTAGCCCAGTTTGAGAAAGACAGATGCACCCCTATGTTTATTGCAGCACTATTTACAATAGCCAAGAAATGGAAGCAGCCTAAGTGTCCATCAGTAGATGAATGGATTAAGAAGATGTGGCACATATACACAATGGAATATTATTCAGCCATAAGAAGAAAACAAATCCTACCATTTGCAACAACATGAATGGAGTTAGAGGGTATTATGCTCAGTGAAGTAAGCCAAGCAGAAAAAGACAAGTATCAAATGATTTCACTCATATGTGGAGTATAAGAACAAAGAAAAAAACTGAAGGAACAAAACAGCAGCAGACTCACAGATCCCAAGAACGGACTAATAGTTACCAAAGGGAAGGGGACTGGGGAGGATGGGTGGGAAGGGAGGGTTAAGGGGGAAAAAGGGGCATTACGATTAGCAGATGTAATGTTGAGGGGGCACGGGGAGGGCTGTACAACTCAGAGAAGACAAGTAATGATTCTATAGCATCTCAGTACGCTGATGGACAGTGACTGTAATGGGGTTGTTGGGGGGACCTGATGAAGGGGGTAGTTTAATCACCATAATATTGCACATGTAATAGTAGATTAATGATACCAAAATAAAGTGTAAAAAAATAATAATAATAAATAAATAAATAATTCTCTTATTGGGAAAAAAAAATAACCCTAGAAGATAGATATAGATAGATATATGGATCTAAACATAGATATGTAGATAGGTATAGATATGTAGATATAGGTTAGATGATGTAGATGACACAGATATCTGCCCTGTCCCCCTAATACACACAAAACCACAGTTAAGTAATTTACTTCTTTGGGATGTGAAACCTCTTGTCCTTGTGACGTTAGCAGACTCAGCTAGGCTTGCATAGAGTTGTGAAGCAGTGTCCTAGGTTAATTCTAGTGTTACTAACATTAGTATTTGTAGCACTTGGTTTGATAGTGGTCTAGAGGCAGATCAAACCCTCGAATGTCCCCCGATTTTACTCCTATATCCTTTACAATCTTAGCTGTCCTAAGGCTGTAGGTCAGAATTGCTATTTGAAACTGGTCTCCTGACAGCCAACCAACATTCTTGTATAACTGACTGACTAACTGATTATTGAAATCATTTAACAAGTATTTACTGCAGCTTTACTGCCTACAATATGCAGGACACATTACTGGGGACACCATAGCCCAATAATAGAGAGCATAGACTTTGAGGAGGACTACTTAAGTTTGAATCCAGGCTCCACCACTTAGTAACTGCATGAACTATGACATATCTAATATATATGAGACACTAATCTACTATACTAGGTACTAGATATTAATCATTTTCATGCTCAGTTTTTTCACTTGTAGAGATAAAAACACTTCATGGTGGGGACGGAGAGAAGTTGGTAGGTTTATATAGGATTTATATAGGATCGTCCATGTAAACAGATTGGCATACAAATAACTGCTTGATCAATGGTAACTGTTCTGTTATGGGAGAAACAGGTGACAGAAGAATGGATCCTGATTCAGGAAACACAGAGCCTAGGAGGAGAGATAAGATGTGTACATAAATAACTATAATACAAATTTAGAAACAAGGCATGATATGGAGGTAGAAATCATATGTAATGAAATTTAGAGGAAGGAAAGATCACTTCTAGGTGAGGAAATCAGAGAAGGCTTCTTGGATAAAATAACATTCAAGTTGTTGGATAGTACGCATACTATCCAGTATTAACCCTGTGAATGGCAACTCTCTTAAAAACCAGTAAGTACTATCCAAGTTTAAAGCAATAAAAAACAGAATCCTGGTGCACAGTCCTGGATTTTATAGCATTATGAGGCTGGGTGCTCGCTGGGCATGACGACGTGCCTCTGAGATCAGTGGAGACTAATACATGTCTGCTTTCCAGTTGGTTCCATAAGGGTCATTCTGAGGCAAGACTTCCTCTGCCTAGGTGACTAATCAAGATTAGCTCTGGAAAAGACTCCACATTAATGACTGTCAGCAAGATTTTATTAAGTATGTACCATGAGTCCTAATCTATAGGTATGGGACTGAATAAAAAAAGAAAGAAAGAAAGAAAGAGGTGTGACCCCTCTTTCAGAGAGTATGTACAGTCTATTTAGGAAGATAAGATTAACATTCAAAATTATTTTTATATCATTTATTGCTTTTTCTTATATTTATAAAAGCAATACAAATTCACTATAGAAAATTAAATAGAAGAGAAGCAAAATCACCCCTACCCAGATTAACCAGATTTAAAATTTTCAATTATTAATTTTCATCCCCACACTCCCTCCACAGACAGGCATACCACCCCCACCCTCACCTCACACTTCTCATGGGAGGAGGGTCTTGTGCAAGTGGATTATAGATTATCTCATTTCCTCTTTCCCTTCTGGAGATGTCTGCCTGGGAATGTGATTTGGCTTAACGTACAGAGAAGGGTTTTTCCTTAAAGGGACTTCAGGTTCTCAGTGTAGCCATCAATCAACCACCAGCTCTGTAAAGGGGCGGGCTTCTCACACAGGCAGGCTGAGTGGTCTTGTGTTACCATTTAAGGTAAGAGGAAAAGGAAGTGACAGACGCAGCTCTGCCCCCAAAACGTAAAGCCATTCCCATCTGGGCAGGGAAGGGTCAGTAAATTTTATGTTGTATTTGGGGAAATACTTTTCTTCCATAATGTAGGAAGAAATTGCACTGTATCTGAGAGTTAATATTAGTTGGTGTGTGTGTGTGTGTGAGAGAGAGAGAGAGAGAGAAAGAGAGAGAGAGAGATTCTGGATGACGAAGAAGAAAGAGAGAGAGAGAGAGAGATTCTGGATGACGAAGAAGAAATCCTCATTCTCCATCTCTCAATGACCGAGAATTTAAAAAAGACTCGGCCCGCTTTGGACTGATCTGCGGAAGGGGAGGTCCCCTGCGGTGATAGTCTAGACTAGAGATCTATCCAAGGAGCCCTATACAGTGTTGGTCTACACAATGTTTAAAGTTTAAATTAGTATCTGATGTGAAACTATCAGGAGATACCACATTAAGATTTTGGATTTTCAGCTTTTATTGAAATAAAGAAAAAGAAAGATCTGGTAATCCTGGGCTCCTTTTTTTTTTTTTTTTAAATCAAGGAAATGAGCCCTTTTGGTGTCATATTTTTTCTTTTTCTTTTTTTTTAATTTGGGGGCCTTTCCATTGTTAGTTTTTATTTCTGTGTAGAAATCTTAAATTAGTCAAATTTATCAATCATGTAATCAAGTTTATCAAATTTGTGTACTCAAATTTGTTAATCATTTCTCTTATGGCTTCTGAATTTCCTACCTTGCTTAGAAAGATTTTAGTCACCTTTGTTAGTTTGCGAGGGCTGCCGTAGCAAAGAATCGCAGACGGGGTGGCTTAAACAACAGGAATTTGTTTCCTCAAGACTCTGGAGGCTAGAATCCAAGATGGTGTTAGCGGGGCTGGTTGTTCTGACGCTGCCCTCCTGGGCTCGTAGAGGGCTGCCTTCCCCCTCTATCTTCATGCGGTCTCGTCTCTGTGTGTGTCTATGTCCTAATCTCTTTTTCTCATATGGACACCAGTCATATTAGATTAGGACCCACTGCAATGGCCTCATTTTAACTTAATTACCTTTTTAAAGATCCTCTGTCCAAATGCAGTCATGTTTTGAGACGGGTGGTTAGGACTTCAACGAATTTTGAAGAAACCCAATTTAGTCCATAACATCACCCAAGATTTTTTTTTTTTAATTTTGGTATCATTAATCTACAATTATATGTGCAACATTATGGTTACTAAGCTCCTCACTTCATCTAGTCCCCTCCACATACTCCATTACAGTCACTGTCCATCAGTGTAATGAGATGCTATAGAATCACTACTTGTCTTCTCTGAGTTGTACACCCAAGATTATTTTTTAGTTTTTACCATATTTTCTTCCAGTAGGTTTGTGGGTTTTTTTTTAAGATCTAAATATTTGATCCATACATAATTTTCTTTGGCACAAGATATGAGGTAGGGATCCAGTTTTACTTTTTTTCTGCATGGTGAGCAAAATGTTACAGCTATATGTGTTAATAATCTTCCTCCCACTTCAATCTTGAAATTCTGTATTCATCTGATACTCAATTTCCAAATATATTTGAGTCAATTTCTGGTTACTATTTTATATAACTAATCTATTTCTGTGCCACTATCAAAAGTTTAATTATGGCAATTTTATATTTTAATCTTCTAGGTCTAATATTATTTTGTTATTTTTCTTTTTCAGAATTTTCATCACTATGTTTGCACATTTACATTTCAGCATTTACTTTAGCATTGCCTTGTCTAGTTCTAAAAAAATTCTGATAGCATTTTTCTTGGGATAAGTTCACGTACAGAGATTAATTTAAGAAGACTTTACAAGTTCGTATTATTGAGACTTAACTGTCTATATTTTTTAGCATTATTCACCCTTTCAAACAGCTTGAATTTTTAACCGTGTACATGTACTATTTTTTTATAATGAAAAAATTCATTTCCATTCGAAAAACAAAATTAAAAGAATACAGCAGGGGTAAACAGTGATGAGCAGAGATAAATTTATCTCTACGAGCCAAGTGGAACTCCCTAAATTCTAAACCCCACAATTAAATCTTCCCTTCTGTTCACGGATAGGCCTTGTTTCTTACAGTTAGAACAAAACAGATTTGGCAACACATTTGGACACAATCTGCATGTTATACTGATGAGAAATGTTAGTTTTCCCCTCTGCTCTCATTTCTGCAAATTCAAAAGATAGACTCCTCTCTCTCAAAGGTTGTCGAGGCTGAGAGATGCAGACTGTAAACTTGGCGGGTTTCCCTAACATTCCCCAGCCAAGGCTGTCATTGTCTCATTAAACCCAAAGGGTCAGGTTTCTAGTGACAAAGGAATTGCCTCACGTCCACCTCCTGTCTCACCAGCAACCAGCTGCTTTTCTCTCAGAGTTCAAGTGTCTTCCCGCCCCTCCTGAGGAGATGCAAGCCCAAGGAGAGGCCGGCAGCTGCGATCCAGGCACCTTGCTGGGTCTCTGTCTTTAATGGGGTGAGAAAGTGAATTGGGGGTCGCACTTCTTGTCAAGAGGTCATTTCTAATGTTTCTTGGTCCTCAGGTTAAGTGAAGGCCTACTAGTTCTCCTGTTTCTTTTCTTGCCCCGTTTTCTTTCATTCACTCATTCACACTCAGCACATACATAAGCGATCATCCTGAAATGCAAGTCAGAAGCACGCCACTCTTCTGCTCCTAGCCCTCCACTGACATGTCACCTCACCTGGAGTGAAAACCCAGGTCTGTGCGACGGCCTGCTCTGGCTCTACACGGTCCGCCCGCCGGTTTCCCACTCCTCGCGCTATCGTGCACTCTGCTCCAGCCCCACTGGGCCCCTCGCTGTCCCTGTCCTTACTGCTACCTGGAGTCCCCACGATGCCAGGAAGTCTTGTCCCTCAGAGAGCCACATGGGTCACTCCCTCACCTCCTTCAGTTCTTTATGTAAATGTCACCATCTCATGAGGCATTTTCTGATCACCCGACCTAAAATTGTAAGCCTTGTGCTCCCTACCCCTATTCGAGCTCTATTTTTTCCTGGAGATAAGCACCATTGAACATACTGTATACTTAGTTTCTTATTTACATCTACTCCCCTTATTAGGATGTAAGCTCCCTGAGGGCGGGATGGTTGTCTGTTTGGCCCACTGTCTATCTCACAGCCCAGATCTGTGACCACTATAAAGGCATTCACAAACATTTGCTGAATGAGTGAGCGAGCTAGTAATGCCTCCAGTCTGGCATCAGTGCATTCATTCATCTTCCAGCCACCTTCCCCTAAAGCCACAGATGCCTCACAGTCTCTGGTTCTGCCTCACAGAATAGGAGCTTAGCTGTCATGAAGCCATCATATTAAGACATGGAGATTCCCAGAAGCACCGTCCCCCTTACTAGAACATTTTTCAAGGAAATTGCCTCCTTTGCAGAGGAATAATTAAGATCTCTTCAGAAAGAAAGATGACAGCCCAAATCTAGCTTTCCTATATTCAAACCTTTCCTTGGCTAGTGGGAAAGAATCTCTTCTAGCCATGATATATATATTTATTCATCATGCATCCATTGTCACTTGATACATAGAGTTACTGAAGTCAATCTGTTCTTAGTTCCCTTGGTGGGTGGGAGAGCGTTCAGGTATTCGTTTAGTCAACAAACTTTTATTGAGTGCCAGCCAGAGCCAGGACCGGTCCACAGTACTGTAGGTCATTCTTGCCTTCATGAAACTTACATAGAGTGTAATAGGCAATAAGCTGATTAGTAAATATGTACTACACACTGAGAAAAGCACTGTGGAGATAACAGAGCACTTCCGTAAATGATTTCATAGGTGGACCCTTTTAGATATGGCCGGGGAAGACTTGTCTAAGGAGATAATATTTAAACACAAATTTGAGGATAAGAAGAGCCAGGCAAGGCATATATGGAGACAGGCCTGGAGTGCTCCCAGGGTGGCTGGGCCAGAGTGAGAAAAAGAAAAAGGGATCAAGGGGGTGACAGATGTCGCAATGATAAGGTTAAATCATGGATCCCCTGGTAGGTCTTGGGAAGGAGCTCAGGTTTTGTTCCAAGAGCACCAGGAAGCCACCGAGGAGTCGTTAAGCAGGCGACGGCCTAATCCAACGCACCTTTGAAAAGATGGCTCTGGGCCCTGGGAGTCGGGCGGCCACTGGCTGCCTGTGGCTGTTGAGCACTTGAAATCTGGGGAGTCGGAACTGAGATGCACTATGAGCATGAAATATACAGTATTTGGTATATTTAAAAGTGTACACTCAAAATCACATTAAAAATGTAAACTATGTCATTAATAATTTTTGTATTTTATGTTGATTATATGTTGAAATACTTTGAATGTTAAGTTAATAAAATATACTGTTAAAATTCATTTCACCTGTTTTTTTTGTTTAATGTGCTTACTAGAAAACTTTAAATGACATATGTGGTCACATTATATTTCTCTGGGACAGCGCTGCTCTGGTTGTTTACAAAAAGCAGATTTGAGGGAGAAAAACAGAGGAAGTGAGAAGAGCGCTGAAGAGGCGGTTTCTGGGCGTCAGAAATGATGGGCCACTTGGGTTAAGGGTCAGTGCGGGGAATGGAGAGAAGTGAATACATACTGAGATATGGTTTTGGTGGGGGTCTATGGGATCTACTGACGAGTCAAGGATGAGCCCCACATTTCTGATTTGAGCAACAAGGTATATGATGGTGCTTTCAGTGAGATGAGTTAAACTACAGAGGGATTTGGCTTTGGGGTGGTAAGGGAATCCCAGCCCAGTTTTGGACATATTAAGTTTGAGGTACCTATGAGACATCCCAGTGGAGCGGCCACGCTGGCAGATGGCGATCTGGGACTCAGGAGCTGGGAGCTCAGAGGAGAGCTTTAGACTAGACCAGAGAGAGAAAACTTTGAGTTCTCAGCCCCTAAGTGGCTCATGGGTTTAGGAAGATAGAGAAGAGAGGCAGGCCTGGGGACTGAGCCCTGTGGGTGCGTAATTCCTGTAGTGACTGCTGGAGTGTGAGCGGAAGACAGGAGCCTGCAAAGGGGAGAAAAAGGAACAGAGGCCTACGAGGGCAACGAAGAAAATGCACTGCTGTTCAACTGAGAGGCGCTTGAAGGAAGCGAGGGTTTCCAGCTCTGAACTGGAAACTCTGCTGAGAGGCCACAGATAAGCCCAGAACAGGATTCTCTGGTTCAAGCGACAAGGGGGCTCGCATAGTGTTAATAAACATGACAAAAGGCATTTTTCAGTGGAGGGGTAGGAAGCAAGGTAGTACAGGAAAGGTGAAGTGGCAGCAGGGGAAGACAACTCTTTCAAGAAGTTTGGCTCTAAAGAGAGCAGAGACAATGGTGGCACCTTGGGAGAATGGAGTCAGATCATAGGAATGACCCCAGGTGGGGTGGGATTATGACACAGGGAAGGGGCGAGCATGGAAGCCACATCCTTGAGTAGTTCAGAGAAGAGAAGATCTGGGACCAGGTGCAGGGAGAGGAAGATGTATGTACAGCTGATGGAGTCTCAAGACACAAAATATTTATCAGAGGAACCCCAAGAATTTGTGTCCCGAGTTCGGGAATCACTGATCGGCTTGAGACTTGCACACACCTGATTTGGAAACAGGAGCATGAGATTTGAGTCTGGCTCTTCCTGAACCATGTATAGGACTGGCTTCATGGGTGTGCAACATATACAGTCTAAATCCATATTTAGAAGGACCTGGTGCTTGGTGTAATGCTCTGCTGTCACCATCTTGAAATTCCTTATAATATTTGAAGAAGGGGTCGTTTGCATTTTGTACTGGGCCATGCAGATTATGTGACTGGTCCTAACCAAATGTTGATACCTGACTTTTTTGAAAAAACACTGAGATGTAATCCACATACCATAAATACCTGACTTATTTGTGCCTTCGTTTCCTCCTCTTCAAGTAACCATAGTCTACCTCCCGCCCAGGTAGGTGGTGTGACAATGAATGCAAAGTTCTGGGAGCCCCTCTGACAGGACCCTTCCCACCCGGGAGCCCTCATACTTGTGCCCGGCACCTTCACCATGTCTAAGTCACTTGGAGCTGCTGCTGAGGCGCTCGGTTCTTAGCCCACACTCTTATGATGTTCTCTTCCTTTTTACACCAACAACTTCAAATGAGATTTAAATACACTGATCACATCATCCTGTCTCCCAGGCTGTCTGTGCTTGGTAGGGCTTGGGTCTCTCAGGGTCCCTCCTATATGGAAGGTATAGACAGATACAAATGCAAGACTTGACTGGGCAGAGAAAGTGCTCCTGGCCCCCTTCTTATGAGAGTTCCCAAGGCCGCAGATTAGCAGAGATATAGAGAAAAGGGAAAAAGAGAGGTAGTTCTGTCTCTGACATTTGCAGGGCCCAATGCAGATACAAAAAATAAACTATAGATTTAATATTTAAAATTTTTAATTTATACTGTTAAAATATATCTTTCTACCTTGACAAGTGTATTTTCATAATGTTGACCAGGTTTAAATTTAGAATGTGGGGGCCCCTGAGAGTTCTTGCTGGAACATGATAGTGCGACACAGTCCACCTTCCAGTCCGGTACATGTCTCTTCCTATTTCTGGCTCAAAACGTTTTGGAGGGTGATAGAACAGTGGTCATGGAGGGACTGAAGGCAGAGGGATTAGAAAGTTGACAAATCTCACCCTGGAGGTAAGCTGGGCTTGTGTGGGCTTCTTAGTTTTATTATCATCACAGCTATTTGTTTCTCCATATTGGATAAGATGCAGGAATCCTGGGGTCAACTGAAGAAAGACTCAGCTTCATGCCCTAGCCTCTGCCCTGGACACTGTAAAGTTCAACCTCACCTGCCACTCGAGGTTGTCTCCCAGGAACACTGTCCAGCAGTACCAGGTCCCTCTCCTGGGCTTGCCAAGACCAGAGCAAAGGAGTGAGTAGAGAGGGAAAGACATGGCAGGATGTTTTGAAGAATGTGTCCCAAGACACTATATTTTCCAATCATTCTGTAGCAGATATCAGTCTGTGTCCATCTACAAGAACAGGACTAGGTGCTTGCTATCTGAACATGAGGTGCAGGTTGGTGAGCTAAGAATTTCCAGAGTATGTTGTGGTGAAGAGGAAGTAGTGGACATTATTGTGATGGATGAGTGTGCCAGAATCTCCACCCTTGTAAGAATAAACTTCAGCCTGATGTTAGGCTACCAGTAGGATGGGAAACAGATCTTAGCCAAGCTCCTGAGAGTTGCCTTGCTTTCTAGTATTCATGTCAGAGAGACAATAAGAGGCAAAGGGAGCTGCCAGGGGGACACATCTTCCAGGTGGAAAGAATCTTTCTGAGAATTAAGTCAAGACAGAATAGAAGAAAGCCAATAGACGCAGGAAGACAGCATGAGCAAGCAATGTGACGACCATTGACCCAGCCTTGCTCCAAGTTCAGGAATTCTAACACTTACAGCCAATAAAATCCTACTCCATCACTTTTTTTTTCATGAGTTAGTTTAAGTTTGTTTCCTCTCACTTGAACTGAAAGAGTCCTGACTAACCCCAGATGTAAGACTATATGCATGAATGAAATGTGGAGATGAGTTGAACAGTACAGAGAAGATACTTTCAAATCACTACCAGTCTGTGAGTATGGTGTCAACTGGATACATCACTTTGAATAAGAACTGATGAACATTCTCTGGGAATCTTATTCAGATTGACCAGAAGCACTTGACCAGAAGGATTGGGTCAGCCATTCTTTCTAATCCCACTGTTTTACACTGTGACCCACCAACCACCATCACCACACTCTATCCATTCCCCATAACATACAAGTAGGTTGCCTAAACTTCTCCAGTGTGGACAGTAGGAAAGCAAAGAAAGCCATATATATGCCCACCAACCAGCTGACAGTAAGACTGTTTTTGTTATTGACTCCCAGGAAAAAGGGCGTATTGCCTTAATTACATGATCACACACAAATACTTACTGAGTTCCCGCCAGGTGTAGGGCATTAGGATAAATACTGTGGCAGAAGCATGGAAGTAGAAAATACTGGTTCTTCCTCTAAGGATTTTATAAAGTTAACTGGGGAATAAAACCTAAATAGTGCACATAGAATATTAAAAAATATGTACGTTTGGAAAACAGTTGGGCAGTTCCTCAAAAAATTAATCATGGAGTTTCCATTTGATTTCAGCATTTCCACTCCTAGTGTTGTCAGGCAATCCAACTGGGGGAGATATCCCTATGCACTTGGTGAGACCTCAAGCGGGGAGAGGGTTCTTGACTCTAATCAAAACAGGTTGTTCAAGTGTAGGTAAGACAGGAGCTCATTAAAGCAAGAGTACTAATGAATGGCAGCAGCCGTGCAGGCAGCAGAGGGCAAGGATGGGCAGAGGGAGGAAAGGGAAGCTCACTGAACTCCACTTGGCATAGGGCAAGTCCCTTGGAAACTCCTGAAGCCAGGGGTCACATGGCATCCAGTGCCCACTTGAATCTGCATGGTGTGAGGGCTAAGACACTACTAGCCCAGGATTTAGGGGAGCTGTAATGCACTGGATGGAGTGAGATTATATTCTGAGGACTTCCCAAAGCAGAGAAAGGAGATTTGGGGACAGGCTACTAAGGAGCATGATTATACAGCCTCAGTTCTGTCCAGGTCACCCAGCTGATGGGAACTTGTAAGCCCACATCAGAGATCTCAGTAGCCCTTCCCTACTTGTCTGCAACAGAACAGAGAAAGAGAAGGCTTGTGCTTAAGACTAGAAAATTGAGTGAAATAGCAAGGTGACAAAGACACAACAACCACCAGGGGCAGAGGCTAGTGAGTTCTTGTCTTTATATGAAAAAGAGTTCAGAGACAAGGTGCAATAGGCCTATGCAACAAGAAAGTTTATTTGATAAGACGGTACACACTCAGATGCGAGTGTGGGTGACCCGAGAGAGGAGCTCACTCAGGAGGGTTTGGGTTGGGGGCTCTTGTAGCTGGAGTTTAAGCAGGGGTGGAATACTCATCAGGTTAGGGGGGATTTTCTCAATATAGGAAGGGGATTTCTGGGAAATAGGGTGCCACCTTCTTTTTGCCCTTAAATGCTCTTCCTCAGAACTGTCATGATCCAAAGGGTATGATTTTTAGTATGCTAATGAGAGTATAATGTAATTGAGGTGAAGTCAGGGTCAACTTCTCCTCCATGTCTGAACCAGTCAGTTTTGGCAGGTCTGGTATCTATACCCTCCCTCCCCATCTCCCAGGAACAATTTACACAGAATGTTTAGGATATAAACAATCATCTAACTGAATATAAACACTAGCCAAAGTCCCTAACCCCTTCCCTGCTCCTGTTTGGTTATCCACCTCCTATAACACTAGGTATCTACCTAAGAGAAAAAAATACATATGTCCACACAAAAATTGTGCATGAATGTTCAAAGCAGTACAATTCAAAATAGCCCCAAAGTGAAAACAACCCGTGTCCATCAATTGAGGAATGGATAAACAAGATGTGGTTGGAATATTATTTCTCTCTAGGAAGGAAGTATTAAGATAATAAGAAATACATATTTTGTCTTTGTCCCTGGTTGCTGACACAGAGCTCCTAAAGCCCTTGGAACTCCTAAGTGATAAAAGTGATAGGAGAGTCTTTTGTTGTTATTCATAACAAGTCCCTTTCAACCATACCTGAGTTTATGGTAACAGGTGACTCTTTGTGGCCTCTCCAATAGCTTCGGGTTGGGAGCTGGACATAAGAAAGCCCAAGTTATGATAAGACAGTTAGAACTACCAGCCCCACCCCCCACGTTCTGGGAGGGAAGAGGGGAAGGAGATTGAGTTCAATTGCCAATGGCTAGTGATTTAATCAATCGTGGCTATGTAATGAAACCTCAATAAAATCCCCTCAACAACAGTGCTCACAGAACTTCCAACATAAGGGTGCATCAAAGTGCTGGGAGGGTGGCATGCCGCGAGGGCACAGAAACTAACGCCTCCCTTCACCAAACTTTCCCCCATGCAGTGCTTCCATTTGGCTGTTTCTGAGTTGTATTCCTTATAATAAACTGGTAACAGTAAGAAAAGTGCTTTCCTGAGTTCTGTGAGCTGGAGTCATTTAGTGAATCATCAGGTCTAACAGGAGTGTTCATGGGAGCCTGTGAATCTATTCACACTTGGCTGGGCGGAGGTGTGAGTAGCCTGGGCACCCCATTTGTGGCCGGTGTCTGAAGTAGGGGCAATTTCATGGGACCCAGCGCTTAACCTATGGGGTCCGACATTATCTCCAGGTGAATATTGTCAAAATTGAGTTAAATTGTAGGACACCCAGGTGGTGGCAAAGAACCGGTCCATGTCAGGAAGAAAGAATCTCAGAAGTATTGATACATGCTACAATACGGATGAACCTTGAAAATATTATACTAAGTGAAAGGATGCAGGCACAAAAGGCCATGTATTGCATGATTCCATTAATAGCAAGTGCCCAGAATAGACCAATTTATAGAGACAGAGAATAGATTAGTGGTTGGCAGGACTTGGAGAAGGGGAGAACTGGGAATGACTGTTAATGAGTATGGGTTTCTGTTGAGAGTGATGAAAGCATTGGGAATTAGGTAGTGGTGATGATTGCACAGCTTTGTGAAGATCCTAAAAACCAGTGAATTGTACACTTTAAAAATAAATAAATAAACATTTTGTTTAAAAAAGCAAGGAGAAGAAGCATGGCACAATTATGTATGATAAATTACCACCCCGGTTCTCCCTGCATAGAGCTCTATGAAGCAGGCACTATAATGACAGACAGGAGAAATGATAGTTTCCAGTCAACTGACAGTGCTTCAGAACAACTGGTTCCATGATAGTGGCTATTTTCAGGCTATTGTATTAGCTTAGATTAATGCAGAAACCAAGTTCTATCTTAATTACATAGCCAAATCCTTGCTGACTCCCAGCATTTACTTTCCTCTTACTCTTAAATCATTGGTCACAAGAAATCATTTCTTAGTTTTGACCCAAAACAAAACAAAACAAAACAAAAACAACAGATATCAAAAGACTAAGGTTGCTGTATTAGTCTGTGTTCTCCTTGGAAATCAAGGATTGAGACCAAGGCTTAGCAAAAGTATTTGGGGTCAAGAGCGAGGGGCAATAATCTCATGCAACTGAGCAGCGTAAAGTAGGAAAGGAGGTAAAACAAATGCAAAATGGTCATTGTGGGAAACTGAGTCTCTGTCTTGTTAGAGGAGCCATGTTGAATGGCCTCAGAATTATCTCCCTGAGATCAGGAAAGACAGGCTCCTGACCCTTTTGGTCAAGGTATTCCTTCTCATGTGCATGAGTGCTGAAGGGAATTTTGGGGTATCCCCCTACCTTTCTGAGTTCTGGATACAAGAACTATGCCCAAGAGAAGTCGCTTGCTTCTCCATGGGATTACACCATCGGGCCCCCTGGTTCTCAGGCCTTCAGATTTGGACAGGAACTATATCACCAGCTTCCCTGGGCCTCCGTCTCACAGACAGCACATCATGAGGCTTCTCAGCCTCCATAATCATATACTTTCTTTGGTGGCACCGTACTACAAGACGTTGAATACATGTAAAATCAAGCCTAACATGGATCCTTCACATGAAGTTAGGAGAGTAACAATCTGTCAAGCTACCGAGAGATTATTGGACCTTCATCCTTGGTTTCTTGGATTGCTCCTTCTGGAGACAACCAGCTACTGT
Organism: Phataginus tricuspis; assembly: GCA_029783875.1. Taxonomy (NCBI): domain Eukaryota; kingdom Metazoa; phylum Chordata; class Mammalia; order Pholidota; family Manidae; genus Phataginus; species Phataginus tricuspis. The sequence continues at coordinate 3,632,249 of JAQQAC010003801.1, forward strand.
GCTGTGAGCATGCTCAAACAGCACTGTAGAGAACGCCTTAGAAGAGCTGAGGCTTTCTGCTAATAGCCAGCACCAACTGGTCGCTATGGAGAAGGTGCAGTCTAGGAAGTGGGCCCTCAACAAACACTGAATATTGCCAGCATCATGATCCTGGACTTCCCAACCTTCTGAACTGTGAAAAATAAATTTCAGTTGTTTGTAAGCTAAAACGAAACAAAACAAAAATTGGCTGGAGTAAAAGATGAGCCAATTAATAATTTTAAAAATATTATAACACCTTAAATTTATATCATATTAATGTCAAATATATTTCAATAAAAATTCATGCAAAGTTAAAAAACATTGTAGTCAATGAGTGCTAAAAGATCAATAAGAGAAGCAATCATTTCAGGCTGTGGAGGGAGAGCATCATTAAAGAGGCAAAACAGATTTGTAATATTAACATAGCTCTACACAATAGTTATCTGGTTTTGTCAGTATATTAACTTAAATATAATATATTTTGCTTATATATTGCTTATAATTTAAGTAATTCCCATTCTTTGCACCTTAGCAGGGAACTTAAAAATATGTAAACAGGTGAGGAGAGGGGAGAGCGGCCACTGCCGCCGCCAATTCCACCACAGGGTTTTTCATCTGAATAATTCTTGTTCCCCAAACATTGAGGTACTATAAATATTTGTTGAGTGAGTGATAATGGGTTGGTGGTGACTTAAATGTCCTTCAATGCCTCCTGGACACCCTGACTTAATTCTTTCCAGCATTGATCACTCATGACTGTAGTGGTCTGGCCCGATGTTCAAGATGGCGGCATGAGAGGTGAGACAGAGAGCTCCTCCCAAAACCACAAATAGTACAAAAACATAGTTAATTAATACAACTAACCCTAAAACAGCAACAACAAAGAAGGCTGCACCAGACTGCATACAGACCCCACTGAACAGAGCAGACCTCATGAAACAGGGTAACGTAGGAGAGCCTTAATCCAGAAGAACCCAAGCCCTTCTCCCACCCCAGCTCACCAGTGGAAACAAGAGAAATGGAGCGGGGAGGGGGTGGAAGCCTGGAACTGCTGAACACCTAGCCCTGGAGATCTGCTTTCTGAGCAGAAATCTGTACTGGGTGATGCTCTGGATGTTGGGGAGCTCAGACAAGGGGAGTGCCAGAGAGACTGACATTCCGGCCATTTGTGGAGGACAGGGTCCACTCCTAGCTGCTCTGTGTCAGAGGAAGGGCTGGCAGTCTGAGAGGCTTCTTAGCAGCAAAATGGCTGCTGAAGGGGCGGGGTTTGCAAGGAGCCTGCTGCACGGGAGGAGGGAGAGCTGGACAAGGTTAAGGTTGTCTGGGCGCGCTCTGCCCAGCTGGTTGGGAAATTTGAGGAGCTTCAGGTGCTCCATCCCCCTGGCTGCCTACTCAGCTCCAAGGCCCCCCACTGTGACAAGCAGCCTGCTGCACCTTCCTTCTAGCCTGCCTGCACTGGTTCGCAAACTGGCAGTCACTGTGCTGGCGTCAGGCCAGCCAGAGGGAGGCCCCGCCTACAACAGAGACGCAAAGCACAGAGGCTTACACTTGTGTACTAGGCCCACTGGCTCTGACACTGGAGACAGGCACCGCAGATGGGAATCAGGAAACAGATCTTTCCTCCCCCCAGACACCAGCTTCGCTCCCCTACAACCCCCAACCTCACTCTAGGGGCTGAGCAGCACCAGAGACTGGAGTTTCTATGCACTAGTGGGCACCACACAGAAATATGAAACGTCAAAAGAACATAATTCAGACCAAAATCTCACAAACCCCAGAAAAAGGGCCAAATGAAACTGGGGGATACGGGGAAGGCAGTATAACACAGAGAAGACAAGTAGTGGTTCTATAATATCCTTCTACACTGATGGAGAGAGACTGCAATGGGGTATGTGGTGGGGACTTGATAATAGGGGGAGTCTAGTAACCATAATGTTGCTCATGTAATTGTACATTAATAACAGAAAATTTCTTTTTAATGTAAACATAAAATAAGACTGGGAAAGAGCAGTCTTTCAACAGATGGTGCTGCGAGAACTAGATATACACAGCAAAAGAATGAAGTTGGACCCTTATCTTACACCATATGTAAAAACTAACTCAAAATGGGTGAAAGACATAAACATAAGTACTAAAACTATAGAGCTCTTAGAATAAAATATTGGGAAATTTTTCATGACATTGTATTTGGCAATGATTTCTTGCATATCATTTGGTGCAGAGTCACAAAAAAAGTTTTGGATATAGATATTGGTGATGTAGCACAACACTGGGAATATAACTAATGTCACAGAATTTTACACCTAAAAATGATTAAAATGGTAAATTTTACGTTATGTGTATTTTACTCTAATTTTAAAAGTACCAAAAAGAAGGAAGGAAGAAAGAAAATAATGCTGAAATTTCTTCAGAGGGACCCCATCAGCAACATCCAGGGCAAACCTCTACCATCTTAAGTTAACAAAGCAATTTTCAGGGGCCTCTGGAAAACACAACCAGATGAAATTATAGCAAGGCAGGTAATTCTCACCTGAGTGTCAAATGGGGAATCTCTAGCTGCAGCCTGCTGGTGACAGTGCTTCAAAAAAATGTAGTTTCAGGTTGGGCAGTTGGCTGGGGTTACTCTGAAATCGAATCCCTGTAAGATTCAGCTTCCCCCCGACTTGTTTGTTTGACTCCTCTGACAGTTGTCATGAGCCAAGGCCAAGGCCAAGTCACCAACTGACACCCAGAGGCTCAAGAGAGACAGACGCACTACCACGTTGCCTCTCCAGCTTGTGCCCTAGGCTGCTCAGATCCTCTGATCCCTGACTATTAGTCCTGCTCTGCCATCCTTGCTTTTAAAATGTCAGTCTTCAAGCTTCTCTCGGCATTTTCCCCCAGAACTGCTGAATGGGACTTCTAGAACTGTCTTTCTGGTTCTTCCTGTTCAGCACCTGCTACTGTGATTACTTTCTGAGATTCACAACAGATGGGTTTTTCTTCCAGTTTCTTTTGGCTGTGGCATACAACCAGCTCCAGCCCATGAGCTCTCTCCACTCTCTTCCTCATTCGGCCTTTTAGACTATCTTTGGAGGACACAAGAAGTGCCTGTCCCCACAGCCGCCACATGTCAAGGCTTGTGGCGGGCACTCCTGCATTTGGCACTATTTCCCCTGAGAACTTCCTGCTTGTTCTTTTCCATGGTTCTTTCCCTGGTTGCATCCTGTGGGGAGAGGTTTACCTCCCTCCTGCAAAGGCTTCCACTGGGCAGGATCTCAGATCTACGACCATTTTCAGAGAATTGAGTACACAGGAAAAAGTTTGAGAAATGTTCTCTTAAACGTTCCCTTGCTAAATTTTAATTTTGACATTTTACCACACAAGTTTTTTTTTTAATTGTGGTATAATGCACAAAACATAAAATTTGCCACCTTATCATTTTTAAGTGCGTCGCTCAGTGGTGTTGAGTACGTTCACATTGTTGCACAACTCATCTCCAGAACCCTTTCCATCTTGTAAAACTGAAACTCTGTACACATTCAACTTCTCCTTCCTCCTCCCAGGCCCTAGCAACCACCATTCTGCTTTCCATCCCAATGAATTTGACTCCTCTAGGAACCTCATATAAGTGGAATCATACAATATTTGTCTTTTTGTGATTGGCTTACTTCACTGAGAATGTTTTCAAGGTTCCCCCATGTTGTAGCATGTGCCAGAATTCCCTTCCCTTCGAAGACGGAATAATAATATTCCATTGTGCATATAGAACCGCACTTTGCTTATCTATTCACCTGTCAATGGACATTGGGGTTGCTTCCACCTTTTGGCATTGTGAATAATGTTGCTATGAACATGTGTGTACAAATATCTCTTAAAGACCCTGTTTTCTCTTTTGGATATGTGCCCAAAAGCAGGATTGCTGGATCATATGGTAACTCTATTTTCAACTTTTTGAGGAATTTCCACACTGTTACATAAAAACTATAGAGAATGACAAAATAACCCAGAAATGATTAATGGAAGAAACTGGATTAAAGTGATACAAGGTGATAAGTCTGGCATCTTTAAAATTTATCATCAGTATTTTCTTTGTTCATGGCTTTTCCATACACTTCTTTCCTTTTAGTTTAGCCTACAGAATGACGATTATACTCTTTTTCAAGTGTCTGAGGCCTGTGGTAATAGTCTGTTTATTAGAGAGAGCCTTTGAAATCAACAGCTGAGGAAGAAAGGGACAGGAAGCAGAACTGAGTAGGAGAGCAGTTGCACTGCCCTGCAGGCCCGAAGACAGCCTTGTCCAACCCACAGAAAGCTCTAGAACTAAAATGGTTCTCCAGGTAGTCTGCTGTTGGCCAAAACAGTAGAGTCTTTACCTTCTCCTTGGTCACTGGCCTTGGGAAGACATGACGTTGAGCCAGGGGGCTCTCTGCAGCCGAGACAAATCCTGAAGCCTGCAGCTGTCAGCCACATTCCCAGGAGCTGGGGCCACACAGCTATCCTTGAAGGGAGGTATGGGTGGCATACCACAGTAGTTTTTGTGAAAGCCTGCTGAGGGAAGCTTCTAGAAGCACAGAAGATCATGGAACATGGGCACCAGCAAGGATGTGGTAGTGCTAGTACAAGGTTTATTTATTATTCTCTGTGAGAAAGAGTGTCTGTATGTGGTGGTTAAAAGTCCAGACTCTAGAGCCAGACCACCTGGTTTTGTAATTCCCAGCTGGGTGGCTTTGGTCAGGTTATTTGACTGCCTTGTGCTTCAGTTTCCTCCTGGACTAGAGGTCATACTAGAATCTATCTCATAGAAATGTTATAAGAATTAAGTGAATTAGTCTATATAAAGTGCTTCGATAATGTCATGCCCAGAGCAAGTGCTTTATTGTGTATGTTGTTATAGTTTTATAAAGGCTTTGAATGAAAATAGGGATTTTAGAACTTATGGAAATAATGGGAACCTGGAAGAAAGCTGAAGGATTCAGAGAGCTGGGTGTAAAATGAATAATGAAAATGAACAAGGAAGCACTAGGGGTGAGAAATGAGATACATAGAGAACATCATAAAAATGGGGGAAAAGGCGTCCAACTGAACATTAAAATCAAAGGGTAACAAATTGAACAATTTGAAGAAGTGACTGGGGAGTTGGTTCTCTGAATATTTAAAGGATCCTTCTTGTAGCAACATTGCTTCTGATTCCCACTTCCTCTTCTTTCAAGCCATCCCACCTTCCTCCTACTCACTTTTCGAGTCCCAACCCCCTACAGACCAATTATTATAAACTACGCTACACATACAAATACTGTGTGCTCTACTAATGAAATGTGAATGTTGCCATAAAGCAGAGGAAGCAAAAGACGAGACAGGATCAGGACACAGAAGACAAGTATAAGCACATCATTCCATCAGTGGTGGCTAAAAGCAAAGCTAAGGTGCTGTCAGAGAAGACATCAGAGCCGAACCCAGGAGCACCATGCACTCAGCCCCTTTCACATGGGCCACCACGTGTTCCAGAGGAAAAACTCTTAACTGTAGGAGTGTAATAGACTGGCCCGTAGCACACAGTACCAGTCTTGATTCTGGAACAGACTGAAGACTGTGACTTTCATATATGTGTGAAAATCACACACTTTTCAAGATAGAACAGAGAGAAAGAGAGAGGGAGACAGTACCTTTGTATACTTAATTGACAATGACCTTTAATTGTTTAGTTTAAATGAGAGCCCTGCCACTATCCCATCCATGTGAGCTGGACCTCTCCTCCTCAGACATTTTAGTCTTGCAATGCTTTTGCTGGGGACTGTGGGATTCTGTAGGGCTGACCCCTCCCAAACTTGCTAGAAAGGAATTGTTTTTGTTAAGCATTGTCTGTGAGCTGGGCCATTTATTTGCATTCATAGTGTGTGTGTGGTTTTGCACTGTATTGGATGTGAGATTTCTCTCCTGGCTTCCCAGCATAACAGCACATCTCTGAGAAGTAGCTAAGCTCCTGAGAAAACTCAAAGGAGACCCAAAGGAGAGGAGCAGGAACGGATCCCCAAGTGCAGAGCCCATCTGCAGCTGCCCTGCCCACAAAAGGAGCATTCTTCTCATCCATGCATCAGGATCCATTGTTCTCTGCTTATAACTGGAGTGAGATAAACAGCAGCTGTGAGGCCCTTGCCCTTCCTCCTCCCTGGCCTGGGTACTGCATGTGGGAAGGCTGGCATTAGTGCAGAGGGTTCTGACTGTTCTGGAAAGACAGAGTTGGTGAAGATAGGGGCATCGGGTTCACTCTTTAAACATAAACTTTTATCTGCAAGGAGGCAGTAGGAGAAGACTGGGATGTTACAATAACAGCTATCACTAATATTTTCCTATACTCTGCATATGAAATAACTAGAGAAACAACATAGTTTTCTATATAATTTATATACATGTATTTACATTTGCCAAGTCTTTATATAGTCTTTGAGTCGATTTTCAAGTTTTTCTCCTTTTTTTTCTTAACCTTATTTTTGTGGTTCTTTCCTCTACCTTACCCACATTCCTTACAATATATAGCCAAATCTCGTTTTTCAGGGTAGTTCTGTTCTATGAAGTCACTGGGAACACTGAATTAGGAAATACTGAAGCATGGCTCCTAGGGGAAATATAGGGTTAGGTTCCTACAAGTCTCTAGCCACACATCCATCATTTCTGTGTGTTTCTGTTTAAAGACATCTTATTTAATATATATTGTTGATTAGTTGACATTGAACTCATGGCCAACAGCAATCTAACACATGCCTGAATAAAGCTCACTTACACACACATTTTCTCTGTAAGACACACCATAGCCTTCTTGCTCATAAGAACAATTGATGGCACTTCAAGACTATGCTTGGAGGGCTTTTTAAACAGCAAAATCACCAACAAAAAGTACAGCACTGTGAAAAACATGGCACTAAACGGATCTTGAATAGGACACTTGCTGACAGAATGACAGCTGAAACAAGATGGTGGGACATCACTTTGTTTGCTATCAGCTGAGAATGGGCACATGCTTTGGGCAACTCAAATTTCTCACAGCTTTGCACATGTCTGTGTATGACTTTAAGAGCACTGCTAAGACTGGCTTTCGGGTTACAAATTTTAGCAAGTAGACAAATTCGCAAGTACAGAATCTCATTAGTGTACACATTAGCAAATGAGCATGTTTTGTTAGTGAAATCAAGAAAACATTCTATCAGCTTTCAAAACACAGAGAATTCTATTCTAAGGACACTTTGGGATGTGCTAGCGTTCACCTGTGAAAGTGGCGTTGCCACATTCCCTCACTCTGCTGTCATTAGAACATGTGCTGGGAGATGCTTTCCACTACTGGATATGCATTAGCTCTAGTCAGCGACCCTCAAAGTATGGCCCTGGATGGACTGCAGCATCAGCGTCCACTGGGAACTTGTTAGAAATGCAGATTCTTAGTCCCACTTCAGAGCGAAAAGATCAGCATCTCTGGGAATGAGGTCCAGCAATCTGGGCTTTAAAGAGCCCTCCAGGAGACTCTCCCGCGCCTCAAGTTTAAGGACACTGCTCTTAGCCATGCAACGCATCTGGCCCCCTGGTGGCTAATGGTCTACAGGCCTGATTCATTGTCCTTCAGTGTGAAAAAAGCCAGGGCTTGATAGAAGAACTGGGGTCAAATCCCACTTCTGCCTCTAATAATGGGGAGACCTTAAGTTGCTTAAATACTCTGACCCTCCAGTTTCCTTAACTGTAAAATTGTGGAGATTAAAAAAAATAGTAGATGAGAAAGTGCTTAGCACACAAAAGACCCTCCATAAATGTTAACTTTCTCCTAATGCTGTGCCTTTCACTATTCATTTTGAATAAGACATAAAGGGTGAAGGAAAACATTCCAGAGACAGCTTGGGGTTTTATCTCAGGGGAAACAAGGATCATTTTCATTATTCTCTTTCTCAGTCTCCCTTCTTCTTTCTTCTCCTCCCCCTCCCTCTCCCCTCCCCTCCCCTCCTCACTCCTCCT